>MU562415.1:5880021-5907521 GCA_024362625.1 Silurus asotus
GGGGGGGGGGGGGGGAAACATCTTCACCTCACATACTTACAAAGATCATTAACATTACGTGAGCAGAAGTTTGTAAACAACTGATCTTTGTTTTTTGAACATCTTGTTATCCTCACCTCTTGTTACAATAACCTTCATTCTTCTAAGAAGGTGTTCCACTAGGTTTTAGAGTGAGCTTGTGGAGATACATTTCAGCCACTAGAGTGATAGTTAAGTCAGGTACTGATGTGGGTGAGGTGATAAGACCTGGTGTGCAGTAAGCGTTCACATTCATCCCAAAGGTGTTTAATAGGGTCAGAGCTCAGTTGCAGGAGACCTTCCACCAAATCCAACCCATGTAAAGTGGATCTTCATGGAGCTGGCTTTGTCAAGCTGGAACAGGTTTGGGTCTCCTTGTACATTTGTCCATATAGTGTAGTTCCAGTTTAGAATTAAATCACTTTCTCACTGAGTTCACTAGGAAGTGGACCATAACCTCATGCAGATGATCTTGGGAGCAGGATGAACACTGCAGAATTGCTTTGGAGCACATTACACCAGGGGTCCCCAAACTACGACCCGTCTCCACATTTGGAACAGGGACTTATTTTGAAAATGACATTTTAAATATATGTTTTACTCATACCATATCTGTATTTGAGAACAAAAGTCTTTTAGACTTAAAATGCTCTTAATTCCAATAGTTCTGACTTCCGGTCTGCTGTCGTTACAAGAGCGGCCTCTAGTGGCGAATCTCTGACGCTGCGTTCTGTTTGTTTTTAGACGTAAGACTGCGCGCGATAGATTTATTTATAATTGATTAATTATATAGTTATAATGAATAATTAATATATTATTCATGATCTAGCACTCAAAAAAAGTTCTAATAGTAATAATGCTCTTTTAATAGGCTATATATATCTCTTTGTCTGTACAGTACAGAACAAAATAAACTAATTTAGCATTAGGAGGCATAATAATGACATCAGAGTAAAATCTCCACAATAATACTAGTAGTCACTCTGCCCCATGTAATTTTATGTTACAGACTGACCCGACTCCATATTAAAGAAAGGGTAAATGATGTGGCTCTCATGATGTTTTGTTTTGTTATATCGTGTCTGTGCAGTTGGGGATGGAGGACGAAGACGTGATCGAGGTGTATCAGGAACAGACCGGCGGCTACTGGAACGAATAGACCTTCACTTCATCTCCTTTTCTTTTTAACTCATAATTTTGTATGTATAATGTTTATTTCTTTCTGTTTCCTTTTGTGCTTCTCTCAGAGGGAAATGGGAGAAAAATTAAAGGAAGAAAACCATCTGGATCAAAGCAATACTTTGGATGCTTACAGTCTGAAGTAGTGTGTCCCACCAACCCTCAGCAAATCCCCATGATGACTTTATTCGCATCATTAAGGTTCCTTATTCCCACAGGAGAGACACGTTGTCAATGCCTACGTGATTGTCCTTCCGGTATCTAATTAACATTGGAGGATTAAACGTACGCTGTCTTTTCCCCTGTACGGCTCGATGGAGCGACATCTTGTCTTTGTAACTGTATGTCTGATGCATGTTTTGTTTTTTTGTTTTTTCCCCTTGTCTCCCTGATCAGACATCCGCTCCCTTGTTTAAAAAAAGTAACGCAATAAGGCCCTGTTTTCTGATGATCTAAAAACCAATCCACACTCAGGGGCGACTTTCTAATCACGTAAATTCCACCGATTTCGCACGCACATTGTGTCAAAGATGTCGCTGCACTTCGTCCGTTTCTTAGGCTGTCATTTTTATTCAACTTGAGAGGATTTGGTCCAGATGGTTTGTGGACAAAAATATAATTTTGCTCTGTCTCCTGTTTTTTTTTGTTTTTGTTTTTTTTTTAAATAAAATGTCACAAAAATCATATACTTGTTTATGATCTTTGCTCAGATAAACTACATATTCAGACAAAAGTATGCAGAGGCATTGTCATGCTGGAACAGGTTTGGTCTCCAAAGTGAAGGGGAAATTGAATGCTTCTTTTTCCAGGGGCATCCTGTAGAATTTTGTCTTCAACTTTGTGTAAAAGTTTGGAGAAGATCCACATATGACTGGCAAAGTCAGGGGTCCCAATACTTTTTTTCCATGTTGTGTAGAAAAAAAAAATAAATAATTGAGAGTATAACATTTGGACGCTAGGTGGCGACAATAGCGCATTCAGATAAATTAATATCCCTTACCAAAAGACTTGACAGGGTTGCCAGGTCTGTACAAGTCATACATAATTGAAACCATTATTCTTCATAATAATAGTATTTATCTACTTTTTACAAGTCATTTTCCTTTAGGAAATGAACCTCGTTTCCACTAGATTCATGAAATAGACTCGATCTTGGGTGTGCAGGATAATCTGAATATTGTAAACAAATCAAACAAATGTATTTGATGTATTTACATGTAGGTGAGGAATCTCAAGCAGGATGAGTCAGTCAGTCGTCTTTTTTCTGATTCTCTCTATCTGACGTATCCCAGAACAGTAGTGAAAATAGTTTGTAAATCTTCCCCTCCATGATTTCCAATGACAGACCCTCTATAAACCCTGTTCAACATCAAACCTTCCACATGCTCAAGGTCTCGGCCAGAGAGAATCAGTCAGTCCATGGCCTTTGTCTTTTTTTTTACCTCTGATAATAAGTGTATTTTGTATTAATTCATTATCTTGATTTCCTTCTCATGATTTTGTGGTTTAACCTTAGGAACTTTTGTACAAATGACTGGATTTGAATAATCATTTCTCAACACTGAATCTGGATGAAATAATAACAGGGTTGTTGTGTTCAGCGTAAAAGTAACACACAGGCAAAATGTCGCTGGAAATAGCTGAATAGATTGGGGTTGTTTTAGAACAGGAAACTTTGGAGACTTATTCAAGGTGAAAGTAACCAACATGGCTACCATTTCATACTTAAACATACCAATTCAATCTGGACTGCGGCTCAATGGAACAGACTTCACCATACAACAAGACGATGAGCGGAAGCATCAAATACGTCTAAGCTCTGCAAACGTTATTCAGAAAGCAAAAAAAATCTTCTGGAGTTTTATGTATCATGGAATGGCCTGTTCAGTCACGAAACCTCAATCCTATTGAACTGCTCCGAGATAAACTGGAGCTCAAGGTCATCTCCAACTAGTGAAGTGGATATAGGAGTGGCCTGCTATAGAGCCCTTTTCTCAACAACTTTGAGACGAACACTGACTACACCCCAGGCCTCCTGACCTCACCTACATCATTACCTGACTTTCGTAACATCCTTGTGGCTGATGAACACAAACGTTCACAAGCACACTCCAAAATCTACTGGAACATCTCCCCAGAAGAGTGGAGGGAATTATAAAAGCAAATTGGGACTAATTGTGGAATGCGATATTCAAAAAGCACATATACTTATGAGCAGGTGTCCGCAAACATTTGGCAATATAGTGCATAAATAAAGATATAGTGAAAAGCAACAGGGGCAAAATTTGTATTTTGTAATCTGTGTTTTAAGATCATTCACAAAAACATGCACACGGGTCCCTCAACTTTTTCCGTTAATCCTTTTTTTTGGTCATCGTGTCAACGTAAAACCGCGTGGACTCAATCACGGTTTAGAGATACACACTCATTTTTATAACAAATAAAAAAAAAAGTTTTAAAGAAGAGAAAAATAAGGGCATAAAAACTGGAGCGAGAGAGTGAGAGAAGAAACATGGGAGTGAGAGGAAGTGAAAACACAAGGCCTGCCTGGGGCTCTCGTACTCTTAGGATCTGCATTTCCTCGGCTGAGATTACGTTCTGCTGTTCGATTTACTCTCCCAACAAGCGCAGTTTTCCTCTCAGCTTTAACGGGAACCATCTTGTAGAGTGTTTGTTTTGTGTAACATGGTGTTTTGTGTGTGTGTGTGTGTGTGTGTGTGTGGTGGTAGTTATACGTGCAAGCGAGGCCCTCGGCTGTGAGGCTCAGCTATAGCTGAAACCCAGAGGGAAGATCGAGTTTCTCAGCAGCACACCAGGCCTGAACACTACCAGATGAGGGCCAGAGAGGAATGGGGGAATGGGGGAAGGGTGTGTGTGTGTGTGTGAGGGTAAAAGGGGGGGATGGGTGTAGAATACCTATGAGCTCACGTCTGTGTCCAACTACATTTTCTTTGTGTATATGTGAAACGAGTACAGTGAGGCAGGAACGAAGTGTCCTCAGCTTCTTTAATCAGCTTCATCTCCCTGTGGACAAGCAAAACAGGTGAAGAAACAAAAGCAAGAACAAAACAAACAAAAAAACCCAACAAAAATGTCCTGCTAAATGTCCCCTGGTCCATTTGGATCTTCATGATACCCAGTAAACGATAGTGGTTAGGTCGAGTTCTCTGTTGTGATTGGTTATTAGTTTCTGATTCGTTTTCAATAGTAGGCTATCGGGCTTTGATTCAAACGTTCCAATGCATCAACTCACGTTTATTGAACATTCATGGAAGGAGTCTCCGGTGTCAGCTCTTTGCAAAAACGTGGGGGAAAACGTATGCTGCTGGTCTTCAAACAAAAAATGCTTTATTTATTGAGAAATGTGTTAATAATGGAATAAAACATTAAAACAATGTGTCATTATTGGACAAAATCTCCTCCAGGGTGTTACACTAACTCGTCACAGCACCCCATCGCTGGCTATTTCCCCCAAATTTCCCTGCATGCTTCGAAATGTTTTTTTTCCCCCTTAACATTTGGACTTCTGAACATTATTAACCCTGTGTGCAGCCGCCATCTTCCAGGAAATATTGTATTTCAGGCAAAGAATGTATCTCTGGCACCGGGTACAATGCTCTGGTTCTAACTCTCTCAACATGAAAGCAGATATCTGGTCATACCATCAGGGCCATCTGCTGGGACAACGCTCCTACATTGGGTAAACATCTCAGGAACAATGTTTGACAAAAGCGAAGGCGTTGTCCACACTGGATATCGATCCGATTCGAGCAACTGTATCTCGTGGGACAGAGAGAGAGGGATCATCCTTGAGAAGGGGGTTCTGGTTACCTGAGATCTGACCCATCGTTTTTTTCTCAGCAAGGCTGAGAAAGTGGCACCTGTACAACATAAAAGCGCACAGAGCAGACCATTGTCATCGTTACGCCATGGGGACGTGTCTGCAGGAAGATGGATGTGGATTGTAAACAAACAAGACCTGGAGTAAATGGATGCACACCAAAGGTTTGGGTTTTGTCAAAGCAACTTCTCAGACTTAAATTTCATCAGAGCTGTGTGTGCTTGTGTGTGTGTGTGTGTGTGTAGAGGACTGGAGTTACACGTGTATGTTTAGTACAAATGTACCTGTGATACACCATTTGTGTTTCGTTTGGGCAAATTGTTTACGATTCACTGTGGCCTAGATCAGCGGTCCCCAACCTTTTTTTGCGCCATGGAACCGCATTAATGTCAGACAATATTTTCACGGACTGGCCTTTAAGGTTTGGTGGATAAATACAACAAAATAAAATGACCGGCATAAAAACTGGTATTTTCTAAGTATAATAATAAACGTGAATCCACAGTGTTTGTTGATTTTGCTCACTTGGGGGTTTGAATTTAGCAGTAATGTATTCTGTGTTAGTGACCCGAACCCCTTTAAGAAGGTAGTGAATGGTAAGTCATGTGACCGAGGCATCATGACATGCATCAAGAGTGAGTCATAGACAGATGTGGTGGAGGGAATCCAGTCATTTTCCAAAATAAAACATCGTTTAGAATCAGATAATAAATAAAAATAATACAAGTTATGAATTCTTTCTGTGCGGCCTGGTACCAACTGACCCACGGACCGGTGCCGGTCCACAGACCAGGGACCACTGGTCTAGAACATAACAACAACCAGTGCTGCATCAGAATTAGGATTTTTTTTTTTTTTAGAATCACACGACTTGATAGATTATGAGTAACTTCACATGAAGTTCCCATTGTTACTCTAATCGGAGCTACATAAATCAGCTTGCTTTCTGCGCTGACTCCACTGGAGTGCTCTTACAATGATCAGTTATAAGAGCCGAGCTCAGGGGCTTAACAGAAGCAGACTGGTGGTGGTGCACTAATTTGGACTCACAACCTAATGTTCAGAGGTCCAACATGTGAATCACAGAGCTACCAGTTGACCGATTGATGTTCTTAGTTTTCATGCAGTTCATCGCAAACACAATCTCAAATTGTCCTGTAAATCTTCTTTCTACTGCGTGAAAAGAACCAGTCAAAACCAGAACCAGTCTAAAACAGCGACATTTCAGCCTCATCTTCAGGAAGATGGCGAAGTCTACAGGAGTAGGGTGGGTGCAGAAGTAAGATCGTGTGGATTGTTTTTCGACGATCATCATGCAAGAATGATTTTGACAAGTCAAACGACTCTGTGGCAGATTTGCTGTTTCACGCAGAATTTCACGTTCACTCTCTGTTCTGATTTGCTGTCCACGATCAAATCCCAGACGTGGTCGGAATAGCACCAGATATCACCATTAGTCTCGAAACCTTTTGATAGCACCCCGTACATGAAATATGGGTTATTTATTTTGTTTTATTATGTACAACTGTTTGAAATAGAATTTGAAGGTTGACTTACACTAGGGTTAAATAAACACATTTTGGCTTTACACATGCAAGCAAATGTGACAAAAATCCATTAGAAAAACTTGGAAGCCAAATACTTGTGTTCATTTGCTGCTTTATTTACACATCTAGCACAAATCTGTGTGTGTGTGTTTCAGATTTCACTTTGGCCTGGCTCCTCCACATGTCCAGCCCCCCATCAAGTTTTCATGCAAACGATACTAACTGTCCTTATATGAGGAAAGAAAAATATTTGACTGAAGCAGTGCTCGTCTCGAAATATTTATTACAAAAGAGCTTACAGAGCAAGTTTCAATTGCAGAAAGCTCTTCTGAGGTCTGGTCTCCTGTAGACTTTCTTCAACACTTTACAAAACATCTGCATTGGATGAGTCTTGGGAAGTTTCCATATGATGAGTTTTCTTTCTTGGAGACGGGAATAGGCGTTGACGCATCATCAGAAACGGTCGAGAGATAAAACGACGTACAATTTTCTTCTTATCACGGGACAAGTTAGGTCTAACGTCACCTCAGATCAGCTCATTCTCTTTATTAAATTAGTCCCAAAAAAAGAATATAAAGCATACAATAAATGTCATGAAAATGGTACATTTCTAGCTATTTAGGTACTTTATCATGTGTATCACAAGACGAGCCTTTAAAATTAACTCAGTCGGTTAATTTAGTTTAATAGGTGTGTACGTTTTCTTTGGGTTTTCAACGGTAATTTCTTTCTTTCTAGCTTTAACTTGGCAACTTCCTTTCCATTTATGGTCATCGACTCATTTTCAGAAAGAAGTCGTACGGTTTTGGAGTCTAATTCACAATGAGGAATATTGATGGAAGGAGTCTCCAGTGTCAGTTCTCTGCTAAAGCTTTGTAAAGCTGTAAATCAGTAACTCTAAGACAAATAATAGGACGAGTTTGTTAACGAAACATGGTTTGTAATCACATCTGCTATCTCTGTAAGTAAAGTAAGTTTTAGCAAAACTTGACACACTGCCAACAATTTAGCAAATAAATAGTCCTTTATTTACTGCTCATGTTACTTCCAGTGTGAAGCCGATAGTGTTTTATCATAGTTTCATCAGACTGTATTGCATCAGCGATGGCCAGAATTGCTTTTTTGCTCACCACATGACTAGCACATGGAACTTGATGATGCACATGCTCGACATACTCAGCATTAGAAATCCACGTGCCACTATTATTAACATGCTTCCGTCTGCACTGCGCCGAAAACAGGCCTAGCAGGCGGCACGGTTTTTTGATTTTTGAGATTAAATGACTAAAATGTGTTTACAAAACAGGTATACGCTGATCCGTCACACGATAAATTAAAGTTCAAAAGTTGATTTCCGAAGTGTGACAAGAAGCATGTGGCCAGCATTTTCAGGATCCTATATCTGCAAGGTCACACCCATATGATTGGATTTCAAATTAGGATTTTTTTTTTTGGTGTCATTTTCTTTGGTGTGTGTGCAACAATTAACATCAATTAACATCATTAAAATGAACACAGACACAGAAAAGGTCATTCAGAAGAACAAGAATAAAACACCGGCCTAATCCTTTGTTACATGTTTTGATAATTAGTCATAGCATGTAAAATTAAAATACACGAATCAAGGCCCAGGATGTTTTTATTTTCACTTCACACAAAAGTGTGCAGTTGAATAAATACTTAAGTGAAAGTACACGTATTTAATATAAACAATAATACAGCACTAGGGTATGGGCAAATTACTCATTTTCCTATAGATCTTTAAAAAATTATAATGATTAAAAAAACCCTATGAAGCTACATTTCTTACCTGAACTGAACACCCAGACCTGATGAGGATGGGTTTTAAATCAGATTTCCTTCAATGTTTTTAATACCGTCTTAAAGAGTTTTTCTTCACCACCGTGACCATTAGGGATAAAAATGAACAGGAACAAATTTATGCATGTACGTCAAACTTCAATTAAACACAAATGTCATGATATTTATAGTCATGTGAGGATGTCGATAAATAAAACCACCTAGAAATCTGCATGTGGAAAATAATGTTGTGATGTCACTCACACCGTAATGTTTCTCATTTCGGTTCTCCATGATATAAATAAAATTGTGTGTATAAATAAATGTATATTTCCACTGCATGTGGTGCATCTGAAACCTTAGTTCTGGAAGTTTCAGCCTGAAGCCTCCAGTCCCAACCCCCCCCTCTGAGACACGCTGGATACAGTAACCCCAACAACCCCCAACACAAACCCAAACAAAAGGTTAAGCGTTTACCTTAAACCGAGGAATGCTGAGCTACTGCATTTCAGCATGCGCGGGAGGTCGAGGGGTCGTGTGCCTCGCCGCATCTCCGCTCTTCCTGTCGCAACAAAAGCGGCGTGACAGACCTCACACCAGCTCCTCATGATCTCGTATTGTTTCAGCTCTTTTATCTTGGGCCTGCTTCTTAAGGGCAACGTTTACTCTTCCTAAATAACTCATAAATATGTCTCTAGTTGTCGGAGGCTGTGGGCCTCCAGCGCACCCTGTCACGCCACTCAGGCGGTGGGTAAGGAGGCCCTTAAAAGGGGCTGTGAGCATGGTAGGATTTTAAAGCTACTTTATCAGTCATTAGCAGATTATTGAAAATGCATAAACAGAAAGTGTACCATAATAAAATGTAGATTTTAAGGACAAAGCAGAGTCTGGAGTCCTCTATAAAAGGATTTTTTTTTTTTAAATATAGAAATGGAGATCCAATATTTGAACCAAATATTAATCTGCACACATCTATGTTCCTAATATGGACTCTGTACTGATGAGGTTGCAGTCAAGTTAAAAGAAAAACATTTATACATACATACAGCAAAGCAAATTTTCCAGAGAAAAAAAAGAAAAACATTGAGAAGTTGTTCTAAAAATCTACTCACTTTATTAAGTGAAACTGCTGAGTGGAGAATATGGTCTTAAAAATGAGATTACTTTAAATAAATACAGATAATGTCTTTAAACAGTAATAGGACATTTTTAAAAGAAAAAAAAATGTATTTCACCTTCTACATTGAATCCCACCGATCACAGCCACATCATCAGAGCCTGTCTGTCTGAAACCTTCACTATGAAGTCTTACAGCCGCACGAACCCAATGGATCTAGTTCTAAAGGACATTAAACACGTAAAAACATTCTTGAAAAAAAACTGAATGAAAAACATATAGGGTCCAAAAACGTTACAAGGCACAAGATTATAAAATACTACATTTTGGCCACTGCGGAGACGTTTCTCTCGCCATTACGACGTCACACTGAGCTTTTTTTTTTGCAAGGTACCAAACTGTATTTTCTTTAAAAAAAAAAAAAAAAAGGCATTTTTGAACACGTAAAAATAAGTCTTTTAAAATCATGCAAAAGTTGTAGAAAAGGAAAAAAAGTGTAGACATTTAGGGCCAAAAGTTCAAGTATTTAAGTGAAACAAGGCAATTTTTTTGGTGTGTGTGTTTGTGTGGATTATCAGAGCAAAATCCTCCTCCGGGCATCTTGTCATAAAAGTCTGATTTTTTAATCCACGCTGCAGTTCTGAGACATGTAGGCTGTCTGTCTGTCTGTCTGTCAGTTTTGCCTGCAGGTTTATACGGAATCACACGGTCGTCTCGCCCTGACCGCTTCCGAGCCGCTTGTAGAACCTGCGCCACGACTGCAGCGTCTTCCCCGACCAGATCCAGAATCCGGACGTGATCCCAACGATCATGGTCATGAGGTACTTGATCATGAAGACGGTGAAATCCGGGGACATGGGCGCAAAGTCAGCGGCCGGACACGGCACGGCGAAGCGTTTGCACGTCTGCATGTGCCACGTTTTCTCCCACTGCTCGCGGAAGGCCTGCTCGTAGAAGTAGCACGCGATGACGATGGTGGCGGGGACGGTGTAGAGCACGCTGAAAACGCCGATGCGCACCATCAGCTTCTCCAGCTTCTCCGTCTTGGTGCCGTCGTGCTTCATGATGGTGCGGATGCGGAAGAGAGACACGAATCCGGCCAACAAAAAGGACGTCCCGATAAAGAGGTAGACAAATAGAGGAGCGAGGACGAAGCCCCGCAGCGCTGCTACATCGTGGATGCCCACAAAACAAACTCCCGTGAGGACGTCACCGTCGACTTGGCCAAGTGCCAGCACCGTGATGGTTTTCACAGCGGGAACGGCCCATGCTGCCAAGTGGAAGTACTGCGAGTTGGCCTCGATGGCTTCGTGTCCCCACTTCATCCCGGCTGACAGGAACCAGGTCAGGGACAGAATCACCCACCAGATGGAGCTGGCCATTCCAAAGAAGTAGAGGATCATGAACAGGATAGTGCATCCCTCCTTTTTGGTTCCCTGTGCCACAGTTTTGTAGCCATTGTCCCCAAACTTGCCAATGCACACCACCTGGTCCTCTAGAAGAAACCCAGTGACGTAGGCCACAGCCACCATGAAGTAGCAACCAGACAGGAAGATAATCGGACGCTCAGGATAACGGAAGCGCCGCATGTCCACGAGGTAAGTTAGGACCGTAAAGAGAGTACTCAGGCAGCACAGTATGGACCAAATCCCGACCCAAAGGTGCCCAAATTTTACTTCTTCCTCTTTAAAATACATCAGTCCGTGCGGCTGCGAATGTTCGCAGGGCGCCCCGCAATCTTTGGCTCCCAAGAACTTATAATTGAGGTAGGAAGGCACGCTCAGCTGAAGAGGACACGAGAAAGGTTGACCCCATCGATCAATCGGGCGCGGTGTGAAATTGTCCTCCATGTTCGGCGTCGGATCGGACGTCGG
Source organism: Silurus asotus (assembly GCA_024362625.1). NCBI lineage: Eukaryota > Metazoa > Chordata > Actinopteri > Siluriformes > Siluridae > Silurus > Silurus asotus. The sequence continues at coordinate 5,891,398 of MU562415.1, forward strand.
CTTTCCGGCGTCCGACGTGTTCTGTCCGACGCAGATCTCTCCCGCACCGTGCACTGGGAAGTTCTCGCACCGCAGCCGCTCGGGCCACTGGAACCCGAACTTATTCATGAGCGCCTCGCAGCCTTGGCGCGCCCGCTCGCACAGAGACCGGCACGGAGGGATGGCCTGCTCGAGCACGGTGCACACCGGCGCATACATGGAGCACAGGAAGAACTTGAGATCCTGCGAGCACTGCACTTTAACCAGCGGGTAGAACTGGTGCACTTCCAATCCAGCATCCTCTTGGTTGGTGTGACCTAAAAGGTTAGGCATGATAGTCTGGTTGTACTGGATGTCTGTGCACAGAGGGATGGAGATGGGCTGGCAGAAACCGTGCTCTGGCACCGAGATCCCCTTCTCACCATTGTACTGACCAGAACTCAAGCTGAACAGCAGGAAACACCCCGTGATCGCACGGATCGCCACCTGCCTCCAAACCGCCATCCTGGAAAAATGATCCATACAAATATATTACACATCATGAGGACAAAAAAAACACCAGGTAGTAGGTATAAACGTGACTCCTTCACCCTACGCAGTGCACTCCATGTCCAACGGGAAGCCATTTGGGACTGAACCATCGAGTTCTAGTATGCGATCTTGTATAATATTAATTACTCAGTACACCAAACACAATCTTACTTACAAAACTTACTAAAAATAACCATTTGTTAATAATTAAAAAATGATTTACTTACTTTTAACAGAAAATTTCAGTCAAGAAAATAGGAAAATCCTCCAATGAAGCGACCCCCCTCTCAGAACGTTATTCTCCAAACTTAATATCCAGGTCGTGGAGTTGGCTTTTTTTTCTTTTCCTTCACAAAACTCAGGTATCCGTGACCTTATTTCTCGACTTCATTGTAGTCTTCGAAGGAAAACGCTTTCGTTTTTTTTTTTTAATCCCGACTTTCTTTTCTTTCTTCTTCAGCGCCGGCGTCAACTTTTCTTTCACAAACTGGTTGGTCGCGTCCGCCGCCTCGCTCGACTCGATCCTCTGAACTCTCCACAGTGCGCTCGCGCTGCGGGGAGACGGTTTCCAGCCCCCCCTCCACCACTGTCCTCAGCACGCGGCGCGTCACCACAAGGCGCCTTGAAACAGTCCGCGCCTTATGGCCAATCATGGCTTTTGTTTTTCCCCGCGTGCAATTCCTTATTGGATGCACGCGATAGTATCGAAGTGGGCGTGGCTTCTGGCTTCCGGTAGTGATGCGTAGATCGGATCATTTCACTGAGTCGGTTCTTTAAATCTCGTTCATCAAAACGAGTCATTTGAGTTCACTCATTCCGTTCCTTTGTTTCAGAAATAATATAAAATGTAAAATTTTCAATAAGCATATTCCCCAATACGAACTTTTTCCTACAGTTCCAATAATAAAAATATGACAATGCAAATAAGGAAAAAATATGGTTTCCATAATTATTGTAACAATAATGTCAAAATTTGGACAAAAAAAACCCCGTATCTATTGCATTGTGTTGCGTATATGGGAGTCACGTGATAAAAGATCCATCGACTTGGAGCAGAGAACTCATGAGATGAACTACTTCATATTTCCTGTGTAATGTACTAAATGGCCAGTGGTGGACAGTAAGAAAGTAAATGTAATTCGTAACTGTATTTAAGTAGCTGGAAAGAAGAAGAAGATTTAAGTAGATTTATTTTTTTTTCGTTTCTGTATGTAAATATTTCCATTTGGGAAGACTTTCACTTGAACTTCACAAAATTTCAATGTCAAATATCTTACTTTTTAATAAACTACATTTTGCGAAATCAGTCGTTCCTTAAAAACTTAACAAATCAAACACGCAGCAATCCACCAATCAGGGTCGAGCGCACGCTCTGTTTTAAACTCGTTTTGATTGGCACTTGGTGTACCTACTTATCACCAACATACAGTTTAACAACAAGAAGAACATTTAGAGAGGAATAAATAATGGAAGAAACTCCTGACTCAAACCCGCCACAACACCCATGGCGTTATTTCTGCGATTTTTTTGAAGTAGTTGAAAAGAAGACTTTGTGCTCGTGATGATTTTAATAGAAAACAGTGTTTGACTCATTAATATCATTCTATTAATAGACTGGTGTGCTATGAGTAACATTAGAGTCTTTTCACATAAACTGAGTTAATTATGAGATTAACTACTGAATTACGTTTCCTGTACACAACCTACAGAGGTTGTTGAGATACTTTGCTCATGCGTTTCCAGTAGAAAATGAACAAATCACTTGACTTGTTCTTCTGATTTACATGCGAAGAAAAACTTATTTAAAATGAACGTACACGGTTTTAGAGATGCTCTGATCCAGTCATTAAGCCCTGACAATTTGGCCCTGGTCAAACTCACTCAAATCCTTACGCTCGCCCATTTTATTCTGCTTTCAACACATCAACATTGAGGACAAAATGTACACTTGTACAATATTTCACACCCAATAAAAGGTGCCCTAATAAAGAGATAATAAGTGTTATTCACTTCACCCATCATAATGTTATAATGTCATAATGTTATGCCTGGTCGGTGTATATTCATGACATTTGGCAGATGCCCTTTTATAGAGCGATTTACATTTATCTCATTCATACTACAAGGTTAATGACCCTGCTCCGGGGCCAAGAAATGGCAGCTTGATGTGGGTTTAATTTTACCTCACAACCTTTAAATCTGATGCCTTAAACACTAAAAAAATTGATTGAAAAAAATCATGTATGAGATGCCCTGTGGCATTAACACACGCCAGATAAGTGCACACACATGCAAGGGAAAATTTTGATAATTTGATTTACACATTAGCCTATTTTTGGAAGGTTGGGATGAAACTGGAGAACACGGAGGAAATCTGTAAAAAGAACATGTGCAGAAAACTTTACACTTACAACTTAATAACTTAAGCTCAAGATACTTAGTTAACAGTATATATACTGTATATATATATATATATATATATATGTATATATATACACTGTATATACTGTACACACACACAAAGATTAACCACAAATCTCATAAAGAATAAGTGAAATCCAAAATAATCATTAAAATATCCTCCCTTAGCATGAATGCATTCCTGCCATGTGGACAGTTCATTTTTGTTTCTCCAAACCTTTAGCAGGAATACTGTGCCATGTTTCTTCAAAACTTGTTCTTCACTAGTTGGATCTTTCTTTCTGACCTTGTGATCCAGTTTATCATAGAGCAGTGGAATGGGATTTTTTATTGCATGGGTGTTGAAGTACGGAATGGTAGCCATGTTGGTTCTGTATTCCTTTCACGCAGAATAAATCTGAGAATAAATTTTCCTTCCTCCAAAACAACCACAAACCATTAAGCTTTCACCTCAATGTTGACTGTGGGGGTGAAGCAGTCTGCTAACATCTTCTCTCCTGTTCTCTGGCTTACATAATTTCTTCTGTTAGAGCCAAAAATGTTAAACTTGAACTTATCTCTCCGCAGAACTTTATTTCAGTCACTTACTGTCAAATTCTTGCGTGTTACTGAATTTGTTGCATGTAAAGAATACCATAAAAGACTAGATGTACTTCTGACAGGCGCTGTATATAGAGAGGCAGCGTCTTAATCATTGGGTTGGTGAGTTATCATATTAACAAAGCAAAAAGGATATAGACCAGGAACATGTAAGATCGATGTCTGGGATGGAAAAGAGTGGCTGTGTGTGCTTGTGTTTGAAAAATAGCCGGTTGTAAGGGTTAAAGAGCAGAGACTGTGTCAGTGGCTGCTGTAATAAAGATTATATTTATAGCGACGCTTGGTGCAGGGAGATTTAGTGAATCACTGTGGTGTGTTGAACCAGAATTGGTTCAAGACGGAATTTGTGACTGAAACCAATAATCTCTAATTAGAAAAATTAAATTATAGGTTAATAACCATCCATGACTTGTTAACATCATATGTAGCTTTAGATTTTAGAGTATTAGTCAAAGTATTTGCGTTCTTGTGGTGATTATTAGGGAAAACTAGAGCAAGAAACTGATTTAACTTACACACATAGTATAGTCTGTTTGCGCTTTGTCATCTAATTAATCATTCTTCCCATAGTGGTGTTTCAATGCAGATTCTTCCACCTCTTTTTACTGTTGTTGCATGACAAAGTGGGATTTTCTTTGCCAGAGTCAAAGCTCTGCGTTTGTGGTTCATGCTGGTGACAAGGCGGGATTTACTGCTGTCAGTCAAACCATGTCTGCGGTTCCTGCTGGACAGTACCAATCAAGTACCCCCCCATCAACCACGCTGTGAAAATTATATGGTGTTTGGATGTTCCTGCAGAACTTGCACAAATGTTTAGAAGAACTGCCGATTAACTCTGCGCCCTGCACATGTACGCAGGCCTGATAGTCTCGCTGTCTAGTCTATGCCTGTAAACTTTCCAAGAGTGAATTTTTCTTTTCTTCTTGCCCAGTCCTTTTCTCTTTAGCTCAGCTGGAAACCTAAAATAAAAAAAGCACGCAAGAACATAGTATTTTCTGTAATTTCAGAAGAATCTCAAACAGAGTTCCTTTAGTTCTGTTTATTTTCGTTGTTCATTAATTTAGCAGAAACAAAAACCCAAGAGAAAATATTTTATTGCCGGAAAAAAGATTTTGCATCCTATACTGGAGCAATATAAACAATTCTTTCAAATGATGGTGTTTTGCTGATGGTGGTGGAGATTGTATACCGTCAAGGTCATAGCATACTATTTACATAATTTCCATTTTCACCAGTGAGCCATAGAAAATCATCCAGCAAAAGACCACAGACATCAGCTTAGTCCTGTATATATAAATACATTCTCATGTAGAAATATTCTGTTTTTTTCAGTGTAGAAAAAAGCTGAAAGTCTGTTTCCCCACACATGCTCTGACGACAGTGTGTCATTTTTCACACTGGTCCTCACTGCCAGACCACCTTTTGGTCTTCCTGTGTTGCAAACGAGATTACGATGATATACAATTGCTTATAGTTGTGAAAGGTGAATCGTTCAGTCTCCTGTTAGCCTAACTTACAAGCACAACATGATGAGAATGTGGCAAAACATTTGTTAAGGCCCTAAGGCATGTAATGAGAACACATAACGAATTGGTTTGATCTGCAAAAAAATTTACGGCCCCTTGGGTTTCGGGATTTGGATGGAGTAGCGTTTGTCAAAGTTTTTAAAGCAGAAAACAAGTTACGATTTGGCGAAGTATGTTTATGGTTGTTGGATGTGAAAGTATTCCTGAACTATAATTAAGTGCCTGTAAAGCGGTCTTCACTGCAATACACGCTGCCTCTCTGTCTCTCTACACTCTACACTGTAATCTTACACTCTTTTTGGAGGTCAGTGAAAGGTCACTCATCCGTTATTAACCACTAACATTCCAGGATTCGAAAACATTCAGCAATTCAGAGTAATTCTCACATAGAGGCTGAATCCTCAACAATGCATCCTTATTTCCCTGCAGATTCTTTCTGACCCATCGTACTCGTGTCTACGTGGCCTGCATTCCTGTATATAATGCCTATTATTTATCAAGGATATAACAGATTACAAATGTATTATTCAGAATGAACAGGTGACAGTATTCTAAACAGTGATAGGGTAAACATATAATACACAACTAAACAAACAAAAGCCTTCTGACCTAGGCTATGAGAACTTCAGGTCTAAATACAAATATGGAATAACACAATTAAACATTCTAAGTACTAAGGTACAAAATACTTTAATACCCACCTGATCAGGGTAAAATTCTATATATCAGTCAGTTCAGTTTGTTAGAAAATATCCTAAATAAAAAAAAACACTCCCAAGGCAAATATCTTGAATTTGAGAGCAATTACCAACTCGAGTGATGTAGCTGAGGTTAAGGAACTATCAAATGCTGCTACTATTGTAACCTCTGATATTATTTGGAAAGTTTCCCAAACGGTAGGATGCTTCTATGGGTTTATTACGGATATTTGGAACACTGAAAGTTGGTTAACTTCATTACAGAACAGCACACATAGTTTTGTAAAAAATGTTGCATGGCAGCCCTGTTTTAATCAGTGATAAATCACACCAAGTGGCTCTGTGTACTCTGGTTAATCTCTCTAATTCATTCATTTCTCTCACAGGAACGTAGCCGAGGTACTCACGGGTAAACAGAGCAGGCCGAGAAGTCAAACAAAGCCACCAGGGCAACTCCAATTTAGGCAAAAGTCACTGCACGCCAGCCACTTGCTTTGTGTATAGTATTTGGTAACAGGTTGGTACACATTTTTCTTGATCTCACTCCATCGCAATTGGTTACCATGTCTTTTTTGTCTCTTTTTTTCTCTGGCTCTCTCTTGAGCTCTGACAAACACACATGCAATCCTACGACGCCTTTTTTATGTGCACTGTGCTTGTTTTAACATGCACAACTCATCAGTGGCTCACTGCTGATCGTGATCATGATGATCTGGTGGGGGTTGCTCGGCTAAAACACTTTTCCCAGAGAGGAGCCAGGTGAGCGGGTTGAGGGACATGCTGGAGGCTCCAGATGGATTAAATCTGTCCACAGTTTACTGTTTAGATTGTATGCAGTGTTAAAAGATTCACAAGTTACTCTTTTTAGCTCAGGATAAGCCACATTTAAGCCGAAATGAGAATGGTCTGAACATAGAACCTTGTGAAACACCTTTCTATATACAGTTTACAGAAAATTAGAGACGTGTATATGGTTACACGTATGAGTGTGTGTGTGTGTTGGAATGTATACTTGAAGTTATGTATATGAACTGTATGTTTACACTTAACTCCCAAACCAACCCTTGCCTGCCTTGTTACCGATCACAGTCACCTTTCTCTCCAGGCGAAGTTTATATTTTCTTCTACTCTTATTCTCTCACTCCATCTTCCATTCACTTTCACCCCCACCTCCCCCGCCGCCGTGCTTGCTCTTTCTTTCTCTCCATCTCTCATTCCCTCACTCTAGATTAGACCTCTTTTATTTTGCATTCCATCTCTGAGAAAGTGAAGCTGACGAAAGCCAGATGACGGCCCCCGAGTGCAAGTGTTCAGACTTCTCCTTCCACCAGAGCCAACACACTCTCTCTGTTCTCTGATCATCTTGCCCAATTCGTCTCTTTTTCTTCCTTTTATCTCTTTGCTTTATTTACTGTTATCCAATGTTGGAGCGCTAAATGGAGAGGCATTACTAGCATGGCAGTAGCTCAGCCATTTTTAAAAATACATATGGTTTTCAGTAAATAGCTGCTTTTTCGACCAATTACCCCGACAAAGCTAGCTAACTAGATATTTCCAGAAATGAACTAAATCAAGAGTTGTGGTTGAGTAATGATGTTTCGCTAAACTTTTCCTTCTTACTAGTCAGTTGTAGCTAGTAGTCTCACTAGTAGCTTGGTTAATTATTTGGCTTGTTTACATCATAAGTAGCATATAAATTGACAGGCTATGATAAATGGTTTTTTTTATCATTTTTAGAAAATATATCTATCAGATAGATAGTTGGAATGTTTTTCTGATTAACTTTTTTAAATCACCAGTAGCCTAAAGCTTGACAAGTCACAGATATAGGAACTTCTGTTAGCTTTAGATAGCTGGTTTTCTTTGTAGTTTAGTGTGGCTAATTTCGGCTGTAGCTTAGCTTGTTTTTAACCACGAGTGGCTTGTAGCTCAAGTAATTACTCACAATAGTGTTTCAGTTAGTTGTGGATCCGCTGTGGCGACCCCTAACGGGAGAAGCTAAAAGAAACTTTAGTGTTTCAGTTAGTTGCTACTGTTTTTAGTAGCTTGTAGATATCTAATTTGTTCTATTTAAAACAGTAGCTAAGCCTTAGTATAGCTATTTTTCTAACACAATTAGCCTGTAGTTTACCTTGTAGATACATTACAGTTGCAGCTGTAATCTGTCTGTTCTCTATACATTTTGGCTAGTTTGTAGCTAGAAAAGTCACGGATAGCAGATTCTGTCCGTTAGCTTGTAAATACCTATAACTACTTCTATGGCTATGGGCAGTAAAAACATGCAGAAGCTGCAAATAATCGTAAAAATGTATATGTATACAAAGATCTGTAAATGAAAATAAACATTTATTATACGTCCAAAATGTATTTTAGGCACAATCTATTAATATAAATATGTATAAAATGTACATTTATATGTACAACAGAGTACAGATAGTATACATAAGTATATATATAAAGATTAACTAGAATATGCTATGAATTTAGAATTATACACAATGATATTTATATAATGATTTTTATTTATTAAGCAAATGGTTGTCGCTTTACTAGTTTGAGTCATGAGAAGTTTGTTGCTTGTGTGTTATTACCCAAACACTTTTATTGTCAAAAACATTTAATATACTTTACTGCAGGATCCAGGGTACAGTTTTTATTACTGTATTGCTCCTTTATTACGATTACAATCGCTCCATTATCATGCAAAATGAATCTACTGGAAATACATGGCATTCCAGTGTGGTTTGCGTTAGTGCTTTTTGACCAAGAATATGCTCACAATATAGCTCATGCTTTATTGTGTAATGACAGGGAGTGTGTGTGTGTGTGTGTGTGTGTGTGTGTGACGGGAAATGCAGTTCTTCAGTACAATCTAAATCATTGCCATATGAACCTCATCATCTCACACAGAGGCAGTCCATGTGTTTTGAGCAGTAAAATGAAGAGATGTAGCCAGTTAAGAACAGAGGACATCGCTGTGACCTCGTCATTTAGATTTCATTCCAGACTCAACTAAATGTGCCAAAGTTTATGGTGTGCAATGCTATTGGGATGTAATGGCGATGTGATTCTACAGATTGTTACTTGTCCGACCGTACCAGAATTCTCCAATAAAATCTCAGCTGAATTCTATAAAACACTTCAAGAAAATACTCTCTCCATGTTGGATTACATGAGGAAGATCCTGAAGAAGAAAAAAATACCTTCTGCTTGTGCCATTAATCATCCAGAAATCATTGTTGTACAAACAGGAATGCTCTTTAAGTTGACTTTAAATGACTTTTTATGTTTGTTAACATTTCATTTCATCATTGCTGTATTTGTAAATGTTGGTTGTTTTGAATAAATGTAATGCTGTCCTCTTGGTCTTGGTCCTGGAGGAATGTTGATTTGTTTTATTGTGTATTCTACCAACTATATATTGGTAAAATGACCATAAAAGCCACTTGACTCTATATTTGACTTGGTAGTGGCTTTTAGACAAGTGTTCACACTTTGAAATTGAAATAAAATTATTTCTCGCACTGCCAGAACTTTCTGGTTGGCATTCTTCGGTTGCAGTGACAGTAAACTGGCCGTCATGGTGAGTGTCAGATTATTGGATTTCATCTGACGACCAAATAATTATTTTACGATGGAAGATTTTGGGACAGAAATGAACAGCTTTGGAAGGTTATGCCAGAAAAACTTTACAGCAAAAAGCATTAATAAAAGTAATAATGATAATGATAATATAAAACGTTAAGCTTTAAAATGTTCTTTGACTATTGGTTACATAGCATTCCTAAAAATCCCAAATGTTATCTTCCAATAAAACTAAAAATCATCGACATTTGTTCACTGTAAATCTGTACACGATTGCTCTGAGAAACAAATACTTTTACAACTAAAACCTGTGCAATTATCTTTAAAGGTGAGACGGCCACACCTCTGTGACCTGTCAATCATGATGTTTTTGCAAGTTCTACACAAAGCTACAAGTAATAACAAAAAAGTCTTCAACGATTTCGATATTTTGAAGTAGAAAAACGTTCTGGAGAATGACAGGAATGTAACGATTAGATAATTCAATCCTCAGACCTACACATAAAAACAATATACATTTACTAGCATTTATATACAATAATCTACAACCATTGTTCCAACGAATATCACGAAACACCAGTCATAATTCTTGGATTTAGCTTAATAATTTTCTTATACTATTGCTCAGACGACCTAAGAAGGGGAAGTGGTAGCTCTGTGGTTAAGACGTTGGACTTCTTATTAAAAGATCACAAGTTCAAATCCCAGCTAAGCTTCTGCTTGGCCCCTGAGCAAGGCCCTTTACTTCTCAGCTGTCAGTTTTATAATTTTTTATAATTAATATAATTGCAAGTTGTGGGTATTGAGAGGCATCTGACAAATGCCACTGATATAAAGGAACTATTTTGGAAGCATTATGATAAAGAAAAAAAGTTTACCAAAAAATATTGTGGCAGCATTATTTAAATAAATATATTGTATATATTCAAATGCACACACTAAGTGGTTTCTTTAAATATATCAAAAGGATAGGTTGGCTGTTCACTAATTAGATTTTTAAAGTCATGAACAGCCTAAAGCTTGACAGTATTAGGAGATTCAGCTGTAGATAGCTGTTTTTTTTTTGTAGTTTGTATTGTGGCTAGTTCGCTGTAGCTTAAGTCAATTTTTTAATCTAAGCTTGTAACTTAAGCAAATACTTGCAATGGTCTTCAGTTACATAAAAAGTTTGCCATTGTTTTTGTAGTCATCTAAAACAGTAGCTATGTCCTGGTATAGCTTTTTTTTTACTTTTTTTTTTTTAACACATTTAGCTTGTAGTTGGATACATTGCAATTGCAAACAGCAGTACTTCTCCATCTAGTTTGGTAAATTTGTAGCCAAATATTAATTGAAATAAATATATTGTATCTATGCATAAATATATTGTGTATATAAATCTTTTACATAACCAGATGATTTGACACAGGAATGTTGTTAGCAGGTATATATATTTAGCTGGTGCCAATTAAAAAAAAAAAACAAAAAAAAAAAACAGACTGCACCCTAAAATAACCTGTAAGTCATTAAGTCCTTTAAAATTGATGTTGTGAAACTGGAGGAAAGTTGAAAATGTAATACTTTTAGCATGCAATACTGCATGGTCTTTATTACTGGCTGAAGGACATGCAGAGCTCTGCTGCTTTGGATCGACAGGAGTCCCCTGCTCAAACAAAAGCGGGAATGACAGAAAGTGTAAATGAGATCATGAAAGACAAAAGAGACGTCTTTTCCAAATCCCATTATCTTAGAGGAAACCAGAACACCTCTGCCAGGCCCCACGCCGGGCTGTGTGTTTTCTCTCTCTCTTTCGCCCTCTAAATCACTCTATCATTTGCATGCTAAGTATGGGTTGGTATTCGTTTGCTAATGCCTATGGGCTAGTGATAAGCAGATTGAATTAACAGTCAGTGGGGCGGGGGTTTGTCAACAGACTCGATCTCATGTAGAGCTGGAAAGCAGAAAAGAGAGATAGAGAGAGAGAGAGAGAGAGAGAGAGAGAGAGAGAGAGAGAGAGAGAGACGTATAGGTTAAAGTACTAAACAAAAAGCCGCAGCTTTTCAATGTGCTTTCAACATCTTGGAATGTTTTTCTTATCTCTTGCCTTCTTGCTTTAGCCATCCGCTAAATATTTCCGATCCAAAAGGACGTAACATTTGTGCTAAAAAAGGGAGGAGCAGGGCTTCAAGTAGCACAAGGACATGGGCCTCGTATTTCATATAAACATCGAAATATTTTCCTACACTCGCATTTTGCGCTGCGATAAAAAAACAAACCCCATCCACCTTTTTATTTTACACTTTACCACCCAAACCCCAAGTGGCTCGCTCATGGGCAAAACCTAAATCTAACTCACAGGTCTACCCAAGCAATGGGGATATGTGTGTGTGTGTGTGTGTGTGTGTGTGTGTGTGTGTGTGTGTGTTAGCAGCTGTCTCTTGCATCTGTCTGGCAGGGTTGTGAATAAACACTGTGAGATAAACAGAACAGCGTGGAGACTCAGACCACACACCGTGGTCGTCACACACTTGGACACGCTAACGTGTTTTTCTTTTCTTTTTACAACATAAGGCAAATGCTACTGAAAAGCTCCGAGCTTTATCGAGCGAGCCGAGCACCTTCGTTTATTCGAGAAGGTCTACGGGTTCTTACTGTTCCAAATGTAACCAGGATTAACTTGGGTGTCTGGAGGAAAGATGTGAATCGAAGCAGACAGTCAGTAGAAGCCTGGTCATGTCAGACAACAGGCTTCGCATCTGATTAGTTACGTAAGCGGATCTGTAAGACGAGCCAGTAGGGTGTGAACTTGTAAATATGTGCACACACAGGATCCTCACACACACACACACACACACACACACACACACACACACACACACACACACACACACACACACACACACACATCATTACTTTTTTGTATTGTTCCCCAAGAATGGGTTAGTATTTTATCACCTAAGTGAAATGGATACACACCATTTGTCTCAGGAGAAAGGCGTGTGTGTGTTTATAGGACTATCATCCTCGGTTCCAATACATTAACCTTTTCTATAGTAACTTATTAGCAAATGTATTGGGACACCTGATTTTTCCTGCCATATGTGTCCTCAAACTATTTTATCAAAGTTGGAGGCAATTGTATTGGATGTCTTTGGGTGCAGTACTATTAGATTTTCATTTCACTTGAAGTAGGAGAATCAAACCTGTTCCAGCATGACAATAACCCCCTGTGCACAAATCCAGCTCCATAAAGGATTGGAAAATCTCCTGCTATAGATCTCAAAACCCTGTTAAAGTCCTTTAGGATGATTGTGAATGCTGAGTGCACCCCAGGCCTCCTCACCTCACCTACATGATTACCTGACTTTACTAAATGGCTGAAAGAGTAGTTGTCTCTAAAATCTAGTGAAACATCTTCCCAGAAAAGTTATTATGACAGCAAATTGGGGACTAAATGTGGAATGGGATTCTCAAAAAGAAGCACATACCAACCTTGTGCTCATTTGCCCACAATTTACTCTTCAAAGTCAATGTGTTAGAAGCAGGAAGCGAATTTGTGACGTCTAGACGACTGGGCCAGAGCATCTCCAAAACTGCAGCTCTTGTGGCCTGTTCCTGGTCTGCAATGGTCAGTATCTATTAAAGGTGCTCTAAGGAAGGAAGGCTCATCAAGTGGGGAGCGAAGGCTGGTCCGTGTGGTCCGATCCAACAGAAGAAGTTCATGCTGTTGATGCTTGATGGCTCAGAACTGTTTTGGCAGCAAAAAGGGGACCAACACAATATTAGGCACATGGTCATAATGTTATGCCTTCTGGGTGGCCATGTTGTGTATTTTAATGCTTATTCTTTAAAAAAAAAAATCAGCACACACATGAAATGCATTCAGTCCTGTGACTTTTTATGTAAGCATAAAAATGAATATACAACTCTCGTCTGAAATGTCTGTACACCAGGTTACGAGACCACATCAAGATGATTTAAACGTGGCAAAGCGAACGTGGAGAAAATGATGAGTAACCACCTTGAATCATTTAATCAAAGCATGCTGACTCTGCCTCTAAAGGAAATTACACAGGGCTTTTGTCTGTGCTGAGAACGGCTTGCCTGAGAATCAGTGGGAGACGTGTTTTATGTGCAGGTGAACTGCAGGAGCATGGAGGGCTGTTGCCATCGTTTGGTTCGAACAGTAGAAAAAAGGAGACTGGATTGATTAGACGTATGGGGGGAAAAAAGGGAGATGAAGTAAGGGGAGTGCAGGAAGTGTGTGTGAATGTGAAAACCCTGCAGGTATGCTTGTAACCCTACCCTTGTGAGAGTCTTGCATGACATTTCACAACATACAGGTTTTTATATTCCTTACTGTGTGTCGTGTTGAGCCCCCAAAAGTCGCCCCCCCCCAAAAAAAAAAAGGTGGTGAATAAATAGATATATATATTTTTTTACATGACCAGAATTCGGCATTTTGCACCGAATGTATACAAATATGTTGGCTGCACTCTGCTCACATGCTACACACCTGTACGGATATGAAATCATATCACTGACAAAGGCAGATGTTGCTCCGACAGCTGGAATGGGACGTGTGGTGATCCAACGGTTCCTGGGATTTAATCAACGAGCAGCAAGTACCAATAAACAGTTCTGATTAACAGGAGAAATCCATTTGACACAGAGTTATCCTTCTTTTTCGCACAGACGGAACCTGTCGGCTGCGCTCTGCTCACATGCTACACACCTGTACGGATATGAAATCATATCATTGACAAAGGCAGATGTTGCTCCGACAGCTGGAATGGGACGTGTGGTGATCCAACGGTTCCTGGGATTTAATCAACGAGCAGCAAGTACCAATAAACAGTTCTGATTAACAGGAGAAATCCATTTGACACAGAGTTATCCTTCTTTTTCGCACAGACGGAACCATGGAAAATAACAGGACACATCACCTGAAAGGATTTAGAAGAATGAAGAACTTCCAGGAAAGTATTGTTCATCGCTCGTTTGCTCGCTCCCTCCCTCCCTTGTTCTCTCTCTCTGTGGGATCTGGGATCAGTTCCCGCTCTTGTTCTTGTATGGCCATGACCTTTCAATTTGTAATTTGCCTTGGACACACTCAAGGGTCATTGTGCATATATAAAGGAATTTTAACCCATTAACACTCTCTCTCTCTCTCTCTCTCTCTCTCTCTACCTCCTTCTCTGTTTTTTCTGCTTCTCACTCATTCTCTTTGGAATTAGCTCCAGTTCTTATTCTCGTATGGCCATGACCGTTTCACTTTTTAATTTCCATGTGTGCATGTATGATGAACTTTTAACACCTTTACTCTCTTTTTCTCTCTCTCCCTCTCAGTCTTTCTCTGCGATTGGCTCCAACTCTTTCTCCCGTATGGCCTTCACCTGTAAATTTGTAATTTTGTTTAACACTCATTTGAACCCTTTATTCCCTTTACCTCTTTCTTCCTTCCTTTCTTAGATCAGCTCCAACTCCTTCTCTTGAATGGTTTTGCTTTAACACTCATTTTAAACCATTTCCTTCCTTCCTTCCTTCTTACTATTTCTATTGGATTTCTATTAGCTTGGAATATCGTTGCTTTTGAGCGAAACTGACAAAAGGAACCACTGCTAGATGCAAAATCGCACCTTTCACGTCCTTTCCGCTTTATTGGAATTTGTTCTCACTGACTTTTAGTCGGAAACGGCCTCAAAATACTTTAACACAAAATACTGTAATGTTCGCACCTCTGGGCTACATGTTTACTGATTTCAATACCACAGCTTTAAGAACATCTCGACTCTAGCACATCCACCATAACCATCCATCCATCCATCCATCCATCCATCCTTCCCAAGACCTGATCACTGCACAGTCACTGCAATTGGATGATGACCCTCCATTTACAAAAGAGTGATTTTTTTTTTTCGTCCCTGCATTTCTTCTTCTTCTTCTTCTTCTTCTTCTTTCCTCCTCTTCTGTGTGGTCGATGCAGACCAGCAGGAGCCAATCACCAGCATTTTCCCTCGGGCATGAGGGAGGATTTCATCCTTATGTTGGGGCTGAAGATATCGCTTACTTCCGACTCCAATCTCACCCCAGGCACCTTAAAGACAGATACGGCTGACAGAAAGAAAAACAGACATGAATCAGATTTCAACGATATTTCCCATATGATTTACAGATTTTTAAAAAAATTATTATTCATTTATACAGTATGTATATATTACGAATAATTTATTTCGTTGGAAATTTTAAATGCTGAGTGAAATTAAAATATTTGTTAATAATAAAGATTTTCATATCGCGAGCATCATCGTAGGATCAACTTGGGGACTACCTGTATATATATATTTACTGATTCTGATAATTGGAAAATTAGTTGTGAAAGTGGTGAAAGTGTGGCTTTAATCACTCACTGTCCCGTAGCTGCATCACAGGCGGTGGCAGAGTGCTGAAGTAGGGATGGTGTAACGCATCCTGGGCTGAAATCCTTTCTTTGGGGATCACGGTCAACATCTGCTGCGCCAGGTCCTCCGTCTTATAGGGTAACTGTGCAAATCTGAGCCAACACACGCCCACACACACACACACATACAAACACACACACTCAAGGTATGGGTCAGGCCTTTGGTTGGGAAGTTGCAGCTGGGGGTTGCTGACTACACAAAGACCTCTCTGTTCTGTATTCTTGGAATGAATACAGACACACACACACACACACACACACACACACACACACACACATATACAAGCTAAACTGATATTACCTTTTCCAGACATCTCTGAATTGCTGGGGTTTGCAGGGCAGGAA
>MU562415.1:5912521-6004481 GCA_024362625.1 Silurus asotus
GAATCAGCCAGTTTGTCAGACTACCAGCAGAGGGCGACTGCAAACTTTTCCTCTTCTATTTAGTAGTGTATTTTAGGTGCTTTCTGTTTCTGTTCTGAGGTCAGGCTTTCGAAAGAAGATCGTTGAGATCGAACAATAGCAATCTATTACACAAGTGTTTCTATTTTACTCTCCTGACATGAATAGCACCTTGTTTGACCTGACAAAGAGGAGGAACAGGTTTGCTGGAAATCTTTCTGTTCACAATGCAACTCCATCTCCGTGATAATTATTTTCCTGTTCAATTGTATATGGACATGGAGGTGTGAAGTAGTTTTGTATTCCTGCTTCCTGAAGGAATTCTATCCAAAACTGATGTCATTGAGTTTGTATTCACCAGTTGGCTCTCCAGCTGTCTTCTGGACCCCCTCACCTCATAAGTCTCACGCAGACACGCGATATTAATACATCACTAGTTACAGGCAGATTTCCATCAAGTTTTCCTTCGAAAGCTGTCAGTTGACTGACACAGGGCCAAAAACTAGAATGTGAATCAGTACATAATGTTTAGATCTGACTCAGGTAAGGAATCCAGTGATGATGATGATGATGATGAGGAAAGTGATTAAACTGAATTTCCCAATTGGAAAATTGGGAAGGTGTCCTCGGTCAAAATGAACTGTGATTACATACTAAGAACTTCACAGCTTTTTGCAACCTATTTCAATAAATACATTCTCTAGCTCAGCTGCAGAGCTTAAAAAAATTCCTGAATCCATTGGAATGCAGCTTGAACCCACAGAAAAAAACAGACCATTAAAGGACAGCATTAAAGATCATAAGTTATTAGGACAATGTTATGATGTGTTGACACTGAAGGCCCATAGATGAATGCAGTACTGACCTGCTTATTCCTTTGTACACTGTAGCGTATGCACCTTCTCCAAGTTTCTCCAGGTTCAGGTATGAATTCGCCGTTCCAAACTGCAGCCCTGTGTTCTGCACATGCCCGTGTATTAGACTCGAAATGGATTTGAAATATTTGAAAGTCTGTATGCATGCAGGATGAGTACAAGCGGGTATCAAAAAGTTATGAGACTAACTCGCCGGATTTACGCAACGGTGCCAAAAACTTCATTTTGGGGAAAAAGCCTGTAGGAGCCAAATCTGGTGAGTAGGGTGGGTTCAGAAGTGAGATCACATGCATTATTCTCCGGCTAACATCATGCACAAGTTGGGGAATGGTTGTGTGGTTAAACTTGTGGAAGGTCTTCCTGATCTCTTGGTCATCTTCCAATGATGTTCTTCCGCTCTTGAAGCGTGTGTACCACTCAAAACACCTCGAACGACTCGTTGCAGTATCACCGTATGCCAAACGAATGTCAGATTCGCCAAGTTTCACTCTGAGTTTCACGTTTGCTCTTTGCTTGCTGTCCTTGATCAAATTGTGGACGTATTAGCGCACACCAGAACAGCATCGGTTATCACCATTAGTCTTTTTGATACCGCCTTGTATGTATAGTTTGAGTGTGTGTAAGTGTGTGCGAGTGTGTAGACCGACCCATTGAAACTCCTGAAAGTTCTTGCCCCCGAGTGGGTCACTGTTGCTGCGTCCTCTTTGCGCTCTCAGCCTGCGCACTTGTAGAGTGTGAAACCACTGAGGCTGAGGAGTCTCCACGCCATCCAACTCTCCCAGCTACAGAGAGCGAGAGAAAGAGAGAGAGTGGGAGAAAGAGTGATAGAAGACAATTTAAAATAAAAAGAAAATAAAGTAGGCATTAATTGATGTCTCTGAATTTTGTCATTTTTTAATAATCACTTATCATATGGTGCTTATGGATTTGAACACCATCTCAGAGGAAATAAAGCATGAGATTTAATTAGACAAAAAAGAGATTGGAGGAATGGTAGTCAGTGAGACAATGATATAGATGAAGAGCTAGAAGAAGGAAGATATGCGCTATAAACAAAAGTAATGGGACACCTGAATTTTCCAGGAATATGTGGTTCCTCCTCACAAAGCTGGAGGCACACAATAATCCAAACTGTTAGCACAACTTGTAGGCACACAATATACCTTTATAAAGACAGCTTCATGAAGATTTTTTACATTGTTTGGATTTGGTGGAAGATCTTGAGTGGCCTTCTACAAAGTCCTGACCTCAACCCTACTGAACACCTTTGGGATGAATTGGATTGCTGAGTTTATTATTTTGACTTTACTACCACAGTATTAGCATTTAGCTCTATTTAAAGTATTTCATTCCATGACACAGTCAATTTGTGACTTGATTCAGACTCATAAACAGTTAAACTTATTTTACTGGTCTTTTCATATCAGTGTACACATTCATCAGTCGAGTGTTTTGGCTGCAGAGGCACTGATGGAAACCGTCCTAAACAAGGGACGGCTTAAACTAGGTATTAAAGTGAAAATAAAACAAAGTGAAAAAGAAAACTCTTCTTGTCAAGAATAATTTATCAATAATTTGTATTTTTATTACTTTTCTAATTGAAGAACAAATGCATTGTTTGTGCCTCAGTAATATTTTACAATGTGAAGCATCTATGAAACAAGTTAGTTCCAGTTATCTAACTTATCAGAACAGGAGATAATAGCAGTAAATGGAGAAAAATGTAAAACAAAGATTAAAGAGATAGAGATGAAAGAAAGAAAGAGAAAAGAGAGAGGTTTAAAAAATGGGGGGAAATTACAAGACAACAAAGGAAGAAAAGAATAGGATGAAACAATACAAAGAAATGATGAAAGAATTAAAAAAGTAAAAAAAAAAATATCAGGGGAAAAAAAAAGTGCAACAAATGAAAACATTAACAACAGAAAATTAACAATGTAAAAACTTATAAAATAAAGAAGAGAAAATAAAACAGGGAAAATATAATTTTAGCGATATAACTTCGGATACATATAACATGCTGGAGATACATAATGAAGTCTGGACTGTATTTGCCTAAGAAATGTGTATAAAATTTATTACAGTTACATTTGACAATATCTTGCAGGATGATTTCACCATCTTAGAGCCCAGACTGGTAAAATCCACAGGGATTCACAGGAGTGATCCATGTCCCATTTTGTTACAGCACACAGATAAGATTTTTGCTCTTCAACAGCTCTGTGTAACATGTCAGAGACAGACTTTCACACATTTCTGTCACCTACATGTCCATATCCTCCCTCTCAATGCCTCCATGTTCCCCTTCTCTTTCCCTTCATATCCACCTCTCACTGCCTCTATGTCCTCAATCATTTTGCCTCAACGTCCTCTCTCTCCAATTCGTCCCTCACATCACATCTACTGTATGTACTTTTTATCTCTGCCTCCATGTCCTTTCTTTCTCTGCTTTTATATCCTAGTTCTCGCTGCCTTTACCTCTTCCCTCTCGCTGCCTTTATGTTTCTATCTCTCTTTTCCTCAGTGTCCTCTCGATCTTTGCCTCCTTGTCTCTGCCTCATTGTCCTTACTCTCAGTGCCTCAGTTTCTTTCCTGTCTCTGCCTCTATGTCCTGTCTCTTCCTGCCTCAATGTTCTATGTATCTAAACGCTCCTCCTTCATGTCCTCTCTATCTCTGCCTCCATGGTCTTTCTATTTATTCAAATATTTTGATATAATGGAGGAAAATGAAACATGCCTAGACAGTATGATCTTAAATTCAATGTTTTTATAGTAAATCTATAAGCTAATTACTACAAGCTCTTTTTTATACATATCTCAACAAAATCTAGGCCACAAAGTTGCCTTAGTTGAGGAATAAATTGCGCAGGAATGCGCTTTTTATTAAAATAATAAACAGATTGAAGTGATTCCATGCAAAGAAAATCTTCAAAACTTTTCAAATTCTGTATTCCACATATTTGTAATATATATCTTTTTTTTTCCGTACATCATAGTTATATTTGAGATTTGTGAAGCATCTATGAAACAATTTGGTTCCTGTTGTCTTACGGTACAGAAGCACCAGCCCCAATTGTTTTTCTCTCACTGCAAAAATGCAGCTTGTTATTTGACAGAAAATAAACATTACATTACATATAACAGTCATCTTAAAAGGAATATTTGTTTAAAAACGAATAAAAAAGTATACTTTTCACTCAAAGTGCAGCCCGTCAACGTAGAGATGTGTGTAATTTTGGTTTGCACAAAAGCCATGAGGCTAGAAATGCTAAGAGCAGCCAGATTAGCATAAATCTGGCTGTACACGCCTCGGAAATAATATGCTCTTTCAAAATGTGTCATACAAACCACAAACTGCACAAAGCAGATGAGTGTAAGAATGAAAAAAGCTCGACACGTGTGTGATCATTTAGCCATGTTGTTTCCTCAGTGAAAAACTAGCCTACATTGTATGATTGTTAGCAAATTTGGCTGCATAGAAAATTAGATTTGTGTCCACAGATAAATACACATATGGACAAAAGTATTGGGAAACCTGATTTCTTTTTCCAACCATATGTGGTTCTTCATCCCAATTGTAGGCACACAATTGTACAGGATGCCTTTGGATGTTTGGATGAAAGTATTTATTTCACTTGAACTAGGAAACCCAAACCTGTTCCAGCATGAGAGCGCCCCCATACACAAAGCCAGCTACATGAACATAGGTTT
Organism: Silurus asotus; assembly: GCA_024362625.1. Taxonomy (NCBI): domain Eukaryota; kingdom Metazoa; phylum Chordata; class Actinopteri; order Siluriformes; family Siluridae; genus Silurus; species Silurus asotus. The sequence continues at coordinate 5,917,126 of MU562415.1, forward strand.
TACATGGCTTGGAGTAGAAGATCTCCTGCTATAGAGCCCTGACCTCCTGATCCTTATTTAACACTTTTGGGATTAATTCTCCTCACCTCACCTACATCAGTACCTGACTTTATTAGCGACCTTGTAGTTGAATGAGTACATATCTCCACTCCAAAATCTAAAAAAAAGTCTGTGTGACTAAATTTGATTTCCCAAAAGCTTCCATTTACCGTCCTTAAGGGTTCTTTGATTTGACCTTAAACCTAAAAAAAAAAGAATCTTCTGCATTCTGGAGCATTAACCATTTAAAGTACCTCAGGGGAAGGCAGAGACAAGACACTCCATCTCCTTGAGGACATCTCTTGTACTTCCAAGTCGGCTTTTCTCTGGTAAAAATGTTCCCGTCTGTCCTCCAACTCTTTCTGGGTTCCACAACACCAACAGCATTTCCTTGCACACTGAGCAACCCAGAGCCGGAGTCTTCGCTGCAAATCCTCCATCACTGAGGCTAAGTCAAGCCTCGCTCATATGACTAGGATAAGTGTGTGTGTGTGTGTGTGTGTGTGTGTGTGTGTAGGTATGTGCTTGTGTGTGTTTTTTTCTGTAAAGAAGCCTGGTCTTATGACTGTTACCCGTTTGTCAGAGCAAAACAAACACGGCCATGTTCTCTTTGCTAATGCGAACAAGCATGCCTATTCAACAGTACAGGATAGATAATAAAAGAGAGAGAAAGAGAGAGAAAGTTTATTATGTTTGATAGAAAGAGGAATTAGGAAGACAGGGGAATGTATAGCACTCAGACTAAAAAGAAATGCTTATAAAAAGTTTTCTCAGATCATAGTCACGCTGCTTTAGTAAGTAAGAAAAAAAAAGAGCAGAAAAGAAGTGTTTTATTTCTACATATCGAACTTTGTGTTTATTAAATAATTTACAATTATAGGAGACCTGATGCAGCTAAAGATGGTTTCACATGAACTCCAAAACCACAAGAATGAATTTGGACTGTGATTAATTTGGATTTGGGCTTCAATTTCCAAGAATTTCTTTTCTAAATAAAACATCATTGAACACTTGATGAAACAAATGATGGGATTAATAATAAATGGACATTTGGTGTCACCCAGATGAGGATGAGTTTCCCTTCAGAGTCTGGTTTCTCTCAAGGTTTTGTCCTTTGATCATCTCAGAGAGATCTTTTCTTGCCACCTTCACCACTGTCTTGTTTATTATGTATACACTTATCGGGACTAATTAATGCTGCAAAAATGTATTCTTTTTTTAAACCTGCTTCAGCACAATGGTCAGTGGTAATTTAATTGAACTGTTGACTGTTTATAGCTACATTTTAATATGGTGGACAGTAATGAAGTAAATGTAATTGGTTACTGTACAACAGTTGTTTTTTCTTTTACGTATCTGTATTTTACTGAAGTATTTCTGTTTGGGGAAACTTTAACTTTAACTTCACTAAAAGTCAAATATTGTGTTTTTTTACTCTACAACATTTAGCAAAATCAGTTCCTTTTTATTCATTAACTGGCACACAGCAAGCCACCAATCAGCTTCGAGGACGTGCTCTGTTTTGACCTTGTTTTGATTGGCGCTTGGTGTATCTACTCAGTTTACGAGCAAACAAAACATTTTGAGAGGAATAAATGATGAAAAAAAAACACACTCGAACTCGCCACAACACCCGTAGCCTTATTTCTACGATTATTTTGAAGCAGTTGAAAAGAAGGTTTGGGGCTTGTGATAATTTTGATAGAAATCCATCAGTGTTTGAAGACTCCTTTCAGAAATGTTAAATAAATATCTCCATACAGAATAATGCCACAGAACCACTGCCCGAGCTGCTGTAATAGAAAATGAATAGTGGAAATGTTCAGTGGTGAAAAGGATGGTAACGAACACTGGGCTATAATGTGACAGGATGGAAGGGGCTGAGAGTGTAAATTGCATCAGGATAGAGAGAGACAGACAGAGAGAGAGAGAGAGAGAGAGAGAGAGGATGCTGCTTGTGCTCATTTTTAGTCATCACTATTCCAGCTCATTCTGCATGTCTCTGTGAGGAGACACGGTCAGCAAAGCTGAAAATGAAATGCCACTCAGTTCAGGGACAAGCCTCAGCAGGAAAAAACAGAGACAGATGAAAATCTTGAGTGTCTGTGCTGAATGGTGCTGTGGTGCACATTCATTTGCTTTTTCATTTCAAAAACAACAATACCTATATACAAATGTCTGAGGACACCTGAGCATAAGATTGGTATGTGCTTCTTTTTTAAACATCCCATTCCATATTTAGTCCCCATTTTGTGGAGATCTGTGCGATTTTACTAAGCCACAAGGGTGAAGTGATGATGTAGATGAGGTGAAGAAACCTAGGATGCAGTCAGAGTGGCAATTAATCTCACAGTTTTCAAAAGTGTTGCGGTCTACAGCAGGAGATCTTTCACTCCAACCCATTTAACGCAGATCTTCCGGCTTTGTGCACAAGGGCATTGGCATTATGGACTCCTAGCTCAAGTGAAGTTGATTGTGTGCCTCCAACTTTGTTGAACCTTATATATGGCTGGAAATGTCAGGTCCCAACTAGCCATATATAAATAAACACACAGAGAAATCTGTAAGATCATCCTCTAAAGTGTTGATGAGAAATCCTGGTGCTCAAAATTTTCAAAAGCTTTCTTACCTCCCGATAGCCCAGGTGTCTCCGCTTCAAACCTGCAACAGCAATAACAAACAAAAAAAAGTGTTATTAAAGAAAGAAAAAAAGAACAGGTTCATATCTATCCATCCATCCATCCATCCATCTATCCATCCATCCATCCATCCATCCATCCATCAGGACATATTGTCTCAAAGCCACTGAGATGTAGTTGGAGGTTATTTTTCTTCTTCTTCTTTTTCTTCTTATTATAATATTCAGAAATCTGCGTTTTATTGTGTAGCATTTTTGAGGTACAACTAAACCATTTGACCGAATCGGAGAATCCTGTTTGGGCAGATGATATTTGTGCTCCCGTTTGTAATAGTGTTAAACAAAATTCAGAACCAGAACCAGAACCTCAAATAGCTTTTATAACCAGGTATGTTTACACACACAAGGAATTTTACTTGGCGACAGGAGCTTCCAGTGCAGGAGATAGTACAGACATTAGAAAGTACAGACATACAACCCATAACAGTGTCCTAGCAACACCTAGCAACCTGGTTTAGCGTAGCAGGGCTCCGTTAAAGCCAACATCAAAGTTCCTCTGTGAACTTTATCATTGCAGTTTAATGGATGGTTTTCTGCCACCATGAGGTCAGAGATCCCCAGTGTTAATTATCAAATAAAACCATTTTGAATAGTGATTGTGAGGAATACACCACTTTAGGATGTTTAATTATTGGAATGCGACATTACACATCCTTAAATAAGACCCCAGTAGACACTTTCACTGGGGTCTTACTCCTCTCACTGCAGTGTCAGAAAAGAAAGAGAAAACAGAAAGAGTGAAAGACAAAAAGAAAGAAAGAAAGAAAGGAAGATCCCGGTATGCTTTTATTTCTTCTCTTTTCATCAACCTCTCCTCTCAGCATCCTCCATCAACTCATTTTTAGTAGTGCTTGGACTCTTTCTTTCTTTCTTTCTCTCTCTCGTGTCATGTCTCCTGCCTACACGAGAGAGAGAGAGAGAGAGAGAGAGAGAGAAAGAGAGAGAGAGAGAGTGCACGAAGAGAGTGCACAACTCCTTCTGTAAAACCTAACATGGTCCCGAAACACTGCATGACTTCACCTGCGACTTGTTTTCTGTACTGATTCAGTCTGCTGCATAAAAATAAAGAAATAATTCGACCAGGATATTGTGTGTGTGTGCGTGTGTGTGTGCGTGTGTGTGTGTGTGTGTGTGTGTGCGTGCGTGCGTGCGTGCGTGTGTGTGTGAGACACAAGTCAAACTACTGATAAGACTCTACAGGAGTATCAAGGTAAAATATTAGCATAAGACTATTATTAAACCTTTAATGAACACACACACACACACACACACACATGCACACACATATGCACACACACACATACACACACACACACACACACACACACACACACATTGCGTTTGATGCATTACATTCCTTTACAGAAATGTAACAAGAGCAATCGGTCATTAGAGCCATCGTTCACTCGATGGTATAGATTATATTTATTACAGTATACAGAGTTCTGAATGATGGATTATTAAAGAGCTGCCACTGTGAGACTCACAGCCTGGTGCACTGATAACCTTCAGGGCTGAAGGTTCCAGTATCGCAGAGGACACGAGAGCTCAGTGCAGATACGCCATGAACAGCGAAAGACAGCAAATCGATTTGAAATAAAAGTCTGAATTAAAAACTGGAGTCAACAAACGCATTTTCTGTGATACGACTGTGACGAGGCTCCTGCTGTTCTCACACCTGTACAAGGTTTAGAAAAGTAAACAAATGAACCATGAGAGAAAAGAACAGGAAATGGTTAAGGATTGCAAAAGAAAACAAGGAAATGAAAAGGAGAGATAAAAAGTTACATGTATGCAGAAAGGAAAGGAAAGGAAAGAAAAAAGGGAAGGAAAGGAGAAAAGAAAAAGAAAATGAAAATGGGAAGAATGGGAAGGAAAGGGAAAAAAAGAAAACAAAGGAAAAATATAAAGAGAAAAGGAACTGAAAGAAAAAGGAAAGGAAGATAAAGAAAGGGGGGAAAGAAAATGAAAAGAAAATGAAAAAGAAAGGAAAGAAAATGAAAAGAAAGGAAATGAAAAGGAAAAGAATGGAAAGGAAGAGAAAGAAAGGAAAGGAAAGCAAAGGAGAGGAAAGGAAATAAAAAGGAAAGGCAAAAGGAAAGGAAATCAAAGGAAAAGAAAATGAAATGAAAAGAAATGAAAAGGAAAGGTACTGAAAAAAGGAAAGGAAAGAGAAAAGAAAGGAAAGAGAAAAGTAAAGGAAAATTAAAGGAAAGGAAAAAAGAAAAAAAGAAAAGGAAAGGAAAGAAAATGAAAGGAAAGGAAAAGGAAAAGGAAAAAAAGGAAAGGAAAGGGAAAGAAAAGGAACGGAAAGGGAAAAGGAAAAATAAAAAATTTTAAATAAAGGAGTGAAAAGAGAAACAGAAAACAAAAGCGAGTAAAAGAGAAGTAAACTGCATGTCCAGCATAATCCACTGCACCTCTCAATTCTCATGGTTGTTCCCTCTCAATGTTCTTCATCATCTCACCATTTCCATCACCTTCATCCCGTTTCAGCTCTCAGGTGTGTGTGTGTGTGTGTGTGTGTGTGTGTGTGTGTGTGTGTGTGTGGGTTGTTTGTTCCCTCTCAGTGTGAGGACGTGTTTACAGCAGTGGAATGAGAGGACCTCGGTATTCCGAACTCACCCAGACGCTGGAACGCTTCAGTCGCAGCATGTCGGAGATTCTGCATGCTGACCGAAAAGATCCAGAGGTGTGGGCAGCTGTGCAGCCTCACAGTGGCTGGCACATCTGGAAGGACATTGTGGACCTGTGAGAATTTACCTGTCCTACTTGTAGCTCACAGCAAAAGTAACAACAGCATCGCATGCACGCCAACAAGTTGTGTTTCACTCACACGCAAAACACACACACACTCCCTCTCTCCCTCCTTCTCTCTCTCTCTCTCTCTCTCTCTCTCTCTCTCTGCTTCCCTCCTTTCTCCTGCGCAATAACTACTGCGCGCGCGCGCGTGTGTGTGTACGCGCGTGCGTGCGTGTATTGCTAGCCAATCAGGACAGCCGGATGGGAGCCTCCACCCAATTGGGTGAATCAACAGCGAGGCAATGAGGTGGTGTTTGTTTTGAAAGGTGGGAGCCAAGTGTGTGCAGTGTGAATGTGTGTGTGTGTGTGTGTGTGTGTGTGTGTGTGTGTGTGTGTGTGTGTGTGTGTGTGGAAAAGAGAGTACAAGCTGTCAAAATGCAAACACAACCTATTTGTATAAATAAAAATGAGCAGATGTTATCTGCAAAATTTCTTTCACACTAAACCTTGCAATTGCATGCACACACACACACACACACACACACACACACACACACACACACACACACACACACACACAGTCCCAATTTGTTGCTGGGAATCTTTTCCACTCCTCTATAATGACATCACAGAGCTGCTGGATGTTAAACACATGGAGCTTCTCCACATTCTGCTTGAGGATCCCACAGGTGCTCAATAGGGTTCAGGTCTGGTGACATACTTGTCACTCCACCACCTTCACCTTCAGCTTCCTCAGCAAGGCAGTTGTCATCATGGTGGTGTGTTTGAGGTCGTTATTATGTTGGAAAACTGCTGTTCAGCCCAGTTTCTAAAGGGAGGACGTCATGTTCTGCCTCAGAATGTCCCAGTACATGTTGGAATCAATGTTTCCCTCAATGCACTTATGCAACCCCAGACCACGATGCTACCACCACCATGCTTCACTGTAGGCAAGACACATTTTTCTTGGTACCACAGGATATGGTTTCAGTAATTCATGCTGTTAGACTGGTCGTCTTCAGCAAACTGTTTGCAGGCTTTCTTGTGAGCAGCTTCAAAAGAGGCGTGTATGGTACTGTAAAGAAGAAATTAAAACCTTCAAAGCAACATACATTTATTCCCGACATCCTTTCTTTACTCAGATAAAAGAAAAACAAACATTTAATTATAATAATTTGTAATCACTCATCATTTGTTTTACTGATGGGCCAAGTCTTAAGCAACAAAATCCACATGATGCACACATCCGGCATTTATAACCGTCCGTGTGGAAACAGCAAAAGTTCAGTTGGGTGTCCTGGTCACTTACGTGATTTAAAACACCACCATTTAAAACATTTGTATCTTCATGTTCTATTGTGAGTTAGTTTCACTAATAATGAACATAAATCATCCATATATGTCCATGGCCACTAAAAAAAAAATTGCAAAAAAACCCCCCAAAAACCCATTGTTATTGATTAATAGTAATAGCCTTATAAATAAAATAAAGACAATAGAAATAGAAACATTTAATCCAACAAATCATCATCAATATTATTATTATTATTATTAATATTTAAATGTCATAATTACAGTAAGACTCCACACTGCTGCTTCTACACTATATACATTTTGTTTGCTTTTTTTTGTTTGTTTTTTTAAGGGCGAAGTCCTAAATGTCGCGCGCGCGTTTTGTCTCTTTCCACTTGCCGTAGCCGACAGCTTCGCACAACAACAGCGGCGTATGGTGAGTTACACATCCTGCGAAGCTGTGCTTTACCCCTTTTACCCCTTTACAGTGAGGAGCAGCAGAAGCAGCCCTTCCTCCTGCTCGTGTGTGGGGCATCTGAGGGGTAAGTTTACAACGTCCCGTTTTTTATACACCTATATACAAACACGCGCGCGCGCACACACAGCTGGACCCACTCGTGTACACAGGTTAGTCCCTTATAGGCGAAGGCGCTGTCATCACACCGGCCGTGTCCCAAACGGCGCCTTACTCCCTACATAGTGTCCTCGCTTTATACAGTATTAAATGGGAACGGGTGCAGCCTTTATAGTGCACTAGATATGCACGGATTATCTATTTGGAATGGGCCGTGTTAGCCGTCTAGGCAACTAGAACATTCATTCACTGGCAATAATAATATTTATTTATCATTTTATTTTCAAATATCTGGATAATTATTCACAATCTGAACCTTATAAAGATGCTGATGAGGTACGAAGGTTTTTTTTTATCTATTTGTATATTTTATTTGTATTATTCTTACATTTGTCGTTGATAATACTGTAATAATAATAATAATGTTAATAATAATAATAATGTTATTAATAATTATAATAATGTTACAAGTACAAAACGTTCATTTTCTTTTTAGAAATACGCAATGTTTATCACAATGAGTTTTTGCTGGTTTTTATTTTATATGCTCATATGTACTCATTCTTCTGTCCTAAACTATCTTCACCTGTCCACTCTGTTTGGCAGGCAGATTAAGTCCACCATGCTGCTTCACCCGCAATGAGGCGACATGGATAAGCTGAAGAGGTGAGACCTGAAGATGATTTTCACCTAAGAGTGATCATCTTCTCTCTTTTCCTTCTTTGTGCATTTGTTCAACAAAGAGTTCATTATAACTCGAGCTGGCCTCTGAGGCATCACAAGGTCTCGCTGTGACTCGTTCAATATCGCACATTTTTACACAGTGACGTTCAGACTGGGGATGTTTTTTGCAGCGATCTTGTATATGTACAAATGCAAGAATTATGTTAATGTGGTTAAAGATGGTGTCGTTGCTATAGTAACAGCGAAGTAAAATGTTTATATTATATAATTTAATTACATTTACATGGAAGGAGTAAATGTCATCTTCAGTGTCAGTGCTTTGTAACATGCATTAAGTATCTTTTACTTTCAATATTCTAATCATTCATGTGTTGTTTGTGTGTGTGGGATCAGTCTGGGTGAGGAGGAAAGCTCTCAGGAGCGAGGATTGCTGCATACATGGAGGGGCTACTCCTATAGTGTCACTCCAGAAAAAGTGCTCCTCTCTCGACCCGTGCTTCAGGCGGCCCTCGGGGCAAAACACGGAGTCCTGCTCCTAGATGGTAAGCTGGTTTTAGCAAATGCTTTCTTATTAAAATTGTGTTAAATGAATAAATTGAGAAAATGGTGCCCTACCCTGATGGATTTCTGTTTTACGGTCAGGTGGGCAGGTATACAGTTTTGGAGAATTACCATGGAAACAGAACCCATCATTTATGAAAACGACAGACCCCGTATTGGAGGCGGGGTTCAGCGAGAAGCACGTGGTTGCCGTGGCAGCAGGGACGCTCCACAACGGGGCGTTGACGGAGGATGGAGCCGTGCACATGTGGGGGGACAATTCTTATGGCCAGTGCGGACTGTCTGGACTCTCGGTCGTCCCAAATCCCACACCTGTGGGTGTGGTGGCCTGTGAGACCACGCCCCCTCGTCCAGTCAGGATAGTGGAGTTGGCATGTGGTGAACAGCACACCTTGGCACTATCAGTTGCACATGAAGTGTGGTCGTGGGGAAGCGGCTGCCAGTTGGGGTTGAACGCCATGTCTTTTCCTGTCTGGAAACCCCAGAAGGTGGAGCACCTATCCGGGAGGCATGTGCTGCAGGTGACGTGCGGAGCCTCTCACTGTCTTGCGTTGGTGCGCTGCTCACCTCCTCCTCAAGACTCACGAAGACCTCCAGAGGACAAATGCGGGCAGTGCAATCAATCGCTTTACACAATGACTGACAAGGAGGATCATGTCATCATCTCAGACAGCCACTACTGCCCTCTCGGGGTGGAACTTGAAGAAGATGACAACAAATCTGCCCTGGAACACGGTTTAGCCCAAGGAAATTCAAGGGGAAAGATGAAAAGTTCTCCGTCAGAACCGGTTTTAATGATGCATACCCATAGCCCTAAGTCCACCTTTCCTTCCACGTCTAGTCCTTCTCAAGCTCCTCTTCCTGTTTCTGAAGCTCTGAATCAGGTTCAGATTGCAAGGGAAGCAATTGTTGGGTCAGTGTCCAAAGACCTGAAAGAATCTCAGAATCCAGTGACTAATGGTGAGGTGTTTGAAGCAGCCACAGAGCCAGCAGCTCATGAGACGGAGAACTCTGAGATTACTCAAGGGTCGACCGGGACAGGACCTAAATCCACTCAATATCCAGATGAACAGGCGCTCAAAGATTATCTGAAGAGACTTTCGGAACAGACGTTGGCTGAGCAGGCAGAGTTTAAGATACCAAGTACTGCTCCATGTGCTCAGGTTAGTGAGTCTCGGCACACTTTCTAGTTTGTGGTGTTTTTTGTCTACAGCAAATTCTTCTTGGTGTTTTTGGTCTATAACAGGACTTTCTTGGAATGTTTGGCCCACAGCAGGGATGGGAAACTGCTGGCCCATAGGCTAGATAGAGCCCACAGTTTCTTTAAGTCCAGCACAGGACCATGTCAGTCTAAACTCTAATTCACCAGCCAGGAGAGGGCGCTAGTTTCTGGCGGTTACCACAGTAATTAAAACGTAGTAGGATATGCACACCACCAAAATGAGTAAAAAGAAACTGAGAAATTGAAAGTGAAAACAGTGTTGAAACAGAAGAAAAAAACTCATACAGGTTTGGAACAACATAAGTACGAGTAAATGATGACAGAATTTTCTTTTGTGTGTGTGTGTGTGTGTGTGTGTGTGTGTGTGGTGGGGGGGGTGAACTATTTTGTTCACACCCTGTGTTCTATTGGTTTTATTTAACACTTCTAACTGTTCTCTGAGGGTAGTTTAAGAATGTTCTCTTGGCTACTAAAAATATTCTTTGCTGGTCCTCATCACTATAATTGTTGTAAAATTCCTGGTCTACATCAAGTCTTTCTTGGTGTTTTTGGTCCACAGATGTCTTTTTGTCTTTTTGATCTACAGCAAGTTTTTCTTTTGTCTTTGAGCTTCTGCAACTTTGTGTTTTTGGTCTACAGAAGATCTTTATTTGGTGTCTTTGATATATAGCAGGTCTTTCTTGTTGTCTTTAATCTACAGCAAGTCTTTCTTGGTGTATTTTAGTGTACAGCTAATTTTTCTGGTATGTTGCATAGAACTGGAAAGCAGAAAGCAGGAGAAAAGTGTCATCACTTTGTTTAACAAACAGCAAAAAAAAGGCACCTTGTTTGCATTGTCATCAGTTCGTCAGTGGTCAAGGCCGTTATCAGCTCATCTCACACATTCAGTGAAACTGAAAAAGAATTGCAATAATTGCTCACTGGTGTAAAAATTTATTTTTATTTCATATTTACAAGTTATATTGGACACACAGTTTTATAAAGCAGAGAAATACACTTCTATAACTTAAAAAAATGCTTTTAAATTCTTCTCTCTCTTTCCTCACAGCCTGTCACTGAGCCTGCTGTTGTTTTTACCTTGGACCCCTCAACCCCAGTGGCACAATCGGTCACCCCAATTGGCTCTGCCCTGAATAACCTGGTGGTCTCGTATGCATCGGCTGTCGGGGAGCGAGTCGCATCCACGTATGAGGCCATCTCTCTGAGGAAGATGATCAGCTACTGGGTGAGTGTGGGAATTTGTAGTGTGTGTTTAAACTGTATAATCAATATTCGGCAAGCGTACGGTTTATTTAGTCCTCTTCTGAACTTTGTGTGTGTGTGTGTGTGTGTGTGTGTGTGTGTGCGTTTATGTTGTTCAGGGTCCAGGAGAGGAGAGGGTGCGTCAGGAGGAGCACAAACAAGGCAAGAAAAGCTCAAGTCTCGGGGACATCCGTGAAGAGGAGGCAGAGGGGCTGAGTCGCCGCCTCTCGCTCCCCGGCTTGCTCTCACAGGGTACATGCGCTCTCCATATCTTTTACCACCACATGCGTAAGTCTGCACACACCTGTTAGTGTGTGTGCATGTGTGGCATCTATCTATCTATCTATCCATCTATCTATCTATCTGTCTGTCTGTCTGTCTGTCTGTCTGTCTGTCTGTCTATCTGTCTATCTATCAATCAAATGACTGTATAGTTAAGAAATAGTTTTAGAGGTCTGTCTGTCTGTCTATCTATCTATCTATCTATCTATCTATCTATCTATCTATCTATCTATCTATCTATCTGACATTTGACTGTAAGGTTAAGGAATAGTTTGAGGTCTGTCTGTCTGTCTGTCTAGCCGTCCTATATGGGCACATGTGGACACCCGACCATAAAAATCCTATTCCACATGTAATCCCTATTTGCTGTTATAATAACCTCTCTTTTGGGAAGAAGTTTGACTAGATTTTGGAGTGTGCTTGTGGACATTTGTGAGCTTTGATTCATCTACAAGGGGTGTAGTCAGTGTTCCAATTTATCCCAAAGGTCTTTAATAGGGTTTTCGAGCTTTATAGCAGGAGATACCACATCCAAAGACAAACTATACAATTGTGAGCCTCAAAGATTGTGGGTGGAAAAGTCAAGTGTCCAAATATTTTTGTCCATATAGTGTTTGTCTGTCATCTATCTGGCTGTCTTTTATGTGTCTTTTGTCTTTATTTCTGGCACCTAACAACATGTAAAAATGTATTTTTCCTTCCAAGACTGTAATTTTCTTCAGTTTTAGTAGAGGATTTGGGATCTGGGAAAAATATAATGGACTGTACCAGTACTAAAATTTACATTTTGGATCACTCAGTCCTACTTTTGTCCCAGTCTAATGATTATTAAAATATTCATAATGTTTCCCACATTACTAATAACAAAGTAATAATTTTTGAACGTTTGCTTATACTAATAATTCCTGACTTTATTTGACTGAAAGTATTAAGGACTGTCCACTGTGGCAGAAGTGAAAGCAGGAGACACAAATAAATCCCAGAAAGAAGACAAAAATCCTGTCAGAACAATTCCAGGAGTTTGACGAGTGTATTTACGGAAAACATTAAAACACGCTCCTTGTGTGTATAAAAAACATTCATGATGAGGTGGTGTGATGAAGCAGAATTTCAGGAACAGCTCCTTTGGAGGTGCTTAGATTTTATTCCTCTTCTACTTTTATTGCTCCGCAGCAGTTTTTCAACAATTACACACGTTTTTCTTTCTATTTTTTATACAACTTTTTACCTGGTTGGAGTTTTTTTTGTCCAGTGCGAGGTCAGTTTGCACTTCAGCACCATATGATGACTTTTAGATTTAACTTTCTCTCGTCTTCTCTTCTTACCTTCTTCCCAAACAACAGATGGACCTCTGCAGGGACGGAACAAAGCACAGCGTGACAGCAGTGTGTGTTTGTGTGTGTTTGTGTGAACGTGCTTGTGCTTGTTTATGTCCCTGTACTATTCAAGCTTTCACCTGACAGTTAGAGAGTGTGTATATGTGTGTGTGTGGTTTTGTTTGTGAGTGTGTTTGTGTGTACATGTCCTATTCAAGCTTCCACCTTATAGTTTGTGTGTGTGTGTGTGTGTGTGTGTTCCTGTCCTATTCAAGCTTCCACCTGACAGTGAGTGTGTGTATGTGGTTTTGTGTGTATGTGGTTTTGTATGTGTGTGTCCCTGTTCTGTTCATGCATCCACATGACAGTCTGTGAGTGTGTGTGTGTGGTTGTGTGTCCATGTCTGATTAATTGTTCCATCTGACAGTTTGTGTGTGTGTCTGTGTGTGTGTGTGTGTGTGTGTGTGTGTGTGTGTGTGTGTGTGTGTGTGTGTGTGTCTGTCCATGTCTTATTCATGCTTTCACCTGATAGTGTGTGTGTATGTATGTATGTATGTATGTATGTATGTGTGTGTGTGTGCCCCTGTTCTATTCATGCTTTTGCCTGACAGTGCACATGTATGTGCGTACGTATTTGTGTGTGCGTGCGCGTGTGTGTGTGTGCGTGCGCGTGTGTGCACGCGTTTCATAGATGTTATTTGTTTCTCGCCCGTGTTGGTGAATTATTCATGCGAACACGCTGAGCTGCTCTTTTTTTTTTCTGGTTGGCACAAAGCTTGACGCTGAAATAGGAAACTGGGCTTACTGAGGGTGAGAAATACAAAATCTGGCAACGGTAATAAATAATCATGCTTCAAGTCATATTTCAGTATTGCAAAAGTATTGGGACACCTGACTTTTCCAGTCCTATGTGGTTCTTTTCCAAACTGTTACCACAAAGTTAAAGGCACACAATTGTATACGACTTCTTTGGAGGCGGTCGAATGAAGTTTTCCCTTCTGTTAAACCCAAAACTGCTCAAGGATGGCAATCAAAATTAGCTCCATGAAGATATGCTTTATATGGGTTGGAGTAGAAGATCTCCTGCTATAGAGCTCCAACCCTATTGAAGTGAACGCTAACTGCACCCCAGGCCTCCTTACTTCACCTAATTAAATTAATTAGAAAAATTGAAATTTAATTGGTATATTGCTGTGATGTCGGAGGAATAAAACGCTTCAGGACATGCTATTAATCGTAAAAACAAACAATTTCCTCATTCAGTGTCCCCGCGTCTCTTACGGAGGACGAGTCGCACACGTGACCACACAGTTGCCCTCACCCCAGCTGGCGTGGCAGAATCAGACTCCCGCTTGCCCTCTCTGCAGACGGAGGTGTGGAGCTGGGGGCGGGGCCAGGAAGGGCAGCTTGGACATGGAGACGTCCTTTCCAGGTAAGAACCAATTATTCGTTTTAGATTTATAATGGTACGCCGTATCAAAAAACTCAGAAATGACCTTCGGTAATGACACACACACTAATTCAAGCTTTTGATTATTAGGTCGGTTCCATATACAGATGGTAGAAATCTCAATCTTGTTAGAGAGACGAGAAGCAAATATTAAGTGATCGAAAATAAACTTGGTTGCCAGATGTTATTTGTTAGGAATATACATTATTTTTGTTATAGACATACCTTTCTCTTTCTCTCCTCTTTTAGAATGCAGCCGTTGTGTATTAAAAGTCTGAGTGGTAAAGAGGTAGTACAAGTGGCTGCAGGTGCCTTCCATTCACTCGCTTTGACTGCCCAATCACAGGTGCGTGCATTTGTGTGTGTGTGTGTGTGTGTGTATTAGGGGTGGGAAGATTTACCACTGTGATATTTGATTAAAGAAGTGTGCATGGGATACAAGTCGGCATTTGTATCACGATGCATTGTTTTATTATTTAGATCTGCATGAATTTGCTGTTGCCATAGAAACGATTGTGAAGGTTGATTGTGTGTATTTGCGATATGATTTGTAGTCAGGGAAACAGTCAGAGCTAATGACATTCTTTGAGATTTGAACAGCAAGGTGGTATATTAATAATGATCTCTGTAATGATTAACTTTAATTTGCCAGGAATTGGTGTAGGAAAGGGGTCCCATTCAGTTGTAGTTAAACACTTCACCACTAGAGGGAGCGATACAAAGTTTACCACTCATGATAAGTTACCTCTGACATCACAGTGCACCGTTCTCCATCAAGAGGCCAGAACACTGAGCAGTAGCAGGTCATTTGAAATCACACAATCTACTAAACAGCAGTTAGCAGATGACAGCAAGAATCACACACGATCAATTCTAAACCCAGTAAAGTTTGAGTTTTTTGAATCCTGTACCGTGTTTTTACTGACACACTGGGGCGAGTACAATCTCCTGATCAGCGCACACCAGACAGTGAAACTCCCTTACAATTGATCCTTCAAGCTAGATAGTAAATCTACCTACCATTTTGACTTTTTTGTATGTGTGTTTAAAGTGTGTATTGGGTATTAAAGGATAAATTGTGTGTGTTGTGGGACAGGTGTACTCCTGGGGCAGTAACAGCTTTGGTCAACTTGGGCACATGGAATCCCCTAGCACTGTCCCTCATCCAGCCAAGGTATACACACACACACACACACACATACACACACACACACACACACCAGTGAGATAATGGGTTTTCCATGTCTACAGCCTTATCTATTGCTTAGGGAAGGTTTGGAAGGTTTTCAAAAACTCTTCACTCTTTCAAACCATTACATGCACGAGTCCATTGAACAACTGGTCATTCTCATGGATTTACCTCACCATTTTCTTTACCTCACCACTTTCTTTACCTCACAACATTTTCAGTCCATTTATAACATTTTAAAACCTCTAATCAACAACAAACCCACTGACCAACCCCCCAAGCAACCCACTGACAATTTCACTGACAAACCCACTGAACAGCCCACTCACCACTCACTGACCAATAAAGTGACCAACCCACTCACCAATTTACTGACAAATTCACTGTCAAACTCACCAACTCACCAACCTACTCACCAACCCACTCACCAACCCACTGTTCAACTCACTCACCAGCTCACTGACCAATTCACTGTCAAACCCACTTACTCTCTCACTCACCCACCCATTAACCCCAACTCACTGATCAGTCCACCTTTCAATTTTTGTTGTAATTAAACTTTTTCAACAAAAAAGACAGTCAGAGTGGTACACTATAACCATCTAGACAACAGAATATTTTCTTTCTTGGTAAATTTTTTCACCGATTGGCAGTTCTAACCCTGTTTGTCCTCTCTGTGGGTCTGTAGCTGTCAGAGGGGATTCGCGTGTGGGATGCCGCTGCAGGACAGCATCACACTCTCTTACTGGCTGATGGAGACTGCCCTCAGCCAATCCTCTACTACAGCGGGCAGCAGGTGAAGGAGGTGAAGGAAGGATCGGCGGAGGCGGCTCTGGAGGAAAGCGGAGGTTACACACAGCAGCCTGTACTACTGCCCTTCTGCATGAACGTTAGTGGCACTGTACATTCTTGTGATCTGGATTTTTCAGTAAACACTGTCAATATATAGTTTTATAATGGTGTGTGTGTGTGTGTGTGTGTGTGTGTGTGTGTATGTAGCTGGGCTACGTGAGCACTGTGAGTGCAGGTGGACAGTTGTGTGCAGCGATGTCTGACCATAGCTTGGTGGGTTTAATCGCCAGCCTACACGAGCTGGCAGCAGCCGAGCGAAAGTACTACTGCAAACTGACCAACATCAAGATTGTGCTTCTGCAGCCACTGCTTAAACTGGGTATAATGTGTGTGTGTGTGTGTGTGTGTGTGTGTGTGTGTGTGTGTGTGTGTGCACGTGTGTGTATGCAAATGCCCTTATGTGAGTGTGTGTTTTTATTTTTCAAAATTCTGTTGCACTTGATAACATGTTTTTGGCGTCTGTAGATTGTCTAAGCTCTGCTCTCGGACCCGCCTGCACCGGCCTCCTCCAGAATCTGATTGGTCGATTTAGCCGCCTGTCACACCTGACTGGTCAGAACTCAGCAGCCTTGACCTTTGTCCTGCGACGATCACATGATCTTAGAGGCCTGGTTCTCGTTGACAACACACATCTGTTCCTGGACACATATTCTGAGCAAGTACACACACACACACACACACACACACACACACACACACACACTATCTGTGGTCATAATAACACACTATAACACAGTAACATGCTGATAATACAAAACACAGACAGAATCAATAATCTAATAATGATCAACAATTTACTATGTCTCTCTTTCTTTCACTCTATCTCTGTCTATCTGTTCCTTTCTTTCTCTATTTGTCTATCCCCCTTTCTCTCATTCTCTTTCTCTTTTTCTCTATACCTTTCTATTTCTTGCTTCCTCCTTCTTGCTCTCTACTTCTCTCTGTCTATTTTTCTTCACTTTCTTTTTTCACTCACAATTTCTCTCTCTCTTTGTGCCTTTCTTTCTCTCCTTCTCCCTGTTTCTCTCTATATATTTCTCCCTCACTCTCTTTCTCTCTCTCTCTCTATATATATATTTTTTTCCTCTTTATCTACCTCTCTCTCACCCACTCTTTTTCACTTTCTCACATTTTCTCTCTCTCTCTCTTTCTCTCCCTAGGTTCTCTGCTGCAGTGGGAAACATGCTGGTCATGGGCGGCTTTCAGGCTCTTGTAAAACCTTGCCAGTGAGTCACTCAATCGTGTGTGTGTGTGTGTGTGTGTGTGTGTGTGTGTGTGTGTGTGTGTGTGTGTGTGTGTGTGTGTGTGTAGGTGTGTGTGTATGCAAATGCCCTTATGTGAGTGTGTGTTTTTATTTTTCAAAATTCTGTTGCACTTGATAACATGTTTTTGGCGTCTGTAGATTGTCTAAGCTCTGCTCTCGGACCCGCCTGCACCGGCCTCCTCCAGAATCTGATTGGTCGATTTAGCCGCCTGTCACACCTGACTGGTCAGAACTCAGCAGCCTTGACCTTTGTCCTGCGACGATCACATGATCTTAGAGGCCTGGTTCTCGTTGACAACACACATCTGTTCCTGGACACATATTCTGAGCAAACACACACACACACACACACACACACACACACACACACTATCTGTGGTCATAATAACACACTATAACACAGTAACATGCTGATAATACAAAACACAGACAGAATCAATAATCTAATAATGATCAACAATTTACTATGTCTCTCTTTCTTTCACTCTATCTCTGTCTATCTGTTCCTTTCTTTCTCTATTTGTCTATCCCCCTTTCTCTCATTCTCTTTCTCTTTTTCTCTATACCTTTCTATTTCTTGCTTCCTCCTTCTTGCTCTCTACTTCTCTCTGTCTATTTTTCTTCACTTTCTTTTTTCACTCACAATTTCTCTCTCTCTTTGTGCCTTTCTTTCTCTCCTTCTCCCTGTTTCTCTCTATATATTTCTCCCTCACTCTCTTTCTCTCTCTCTCTCTATATATATATTTTTTTCCTCTTTATCTACCTCTCTCTCACCCACTCTTTTTCACTTTCTCACATTTTCTCTCTCTCTTTCTCTCTCTAGGTTTTCTGCTGCAGTGGGAAACATGCTGGTCATGGGCGGCTTTCAGGCTCTTGTAAAACCTTGCCAGTGAGTCACTCAACCGTGTGTGTGTGTGTGTAGGTTTTAAGATGTTTTGTAGTTTTGAGAGTAATGTAAGAAATGTCTGGTATATCTTTATAGGGATGTGTTTAGGAAGAATTACGAGAAGCTCCAGAAACTGTCCGAGTGTTCCGAAGAAGGCGCGACCCTAGCAGACATTCTGGCTCATCTCTTTTACCTTCCCATTCGCCATCTCTCTGAGTACAGCCACCTTCTGCTCAAACTTGCATCCTGCTACGATCCTGTACGTGTCAGCGTTATGTCCTGCCTAATAATAACAACTGTATAACACTGTGCAATACATTATTTGATAGTTGTATCTAAACGCATCTTAGAGCTGTGTGGACCATCAAAAGCTGCAGGAGGTCGGCTCGAAGTACGACGCTCTGGCTCTTCAACTTAACAGGAAGAGGAAGGAGGCGGAGTACACGCTGCACTTCTGGAAGACGTTTCCTGGAAAGATGACCGTGAGTTAGGGATCGAGTCTGGAGGTTTTTTGATACCACCTTGTATTATGACAGAATTTCAGAAAACCTGAGAAGTAAAGTGTTTAGAGTGAAAGTAGATTTTAATTCCCCCCATCACTGTGTCATTTACACCGTTTTCTCAGGACTCCCTGCGTAAACCGTCTCGCCGCTTGGTGTGTGAGAGCAGCAACAAAGCCCTGAGCCTGCAGAACGCCGGCCGCTTCTCCGTCAACTGGTTCATCCTCTTCAACGATGCTCTCGTTCACGCTCAGGTACCTCAGGATCTTGTGTGTGTGTGTGTGTGTGTGTCGTGTTTTTATTATTATTTTTGCCCTGTTCTTCCTCGCTTTTTTACCACTGCTCTTGCCTTTGCTTCCCTACATCTGATGTTTTAATGCTCTTGAGAAAGATTTGAGTGTCTGATGTTTTATTTCTGTTCCGGTAGGGAATGTTTGCCTCTAAGGGGCTTGTAAGTATAATTAAATATAAGAAAACAAATATAGATCTTTTTTTTTTTTTTTTTTTCTCTAGCACAGCTTCCCCAAAGTGTTCAGGGCTGGGCTCAGGGCTATCTATAGATACTGTAGTGCAGTCTGCCTTTTTCTCGCTCTCTCTGCTCGAGATCAGGGATGTGTTCTTGAGTCAAAAATGAGACTGTGAAAATGAAGCTAGAGCGATGCCAGGATCGAGACGCGTCCTTTTCCGTCCTTGGCGAGAGATTAGCGTCATAATTATTGACACATATTGACTGCATGATCTATTAATAAGAGACACAACACGTGCTTTACTGTGCCATTTATAACTGAGATCTATTGGTTTATATTCCATATCGTGGCAGCATGGGCGTGGCCAAGCACTGGTTTGTGAATGGAAGGCAGAGCTTGAGAAGACAAGCGAAGAGAATCACATACCTGTTGTCTTCTCCAGCTCCGCCCTCCATTTACAAACCAATGCTTGGCCACGCCCCTGCTGCCACACATATATTAGAATATTTTCTGACACTGTTGGACTACATTATATGGACATAAGAATTGGGACACCTGACTTTCAGCCATATGTGGCTCTTTCCCAAACTGTTATCGCACACAATTGTATCAGAAGCCTTCCAATGCAGTAGCGTGAAATTTTCTTTTCTCTTGACCTGTTCCAGCATGACAATGCGCCTGTGCACAAAGCGAACTCCATGAAGATATGCTTTGCATGGGCTGGAATGAAAGATCAACTGCTATTGAGCTCTGACCTCAACCCTATTGAACACCTTCGGGGTGAATATGAACGCTGACTGCACCACAGACCTCCTCACCCTCACCTGCATCAGTAGCTTTACTAACACCCTTGTGCGTGAATGAGGCACGAATCTCCATGAGCACACTCCAATATCTAGTGGAACATCTTTCCAGAAGAGTGGAGGAAATTATAAGAGCAAAGTATGACTAAATGTGAAATGCGATGCTCGAACCAGGTGTACGAAAACTTTTGGAAATATAGCGTATTAATGGAACTAATATGATTCGATTTGTGGAGATTAATTCCACCACAAGGGTGTTAGTTACGTCAGATACTGATGTAGGTGAGGTGAGGAGTCCTGGGGTACAGCGTGAAAAATGAATCCCATAGGGTTGAGGTCAGAGATCTTTAGCAGGAGATCTTCCACCAAATCCAACCCATGCAAAGCATATCTTTGTGGAGATGGTTTTGTGCACAGAAGCGTTGTCATGCTAGAGCACATTTGGCTCTCCTAGTTCAGGTGAAGGGAAAATTTTATTCTACTGCATCCATAGACATTCTATATCATTTTGGGTCTCCAACTTTGTGGTAACAGTTTGAGTAAGGTGAAAAAACAGGTGTCCCAATACTTTTTGGCCACATAGTGTATTTACAGAAGGAGTCTCCAGTGTTAATGTCAGATACGCTATCATTTCAATAGTAACGACTGAAGCTACGTCTACACTAATCCAGATAATTTGAATTCAATCTTTTCCCAAAAGTTGCTCATTCACACCGAAACATCTGTTGTGGGGACATTGTATTTGTATTTTGTCTCTGTTATTAACAGATCATAATCAGCTTATGAGTTTTTGTGTTTGAGTTAGACTTGTGGAGGTCTTTTTTCGGAGCCACTGGCACACTAATGCCTGATCCAAGCCCTACCCTGTACCTGTAGTTACCCTCTCAACCCTGGCCTGCCCCATTCCACACCTTTCCTATCCCTGAATGCAGCAGTACAGTGTGTTTATCTGTATTTCAGTTGTCAGACACAATCCTAGTTTTAGTCATTTCTTTGGCAGGCTTCTGCCAGAGTTTTATAAAGTAAGTGTGTGTGTGTGTGTGTGTGTGTGTGTGTGTGTGTGTGTCTGTGCACAAGCGCTGCACAGTACATACAGAAAATCAATGCATTGTGAAAATGCACAGAAGTTGATTGCTTTTTTTTTTCTTTTAAAATTAAAATAACTAAATATAAATACATCCCCAGCATGTTTTATTCCTGTTGTATCTCAGCAGTTATAACTGTTATTGCTCACATTCACAATTTCGGATCAATCAAAGAACAATTTTCTGTTATATTATCTGTTTCCTACATTATTTTATCATTATTTACTATTATTTATTATTAATAGATTTATTATTATTATAATGATCATTGTAAAGCTAAAAGTTGCAAATCGCCAGCAAGGTTTTTTGTTTCCTTTTTCCTCTGACACTTCCATAAATGTAAATCTTTCCGACCAATCAGAATGCAGAATCCGTCAGCGTTGTGATATGTATCATATCACATCATATCATATGATGTACCGTGCAGCTCGTGCGTTCGCGTGATAATCCAAATTTTACGTTTGCGATGAAACCAGCATGCCGCCGATGACGACAAATAACCTGTGGTTGTTTCCTTTGGCATGTTGTGCCTTTATAGAATTTATTTGACCAGTATATACTCCTTTTCTAGAAATGTGTTAATGAACGATTTTTCCTGTGCCCTTCCTCTTCCCCAGTTCTCCACTCATCACGTCTTCCCGTTGACTACGCTGTGGGTGGAGCCGATGTCTGATGAGAACGCCGGCCTGTGAGTGAGACGGTTTAATTGTACTCCTTTGCTCTAGAATGTGTGTGTGTCTGTGTGTGTGGTGTAATAGAATGTCTTGTGTGTGTGAGACAGGTACGGGTTGAAACTAACGTCGCCGGAGGAAAGCTTCACGCTGCTGGCTTCTTCGCCATCTGAAAAGGTAAGATGCAGCTGATTGAGGATAATCTTGGTTGCTTAGATACATAAAGCCACCACGAAGGCCGTGAGTTTTGGTACTCATCAATAAGTTCCTGTAGTACCATGCTTGATTTATTTTTTTTCGGCTGTGATTTACTTTCAGTTAAAGTGGTTGCGTGCCATAAATCAGGCAGTAGAACAGGCACTGAGTGGGGCGGGGTCAAATTCAGCTCCTCCCACCTGCGAAGCAGGATCGAGAGCGGACCCGCCCATTTCCCGTACCGCCTCCTACACCTTCTACAAGGACAGCAGGTTGAAGGACGCCTTATACGAAGGCCGCTGGGTGGCAGGCAAACCCCATTGGAGGTGGGTGTCTCGTGAAAAGGGGCGGGGCTTATAATGCATGTAGAGAAATAGCTAATATCTTGCTTTTATGCTATAGGGGCACGTTAAAATGGCCAGACGGAAGGACTTACACCGGGACATTTAAGAACGGATTCGAGGACGGGTCGGTTGCGTACCCTTTAATATTTTTATGAATGAACGTCAGCATGAATAAAACAGTATTGATTTATTTGATTTTCTTTTCCAGGTTTGGTGACTATATTGTTCCGAACAAGACCCTTAATAAGAGTGATCATTACCAGGGCCAGTGGAAGGATGGCAAGATGTGTGGATTGGGGACCTTCAGGTGCTGAGATCAGTGTAGTTCAACACACAGCACCAAACTGGTGCTATTATTAAGGAATGATGTGTGTGATGGTGTGATGTGATAGAAACTAGGGGTGTCACAGTGCACGTATTCGTATTGAATATATAGTTAAAATTACACGCATTAAACGCAAATTCAGTGGCAGACCGGAGGTTTGTTTAGTCTCCGCTTTGGACAGTGTCACATAAATTTTTTTTATTAAACTTGAAAGCATACACAACAATGCCAGGGATATAAAAAAGAAACTTAAAGTTAGCACAGTGGATTATCAATTTATTTTTTTTGGGATACATTGAATGCTGTGGAACGTTTGCAGAACAATTCAACAGTGGTCCAATTCCAGGTTTTGTGTAATATGTGTGTGTAATGTTGTAGGTACGCCACCGGAGAAGTGTACGAGGGCTCGTTTCAGGATAACATGCGCCACGGCCATGGCATGCTGCGCACCGGCAAACTTAACTCCACCTCCCCCAGCGTGTTCATCGGCCAGTGGGTGAACGACAAGAAGACCGGCTACGGCGTGTTTGACGACATCACGAGGTGAGAGAAGGTTGTAGCTCGTATTTAAACCCCCTTGGTATCTCTGAGGGATGTGTTTTTTTACTGCTGTGTGAGTAATTGGTGTGTGTTGATATTAGAGGAGAGAAGTACATGGGTATATGGCAGGATGATCAGAAGCAGGGGAATGGCGTGATCGTCACACAGTTTGGTCTCTATTACGAGGGCGCTTTTAGCAACAATAAAATGATGGTAAGACACGAACATAGTATTTTTTATTGTTAAACGCTGTTGTTTTCACCTTACTGATTGTCTTTTTCTGCTCTCCCACATTCTCAGGGGATGGGGGTTTTACTTTCAGAAGACGACACCACATTTGAGGGGGATTTCTCAGAAGATTGGACTCTTAATGGGAAGGTGGACACTTTCTCTTTCTCTCTTACACTGAAGGGCGTTTGATAGGGTTTCCACAGGGTCTTAAAAAGGGTATCAACCTTTTTAGGCCTTAAAAAGTCTTAAATAATTTTAAACACGTTTTAATTTTCCGATGTCCATGTAACGCCGACTCATTGAATTTAACTACATTTTATTTTAATTGTTTAAAATTTTTTACAAAATTCAACATTTTGTAATAATCACCTTTCTATTAAATATCCTGCATATAACTTTAGACCATTTGAAATTGAAGAAACATCTGCCAAACTTCTGCAATGTACAACAAATATGTTGTTATGGAGTTGATATGGTTTAGAAGAGTACCTACTCTAGAGCAAGACCCTCATACCTGATCCCCCCCCCTGTCCTCTTCCTCTCTCCAGGGAACACTGACGATGCCAAATGGTGATTACATTGAGGGTTCTATCAGTGGTGTTTGGGGAACTGGTCTGAAGATATCAGGATCCTACTATAAACCCAACCTGTATGACTCGGACAAGTACAAGAGCCGTGCTCTGTATGTCTGTTTTACTATTATTTTCACTATTGTTTCACTAATACTCCAGATATGGTGTGAAATATTTGGATCTGTGTGTGTTTGTGTGAGCAGTAAACTGGGTCGGTTCTCCGTGCACCCTGAGGAGAAGTGGAAGGCAGTTTTTGGTGAGTGCTGGAGCCAGATGGGATGTGACCCAACAGGACAAGGAGACACCAAGACTGCCTGGGACAACATCGCTATAGCACTCACGACTAACAGGAGACAGCACATGGAGAGGTAGAGTCTGACTCGGAAGGGTGAAAAGATGAATCGTGCGCCTAATTGAGATGCAGGGAAGCAGCTAGAGTGTGTATTAGACAGTTTTTCTGTAACTCTCCGTTGTAATTATGCAAATTATGCGAATTATGCAAATTGTCATGCAAATCTGAATATTTTATTGATCCTATAGGGAAATTGTTTGCAGTTGGTCACAGTGAAATTGTGATTAAAGTAAAAAATAAAAATAAGAAAATATAAATACATATACATATTAAGGTATCTATTAAGCATAATAATACTAATTAATAGTTACATTAATACAAATAGATTGAACATGGGGGTATTGCATAGACATAAATATTCAATGTGTGTGTATATATACATCAAAACCACATCTGTGTGTGTGTGTGTGTGTGTCACAGTCCTGAGCTGCTGAGTCGTTCCCATAGTAAAACTCTGGAGAGTCTGGAGTTCATTCCTCAGCACGATGGACCTGTTACGCTGGAGAAATACGACATCATCCGCCGCTACCTCATCAAGGTCAGTGCAGTCACTGTCCTAAATACGATCAGAAGAACGGTACTGTGACACAGCTGATATCTGACACGTGTTCCTAGGCGTGCGACACGCCGCTGCACCCGCTGGGGCGGTTGTTGGAGACGCTGGTAGCCGTGTACCGGATGACGTACGTGGGCGTCGGAGCAAACCGTAGGCTGCTGCAGCAGGCCGTCAACGAGATCAAATCCTACCTCAGTCGCATCTTTCAGATTGTCAGGTGTGTGTGTGTGAGACATGTTCCGCAAATAGAGTTACAATGGTGTCACTTTAGAGTATTACAGAAATGATTAAGAATAATTCAAATGATGTAATAATACGAATGCAGTATATGAAGTGATTTTGTCCAAATTATTTTTGTCATGTTGGATGTTAAATATGATCTGATCTCATTCGATCAAATGGGGCTTTTTTGCCTCTTGATGCCTGAATGCATATATATTAACGACGTGCATCTCTATAACTGAAGTCAATGCGATTCGCATCTCAAAGCATAGCCAACGATACGATACATTAAAGATATGAAGCAGCTACTGATGCGATGCGTCATAATTCCCCCATTACGGTTCATCCGAGTTCCATTTGATTCACAAAAGTGTGATTCAATGCGATACAATGTCTTCAGGAAGTTACAGCTCTACCTCTGCCATGTTAATCTGTATTCTAGACAGATACGCTCGAGAAACAGTTTAGTGAGGAGAAATCGATCTACATATCAAATATCGGTCACTTTCTAAATAGTAAAAGTTTAGCGCACTAATAATTATATATATAAATATATATATATATTTTTTTTTACAGATGCAAATATGTGTAAAACTATGCACACCTTTTTAAAACGATGCATCACATTTTTTACTTTTATGCCGATTTTTTTCAACTGCAATATGATTTCTATACATTGACCTGTGTGTGTGTGTGTGTGTTGTAGATTCCTCTTTCCTGGTCTTCCAGAGGAAGGCGGGTTGCTGTTTGAGCCTCCAGAAGAAAAGAAAGAGTCGAAGACGACTAGCAGCGAACTCGAGTCTCCAAAACCAGGGTGAGAATCAGAATCAGGATTTTTTTTTTCCTTACAGAACGACACATCGTCCCTTTCACCTGCAAAACTAATGAGTTCCTGCGATCATCCTGGATATAAAGGGTGGTTCCCTCACCGGAGTCTTTCTTTCTTCTGTGTGTTGAAGTTGATAGAACAGGCAGCTTGTCTTCTCACTTTTATTCCTGTGTCAGAAAGAAAAAAAACCTCACCATTGAAGCGTTCCCTCCACAGGCATGTGGTCAGTAGTTCGGCTCTGCTCCTGCCTGTCCTGCTGCCACGTCTCTACCCTCCTCTCTTCACTCTGTACGCTCTGGACAAGGAGAAAGAAGACGACGTGTACTGGGACTGTGTGTTGCGTCTCAACAAGCAGTCCGACCTCGCGCTTCTCGCCTTTCTGGGAGTGCATCAGTGAGACACACACACACACACACACACACACACACACACACACACACACACCATATTACTATATTTGCATATTGCTATCTACGGCTATTAATAAGTTCATAACATTTTCTGCTGTTGTAGGAAATTCTGGCCTGTAAGTATCACAACATACGGTGAAAAGCAACAGGTAGATATTTTGCACCATTTCTGTAGTACTGGGTGTGTGGATGTGAGGCAAATGTGCTATCTAAATCCTCTGTGTGTGTGTGTGTGTGTGTGTGTGTGTGTGTGTAGGTCCTACCCAGCACTAAAGATGGCTGTTTTGCTTCAGCTGTGGAGACACTACAACAAATCAGGTTAGAAATGCTGTGAGCTCCAGAGCTTGACTTCTTCAAAGTTTCTTCCACAAATTTACATTTGTCTTATTTTTTTTTTGCCCTTCAGCACAACGTTCACTCCATCAGACAAGCTGCAGGTCATCCAGCTGACTTTTGAGGCGATAACCCAGGAAGTGCTTTGCTTACTCAAACAGAACTTCCTGTGGTCTATGGATGATCTGTTTCCCGTTTTCCTCTACGTGGTGCTCCGTGCTCGGTAACACACTTCTATCACGACCCTGCAATGATCGTATTAAACATTAATAGAACTTTGTAACTCTGGTCTGATGTATTGATTTCAGTGCATATCTGTACTAGGGTTACATAGGGGCGGAACATTTCCGGAATATTGTTTCCGGAAAATTTCCATAGGAACTTTATCTGGGGAATTTATGGGATATTGTCAAAAAAATATATTTTACTACATTTTAGTTCCCTGCTATAGGCTCACCTGCAATCGTAAAAATTCCCAGTTTATTCCCATTAATTCCTGTTAATTCCCATGGAATGTTTCCAGTTATTGAAATTCCTGGGATTTTGCAATCTGTGCACATGTTTGCGTGTGTATTAGAGACCTACTTTCTGAAATATATACACTAACATCTACTGGCTGCATCTAGGTTCCTAATATCATTATTTTTTTTTCTTTTCTACAGAATAAGGAACTTGGGGTCAGAGGTCAGTCTGATAGAGGACCTCATGGACCCGTGCGTGCAGCACGGAGAACACGGCATCATGTTCACCACTTTAAAGGTACGGCACACAAAAAAAAAAAAAACACATACACACACACCGAATTCACATTTTTCAACTCTACACCTGAACGTGTTTCTCTGTCTGGTCAGGCGTGTTATTATCAAATTCAGCATGAGAAGATCACATAAGAAGGACATCCATGAGCCAACTGACCCATACTATCATGAAGAACGTGA
Source organism: Silurus asotus (assembly GCA_024362625.1). Classification (NCBI taxonomy): domain Eukaryota; kingdom Metazoa; phylum Chordata; class Actinopteri; order Siluriformes; family Siluridae; genus Silurus; species Silurus asotus. Next base: position 5,944,793 of record MU562415.1, read on the forward strand.
GAGATGGTCATGGGCCGGGTCAAGATATCACCATGCAGCAGCTGGACAGGCAAACTCCTCCCTCTTCCTGCTCATTCCTGTGCCGTCTTCTTCTTTTTTTCATCTCTTTCACTATAATTTTTTTTTTAGACTGTACCATTCATCTCATCTCTGTGGATTTCTTTAGGGATCCGGTTTTCTTTACTTGAGCAGGTTTTTTTTTTTTATTTCTATATAATATATAATAGAATTTTTTGAATGTAAAACCTGCTCGTTTCTGAGGCACATAATGGACGCCATGAAAGGTGCCATTATTTTTGCTTTTCCTCCAAAACAACAATACTGATCACATGCTGCTCCAACAGCCAATCAGATGCATGGAATTTTGTTTGGTTGGATATCATTGATTTTTCTATCTTTTTTCTATCTTTTTTTTTTTATTTGTTTATTTTTATTGTATACACTTTTTTTTCCGTTAAACTGGGAAGTGTTTTCAGTGTTTCGCAGCCCTTGTGCCACGGTCCAGTTCATTTTAGGTATTTTTTTAACTATCTGTACTATAAACGCACTACTCTCTCACAGAAGCACATGTATTTTTTCGTGATTTTTCTCGGGTCCCTGTGTGACAATCGTGTCATGTGTGTGTGTGTGTGTGTGAGAGAGAGAAAGAAAGCACGACTGAACGAGTGTGTGTGTGTTGCAAAGAGCAATAGCTTTTACAGTATTCCGAACTGAGCGTGATGTCGAACGCGATCGTTTTTAATAACCGAGGTTTTATTTATTTGAGATCGGCACGTCCAGTTGCAATGCTGATCTGTACATCGTACCTGGATGATTTACAACGTCGACACTCGTCTTACCGAAGAAACTAAAGGACCAATGCTGACGTGGATTTCGTGTAATCTTAGAGCGAAGCAAAAATTCAGACACTGGTATTTCAGAGGCTGATTTTTTTTCTTCCAGTTGGTTTGACCGAATTTTCAGACAGTGTTGGTCTCCTCCAGCACTTGAGTGTGTAAATGTTGTCTTTTCAGGACATTGTGACGGTTTGTCCAGTTGTTACTTTCTGTCCAGAATTGTCTTTGTACCTACATGCGGCAATAAAGTGGCTAATGGAATGTTTATCATCTGTGTTTCTGGTGTTTGTTTTATCTTGAACCATGTTGTATATGTATTGTGATTGGGGTGTTGGTTTTATTTGAAGGTGGGAACTGATGAAGTACAAATACTTTGTTACTTTACTTAAGTAGATTTCTCTTTTTTTTCAATTTTCAAACCAAATCTATTTGGTGACATCATCAATTTATTTCCTGTCATTGCGCAGCTTTCTCAATCTACCACTGGTGTATCGTTTCCTGGTTCTCACACACCACAGACGTAGACTAGTTTACAAAGCTCAAAGCAGAAGGCAACAAGAAGTCTGGACTTAACGTGGATGAGACAGAGGGAGTCAGCGATGTGAACATGACTGAGAACAGACACATTCCTGATCATCATCTTTTCTCTGCTTGTGTTCTATATGTGGATCTTCAGCCTGGATGCATTTATTAAAGAACAACATTTCAGATTATTTTGTATTAAAGTGTCTGAGGTTCAGTCACCAGCCAGACACTAAAACAGGTAGTAGTAATGACTACTTTTTACTTAAGTACACGTCAGAGCCCAAACTACTTCACACTTTTTCCCTCAAGTTGAAATAGTCAGTACTTTTACCAGAGTCTTTTAAAAGGATGTGTGTACTTTTACCATCTCTGGTTTCATGGTGATATCCGAATACAAATAAATCTTGATAAATAAATAATAAATAAAACTTCAATTTTCAAAATGTAATATGCAAAATGGCAATGCATTTCTGTATTAAAATTTAAATTTTTCATTACTATATGTGCAAAGTTTGGTGTAAAAAATTATATTTTTAATTATATGCCATTTCCAACAGTAGTTTTAATATATGAATTACATACTAATTGTAATGCTTTATAAATTGCTAAATTCAAATGTATTTCCCAAATTGATTTGATGTGTGAAACATGTCCAACCAGAAATGGTAGCAAAATGAATTATATGCATTGCAGACTCACGGTTAGCACACTTAGGATTGCGTTTCATCATAAAACTATTTGTAGCAAATTTTAGTGTTTACTTCAAAATGCATTCTGAGCCAAAGGTTTCAAAAAAATGGTTGTTTCACAGGCAAATGTTCTGGTAAAAAAAATGTGTTGCTATTTGCATATGGTGGTGTTCTTAATGACAGCTATCCTACAATTATATCCTATTCCTAAAATAAAAAATATCCCAATATATCGCCTTACAGTATCGCAAGATATCGTATCGCAACCCTCTGTATAGTGATACGTATCGAATCTCCAATTCTATTTTTGCCATTTTTTGATCCAAGTGATAGTTATTGGGATGTAAAGACAATCAAGTTGGCTTATTATTCAAGAAAAATCATTTACTAAGGCTTTAATCCCCTCCCCCGCTCACACACACACACCGCTTTCTTCATTGTGTTTGTGTGGGATTAAGGATAGAGAGGGATTACACTCTGTCCCGACACAACTCTCTGGTCTGAAGTCTGCTCCTGACTGAAAAAGCACACTAACAGAAAAGAGAATAGAAAGATAGAGAGATAGAAAGAATAAAAGGGTAAGTAGCTTAATGGATCTTTCTGGAATAAAAGTATTTAATGCAGATTATTCACACTAATCAGCTTGAACTTGACAAATTAGTATTGGAATCCTGTCCTTGATTGAATGTTGGTCCTCCTTAAAGGTTACAGGCAGAAGGAATTACAGATTTTGGTCACTCGTTTTGTTTCAAGTCATATTTGCTGCATAAATCTATTTTTATCTATTATAAGTGCTAATGAAGACATGATTGTGTTACTGTGTGCAGCATCGGATGTGAAATCGATGCAGCCAGTGATGGAAAACAGGGCCGAAGCAGATCTGCCCAGTGAAGACGAAGGTGGTAAGAGATGACTGTGTTATGGTTCATGATGGTATCATCAAGTAATAGTAATCGTTCACACCCTTTTTTGTCTAGATCTCATCCAGATCTTGTCTCACGTGGTCAAAGGAGTAAAGGACTTTGTCGACAAGGACATAAATGGAATAGGACTGCTCTACAGTCTCCTAAACACGTCGTGGCTACGATCTTTACTGAAGGTCAGTTAAAGAATAAAACGCTTTGGAAAAACGTTCATTATGAATGAATGTGACTCAGAAAAAAACGAGTCAACTCAAACAGTGATTCGTTTCATTTTCAACTGGACGACCTTGAGGAAAGCATCTCAAACTCTCCATAGGTTGTGTACAGGAAACAGAAATGAGTAGTTTACCTCTTGACTCTTCTCGTCCGAGTCTTTCGTTTGTCATGTGACTCCCAGAGACACCATGCAGTGCAATACACAGGAAACACACTTGAGTAGTTCATCTCATGAGTCCTTTGGTCCCAGTCATTCGTTCGTTTTTTTCTCACGTGACTCTTATAGACTCTATGCAGTTATATATACTTGCAACATATTTTAGGGTTGTAACGGTACACGTATTTGTACCTATATTTGTTGGTGCAGGACTTTTTTACGTGCGGAACATAGTTACAATCCGAGTTCCCTCAGGAACGTATAGAGTGGCGGAACGCAAGTTTGTTTAATCTCCGCTTCAAACTTAATCACATTTTTTTAATTATTAAACTTGAAAAACATACACAATAATGTCCGGGGTATAAAAAGCAAATTATAAGAAGTTCATAATGATGAACGAGATTCAAAGAACCAAGTCACTCAAATGACACGATCTTCCCATCACTAATTTGCTGATAGTTTAACCAGGATCTCTCTCTCTTTCTTCATGTGCAGGTTTACGAGTGTTTGCGGCAATATCTGAGGAGCTCGCCCACCCCGTACCTCCCATACGCCTCTGGGCTCTCCCTCGAGGTTAAGAATGCTGATGTTTTTTCCTAACCCTAACCCTAGATCTCCGGCTTTCCGATTTCTCAGAAAATATAACAATAAGTAACTGCTCCTGAGTCTACCTGTGGGATGTTTCAGATTCTGTCAGATTTGAGAGCTGTGCCGTATCCATCCTACGAGGCCAGAGAACTTTATCACCTTCTCACGGAGCCCCACATGCAGGTACCCACAGTGGTGGTGGTTCCTTTTCATTTATGAGTGGGTAAAAACATAACTGGTCAAACACTTAGCGAGTCACCAATCAGGGTGTGCTCTGTTTTCAACTTGTTTTGATTGGCGTTTGGTGGAATCTACTGATCACCAACACACAGTTCAGCGTCAGTTTAACAGCAAGCAGAACATTTAGAGAGAAATAAATGATGTAGAAACTCCTGTTTTGGGCTCATGATCATTTTAATAGAAATCCATCAGTGAGTAACAGAGTGTTTTCACAAAAACAGCTGATTAAGCAAAAAAATCTTGCGACATAAATGATAATAAGAAAGTAATAGCCAGAGTAATATTTTCCTTCATCTCAACTACATGCTTTGTGTACTTCGTCAGCCTGATCCATATTTCCATATTTAAATATATTTCTTGTCGTGTTCGCACAAATTGCTATGTATTTACTTCAAATATGTTTCATGATCTTTGGAAATTTGTGTAATGATTATTTAAAATGTCAAGTCAAAGCAAGTATTCCCACTTCACAACTTAATATATACCCAGAATAGAGCTTCTCCATACAGCTGTGTCTGAAAATACAAACTTTTGCATGCAGAGACTTTAGAATACAGTATTTTCAGGCCCTGCTCTCCGCCCATGATGTTGTTGGATTGAAAGACTATGAGCCCGTATTACCTGCACTGCCTGAAGACCTGGTCAATAATGAGGAGGCCATGAGGATCGTCTGCATGGTAAAGAACAACCAACCTTTGGTGAGCATCTTCTGTGAAATCTACTCTTTAGCTTATTGCATCGCTCAGTTTGTTTGCTAGTTCTGCAGAAGGTGCCACATGCTATCTGGAAGACCCTTTGTTCTTTGATGAATAACTCCAGTCTTGTATCCTGTGAAGGAACATGGTGACTGAGATCCATTACCAAAGCGATAACAAAACCCTCATTCCAACCCAAACAAACCTGTATGAAGAAGACCTAAGAAGGAAGACCTTGCAGAAAATGAATAGCACTCCTGGAGAAAGACCTGCACTCCATCTTCCATATCATCATCAGCCGCTCTGGCTTTGTCTTTTCTTTTTTGACCTGACACTCGTTCGTTATTTTGTTTATTGATTTATTGCCGACTGTTTTATTTGTTCTAGGGAGCGACTATACGGAGAGATGAAATGTCAGGAGAGATCTACGTGGCTCGAGTTATTCATGGAGGCCTGGCTGACCGCAGTGGTGAGATTTCTTCTGTGCATATTTAACAATATTCACATATAGCGTATTATGCAATGGAATTAAGTAGCCCCAGTGTTGACATTTTGTTTGTCCTCTTGCAGGTCTCTTGCATGCTGGAGACAGATTGGTGGAGGTGAACGGCTATCCTGTGTTTGGACTCGAACCAGAGCAGATAATCAAAATATTGGTTAGGGTTTTCCTTCTTATTTACTTTCTTAAGTGAAAAGTTCGGTCTTCATGGATGTGACCTGACAAGTCTTGTCCTTCCAAAACAGGCTCACTCGCACGGGACAGTTATGTTTAAAGTAGTCCCGATTACTGACAGACCCACCAACAACAAGACCATGGTGAGATTTCATTCTTTCTCTTCTAAGTTTTCTTTGTTCTGCTGCTCATGTCTGTCTTGAACGTAGATGTTTGTGCGAGCCATGGTGGACTACAACCCCCACCAGGACCCTGGTATCCCATGTGTGGATGCTGGTATGATCTTTAGGAAGGGCAACCTGCTGGAGATAGTGGACCAAACAGACGCCCTCTGGTGGCAGGCGAAGAAACTGCCATGCAGCTCGGCATGCGCGGGCCTCGTCCCCTCTGCCTGCATGCTCAAGAGGTCAGGGGTTAAAGATGTTCTTATTGTACACATATGTCAAAGCTGTGATCATCTAAAATCATAATACAGTACAACAAACTCTCAACATTTTACATTAAGGAAGATGAAAGATTTCTGCTGCACCCAGACCCACTCCTGCAACAAAATTTGTGAGTATCCAAAATGACACTCTTGTAAATGTGACATCTTTCCTTTCACCTTTTCCTCACCTTCTTCCACATACCTCCATACTACAATGGGTAGACAAGCATCTGTCTATTTTGCGCGAACAATATATGTTTGCTACTGTAATGGCTATAACACAACCTTATTTTTAAACGAGGTGGTATCAAAAAGTTTTAGAACTAATGGTGCTTACTGACCACGTGTTTTACCACGTCTGCGTTTTGATCGTGGACAGCAAGTTAGCCCAGAGAGCTAACGTGAAATTCTCCATGAAACTGTTCAAATCTGCCACAGAGGCGTTTAAAACTTTAATGAGCTCAGCCTCTGGAAATGTCAAAAACATTCAGCAACTTGTGCATGATGATCGTCAGGAAACAATCCACATGATCTCACTTCCGCACCCACCCTACTCGCCAGATTTGGCTTCTGCGGACTTCGCCCTCTTCCCGAATAGCAGAAGGTGCTTGACAAGCTTCAAAAAGAAGACACAGTTCAGATGTTCAAATATTTTGAAGGTGATCGTGTGTAAATGTAGATAAATAAGGTACTTTCTTGTAAACAGAGTCTCGAAACGTTTGGATACCATCTCATATTTCAAGGGAAAATGAATACGGCCAGATTTGAGTCTAATAAAGTAAAAACCACATTATTGATTAAAATACATTTTCTTAATAGTCTGTATATTTTTCATAATTGATAAATATTGAGAATATATTAATGATACATGTAATTTCATATTGAGCAAGTAATGTCTTTTGGCTGTTTTGTTCTAATCTGAAGTGAGCACAGTCCCTGAAGGTGAGCAGCAGTCGCTTAAATTATATATATATATATTAGAGCTGTCAATCACATGATTGTCATGAGTTAACGTGATTCGTTAATATCGTGATTAATCGCAATTTTCATCGCACCATATTTATCTGTTGTAAATGTACCTTATTAATATTAATACTTTTCAAGTTTTTAATACTAGAATCAACATGGGAATTGACAAATATGGCTGCTTTATGCAAATGTATGCTTATTATTAGTGAAACCAAACTCAACATGGAGCATGAAGACAAATTATTCATGTTACTTTCGCCTCTAATATTTATTTATTTATATTTTAATAAAAATGGTCAAACGCAAACGTGCGCTGCATTAATCACGTGCAAATTTGTTCAGTGTAAAATTAACGTATTAATGTTTTATAAACACGTTAATTTGGACAGCCCTAATAGATAGATAGATAGATAGATAGATAGATAGATAGATAGATAGATAGATAGATAGATAGATAGGGATGGATGGATGGATGGATGGATGGATGGATAGATAGATAGATAGATGGATAGATGGATAGATAGATAGATAGATAGATAGATAGATAGATAGATAGATGGATAGATAGATAGATCTATAAAATAATGCTGTTCCTTTTCCTCTCTCTTCAGAGGAAGACTTGACGGCTATAGATGTGTCTATTGTAGAAACAGGTCTCTTCATTTTCTCCTTCATCTCCTAATCTTGTCATTTTTTCACTACTCCATGAAGAAATCTAATGAAATGTATTTTTTTCCTTAGACGAGGAAGCTTTTGAATCTGGTAGGCTTTGAGTCTTTAATGGTTTTTGAGAGACACGTGCATTTCTTTTTTTATATGAAACAAACTCGGTCATGTAACAGTATGAAGATTTATTTTGACAAAACAAAAATGTCCAGAGGTTCAAATTTATTTTCACTGAAAAATCTTCCCTTAGCATCGAATAACGGCTTTCACGGTCTCTGCATTCGGACAGTTTCTCCAAACCTAAAATTTGCCAGAGATGTTCTTCACTAGTTGGATATTTCTTTCTTGTGATCTAGTTCACCACATAGCAGTTCAAAAGGATTTCTCTAAATAACGCTCACGGAATCGGATGTATGTTCGATTTGTTGTCTTGTTGTATAGTGAAGCCTAGGAGCTGCAGTCCAGACGGTGTTAAAGTAGGGAGTGGAAGCCATGTTGGATCAGGAAATCTTTTACTTTCTGCAATAATTCTCCAACATTCCCTGCTCCAAAACAACCCAAACCATTAAGCCTCCACCTTCATGTTTAACTGTAAGGAAGAGACAATCTGATCACATCTTCTCTCCATCTTACACAAGTTCTTTTAGGGCCAGCGATGTCAAATTTGGATTCCGCAGAACTCCAAAGCAACAGAAGAAACCTGCATGTGTCTCAAAATACCATTAAAGACCAGATGTTTTCAAACTTTTACCAGGTACTATATGACTGTATTATACACTTGAACGATTTTAATTGATTTTCCCTTCATTTTATCTAATTGGTAAATAAGAAGAGGAGCTAAAGGAGGGTAAGTTCACGCTCGTCATGTTTAATCGTCACCTATTTATTTGTCTTGTTTATCAAAAGCACTAAATCTGCTTCCTGGTTTCAGATGAAAGCGACTTTAGTGCCAGCGTTGATGGCGTTTATCTCAGTAAGCTTCACTAATATTTCTTAAATGTCCACTATAATTTTTACAGTTTAATTCAGCAATCATTGAGAGAACATCAACCACACCATTCAGTGATGATAGATGGGACCATACTGGTAGCTCAGTGGTTAAGGCTTTGGTTTGTGTTAGTGGTTCAAAACCCCAGTTGTGTTACTGTTGGGCCCTTGGGAAAGGCCCTTAACCCTTAATGCAACAAATCCTACACTCTGACCCCACCTTCCTAACAAGCTGGGATGTGTGAAGAAGATTATTCAGTGGGCTTTTAATGTTTATATGATAAGTAAAAGCCTCTTTTCTTCAAAGTGACCCATTAAATTTAAGAAATGTGTGAAAAATATATTTGCAAAACGTTTGTAAATCATTCAATTCCATTTCTGCATTCAAATATTGTACCGAATAATATATCGTACGGTTTATTTGTATAAGTCTGGATATGTGTGATTGTCTCAGCCGGATTCCGGAGGAGTCTGCGTGTGTGTCGGCGGCGTAGGTTCCAAGGTGGAGGTTCAGGACTGATTTACTCCCTGTGCTGCTCCATCACGCTCTCAGATCCGTACGAGGAGGTGGCGCGATACCAGCGCCGCTCAGACGACACACACCGTCTCATTGCTCTACTTGGTAAGTCTGGATATATATATATTATTTATTTCTATTTAATGTATCTGTAGCCTTCACCAGATCTGTGTCTTGCAACAATCCTGAACTCTACAGGAAGTTCCTTTGACTCATGGCTTGCTTTTTTTGCTATGATCTGCATCATCAGCTGTGAAGCCCACCTAAGAGATGTGTGGACCTTTAGAAATTATGTCCAATTAATTAAAGGTTCCACAGGTAGACTACAGCCAAGGTGTAGAAACATCTCAGCAACCATTAAGAGAACTGAGAGGCACCTGTGTGTGTGTGTGTGTGAATTTGTTCATCTTCTTATTTCCTAAACTGTTTCTCAGGTCCCTCTGGAGTCGGTGTAAATGAGTTACGCAGGAAACTGATCGAGATCAACCCAAGGACCTTCCAGGGAGCAACGCCACGTCAGTACACGTTCGTTCTCACCCCTCGTGATCTTTCTCTCTCTCTTTCTCTCTCTCTCTCTCTCTCTCTCTCTCTCTCTCTCACACACACACTCTCCCTCTCGCTCTCTCTCTTTAAGCTCCACATCTTGCAGGCTTTACTCTTTCTTTACAGACACGACGAGGCCACGGAAGATGTTTGAGGAACCCGGGCGGGAGTATCACTTCATCAGCAGGGATGAGTTTGAGACCATGATACACACAAACAGGTGATTTCAGACTCTATATGGTCGTAGCTGTGAGTAAAAGTTTGCGCACCTATAGCACAATATAAAGAAGACAAAAACCAATATATTATCTTTAAAACGTACTGATTTTTGTTTTATTCGTTTGTTTTGTTTCAGGTTTGTGGAGTACGGGGAGTTCAGGGGTGATTTGTATGGCACCAGCGTAGACGCAGTGAAGGCTGTTCTAGCTGCTGGGAAGATCTGCATCATTGATATCCATCCTTATGTGAGTGTGAAGCTGCCTTTAGACTTTTTCAGCAGGTCAAGCTTTTGTTATAACTTTGATCGTGCTTCATTTATTTATTTTTTATCCTAAGACTTAAACTAGGGTTTTTCCCCTAAGACATGAGATGTGTGTAACTCTATAAATATCAATGATTTTCTTTGCTTGCTGTTTACTGTGCAGGATATCGTGTCAGTACGGACTCAGGAGCTGAAAGCGTACATCATCTACATAAAACCTCCTCCTTTAGCCCAAATGAAACGAACACGGCTCAAAGCCCAGGTGACTAATTATTGCACCAGTCGACCATTTAAGGTGGGTTTGTACAATCACACACTGTTGCAAGATTGCATGTCTCCTGTGTTCTACCTTTTTCTTGTATTTCTCTCTCACAGGTTGAGGACTTTCATGAGATCGAGGAGGAAGACTGCAGGATGGAGAAGCATTACGCTCAGTTTTTTGATCACGTGATCGTGAACGACGGCCTGCAGGCGTCCTGTGTTCGGCTGCTGACTGCGGTGAGAAGAGCTCAGGAAGAGCCGCAGTGGGTTCCTGCCTCGTGGATCCGACCGGCTGAGGAATGCTGAATGTGAGCAGCAGGCCGGCTGTTTTGAAGACAAAGAGTTTAAACTCATAACACCAAAACACACACTGTATGTGAAGTAAAAACACTGTGTGATGGTAAAACGAAGAGCCTGGATTATTTAATTTTATTTGTATTTTATTTTTTTGTAGTTTAGTATTACAAATTAGAAATTTTCTCATTACATTTTATAGAATTACATTTTCAATTAAAAAAATATATAAATAAATAAAAAATGTTTACTTTTTTATATACACAATATTATAGTATATTAAACATTTATACATGTATTTATTTATTCCATTAAGTCTGGGTTTAAAACCAGAGTTGTAGAAATCACGTGACACGGAAGCGACCGCTACGTATCCAACGGCAACAATCAACACAGTCGGTTGACTCCAAACGACTCCCTACACTAAGAGAAGTGGACTATGTAGGGCACGAATTAAAGCGTGTAGGCGGCCATATCTAGTGCACTTCACGTACTATATGGAGGCATTTGAGACTAAGCCTCGTGAGGGCTAACGGCTGAGAAATCTGTGCGTTTTTGTTTTTTCGGCGCTCTGGTTTTTAATACAGAGGATTGAAATGTGAGTTTTATAAGTTGACACTGTGACTTTTAATAAAACAATGACAATGGAGACAGATGATGAAAAGGTAAGGGATTAAACGGGTTGTATTGGTAGGGTACCAGGGATTTCTTGCTAGCAATTCTAAGCGCGACAATTACTATATAATATATAGATAATTTATTATTATATTTTTTTTATGTCATGTGCGTATTAATGTTCTGCGTTTTAGGGTTACGGCACCAGAAGAAGAGAACTACCACCGATTTCGCACGTGCAGAAAGTGAGTTTTGCACGCTAAAGGATTTTCATATATATAATAAATAAATAAATAAATAAAATAAGAAAAAATATATATCATGGTTTGTTCATAACTAACCACAATCTGTGCTACATCAGGAGTTAAATCAGGATTCAAATCAGGAGTCGTTTGTCCAACTCCGAATGAATCGACTCTTTTTAACGAGTCAGTTGCAATCGACTCTTTTCGACTCAGGAACAAAGGCGTGTCCTAATAAAACATTTCTCCCTGTATTAATACCATGTGCTGTCTACTTTTGTGCTTAGTCTTGATTCGAGTAGAAAAACTAAAAAGATTGACACAATTCGTGTCAAATAAGGTGATAAATAACCAGATTTTGTTGCATACTTCAGGTTCACCTGCAGTAGTAATTACCCTGACTGATCATAATATCAGAAACCAGAATAACACAAATATTATACACTTTTACTCAAAAGTATCATGATTTCAGACACATTTCCAAATCTCAGATCCCAAATCAAATTCAAATCCTTAATGGTACTCAAAAAAGGTCTATTGCATTGTATATCGTGGTCCACGTTATTTTTATATATATATTTTTTGATGTAATAAATGGCATTCGAGAAACGCAGTATATCGGAGCGCTGTATCACACACAGGAATCTCATACAGCGAGAATGAATGCCATAAAGCAAGAAACCCAAAGAACACATTTCAACCAGTCTCCTTTCACTGGAGCCACAACTGCACCTCCTGCATACATCATCTCTAAGCAGAAGCATCGATATTAACATTATAAATGACAAAAAATACAGTCCACCCCAGGTTTTCTGTGCATTTGTAGTACTTTTTGAGTTTTCCAACTAAATTTATGAAGGCAAGTTGTGCGTTTTTTGTTGCGTGTTGTTTTCTCACGATGTCCGGCTTTTCTAAATGTCTTTGTGAGTGTGCAACCTAATCAGTTTCTTCTCCTCCGTCAGCCATCGTGGAATGAGGGGAAAAAATAGGCAATTAAATCCACACAAATAAATTTTTGCTTGTGAAATTTGCTGCTGATGCCGAAATCTTCGGAGTTTGAGTCCATACACATTTCCGAGCCTCGTATCCCAAGTCGAGTCAAATCGTAGCCACAAAATGTGTATTGCAATTGTAACCATGAGGTTTTAATTTTTATACGTTGCCCAATTTTACTTGAAACTTTCTGAGATTAGGAGATTAGGAGTCTCAAAAAAAAGAGGAACGTCTTTATTTTTTGTTGTAAAGTGTGTGTGTGTGTGTGTGTGTGTGTGTGTGTGTGTGTGTGTGTGTGTGTCCATTTATATATTTGCAACATAAAATCATTTAAAGGTAAAGTGAAACTCATTAATCTCAACCTTTGAGTAAGTAGTGGTGTAATCCCGGCCTCGGATTTAGCTCTTTACTAATCCATGGACACACTTGTGTGTGTGTGTGTGTTGTGTGTGTGTGTGTGTGTGTGTGTGTGTGTGTGTGTGTGTGTGTGTGTGTGTGTGTGTGTGATGTCAATTTCTCGCTGTGATTCTTAAATAACAATGGCAAAGAAAAGACCGGTGAGTTGTTTTTATTTGGGAAGACCTGCCATATGAGCGTCTGAGACGGAAAATAATGCTAGAGTGGGTAAAGGGTGTGTGTGTGTGTGCTCTCTGGTTTTATAATCCAAGATGTGACATTGTGCCTTTTTTATTTATTATTATTAGCATGGACCACGTGCGCTTCCGTCTTTGCCAAGGTGAGCACCAGAGTTAAAAGTGAGATGCTACATTTCTTTCTTTCTTTTTTTCAGGACATTTTTCCCTGATATTTTTGTCTCTCTTTTTCATGCCCTGCACTAAAATAAGCCAAGACACCACAGGTTTGTGTGACATCTTGAATAGTGTGTGTGTGTGTGTGTGTATGTGTGTGTGTGTGTGTGTGTGTCAGCATATGAAGACATTTCATCAACATTGGAATTCATTTCCAGCTTCAGAAATATGAGTTTCAGACACAATCCTGATGTTTATTTAACGTCCCTGTTTCTTCTACCCAGATGAGATACAAGTTCCAAAGAAGAAGAAGAAGAAAAAGGTGAAGCAGGAGGGAACAGAGTCGGTCAGGGGTCCTAAAGGTGAGCTCACATGAGTTAGGTTGGAGTAGAAGATCTCCTGCTATAGAGCCCTAATACTATAGAACACCTTTGGGATGAATGTGTACGCTGACTGCACCCCATGACTCCTCACCTCACCTACATCAGGAATCTCCACAAAATCTAGTGGAACATCTTGCAGAAAGAGGCAGTGGATGTTATTATAACAGTAAATAGGGTCGAAATGTGGAATGGGATCTTTTGATCAGGTTTCCATAATTGTTTATGAACAGTATGTATGAAGACAAATTGAATGTAACTGTGGAGTAAAAGAATATTTTAAAGGGGCAGTTTGTACTTTTAAAGTCATGAACGACTGCCGTACATCCACTTTTTCCCAATCCGACAAACTCCTGCAGCTCTGAATAATCTGGATAATGTACTACAAAATACTAGAAAAATAACATCTTTTTGAAACGAAACAGTAAATTTTTGTCTAGATGCACGTTCAAACTCTACAAACCGCCCCTTTAAGATTATAAGTGGTGAATCTTCTGTTGATGAAGTGTTCAGTGTGTATGTAATGTAATAATGTGGCTCTTGCTTTTGTCAGATGGTGGAATCGAGATGGGAGGCCTGGCCAGTCCAAGACAGTCCGAGAGCCGAGAGCCTTTGACCCCCGAACCTCCTGAAAACCTGCCACAGAGGAAAAAGAAGAAGAAGAAAGCTGAGGCAGTCGGTGCGACTCAAATCCCCAAAAATGGTTTTGTATTGGGTGAAATTATTATTCCAGGTTGATTGATTCATTTTGATGATTATCAGATCAGGATGGTGATCAGGCGAACCTGGTGCTGAACGGTGACATGGCGGATCAGAACTCGGACGAGGAAACGACACGGAAACCGAAAAAGAAGAAGAAGTGAGCCGTCATGGAAATGCGCTTCATGTTATCATCACGTCTATTGTTCTGTTCAAATCGTTGATTTTTTTTGCAGGACGAAACCTAAAACGACAGAATCGGACCCGGAGCTGGGAATCGAAGACGATGACATCATCACCGGACCAGCGCAGCCTTCGATCCCCCAACATGCATTGTTCTCTGCTCCTCAGGGTCAAAGTCAACCTGTGGCCAAAGTGTTCGTCGAGAGAGGACGTACGTTCATACTTTCACCGATCCATTTCCACTAGGCCAGGATGAGACTTATCTTGCTCGTCATTCTGAAAGCACCTTTTCAATAGTGAAGCATGGCGGTGGTAGTATCATGTTGAGTGTCACTATTGTTGCTTCTTGGTTGACTTTCTGACCAACTTTCTACTTGACTGGTCTTTTTGGTAGACAGAGGTGCTATATTAATGCTATTGTTTAATATTTTAATAATATAAAATTATAATTTTGGTTGATAGTTTCTTGGTCTTTATTATATATATATTGTATTTAAAAAAATCAAAAGTATTTTGGACCTTTTTCGTTTATAATTAAGTCACCTCTATTAAGTAAAAATGTAGAAAGGTTTTAAAGTCACCATATACACTGACCAGGCATTATAACATTACGAGCGGTGACTTGAAGAACACTGATGATCTCTTCATCATGGCACCTGTTTCTGTGTGGATTTATTTATTAGGCAGAAAACATTTTTTTTCCTCAAAGTTGATGTTAGATGCAGAAAACATGGGCGATAGTAAGGATTTAAGCGAGTTTGACAAATTGTGAAGTCTAGACGTCTGGGTCAGAGCATCTCCAAAACTGCAGCTCTTGCGGGATGTTCCTGGTCTGCAGTGGTCAGTGTCTATCAAAAGTGCTTCAAGGAAGGAACAGTGGTAAACCAGCGACAGGGTCGTGGGCGGATGAGGATCATTAATGCAAAGTCTGGTTTGTGTGGTCCGATCCAACAGACAAGCTCCTGTAGCTCAAACTGCTGAAGAAGTTCATGCTGTTAATGCTCGACGGGTCACGACTGTTTTAGCAGCAAAAGGAGCAGGTGGTCATAATGTACATAACCTATAATAATTGTGTGTGTGTGTGTGTGTGTGTGTGTGATTTTAGGACATTTCCAGCCCGCTGAGCGTACGGACCGGCATGGACCCAGTAATCAGACGGAACACAACTTCATGGACGTCCAGTCCACATGGACCACCAGAGATGTGTCCGTCAGGGTGCACCGTGGCTTCAGGTGGATGTGATGAGTTTATTATAGAAATATTCACCCCATCAAACATCCTTTGATTAAAGTATTTTTTTCTATTTAGTATTTCTTTTATCAACGATTCATTTAATACCACCCAGTAAAACCCGTGCTCCATTCCCCTCAGGGTGATCGGCTTGTTCTGTCACGGCTTTCTGGCTGGTTACTCCTTTTGGAATATTATCGTGCTCTATATTTTGGCTGGAGATCAGCTGAGTGCTCTGTCTAACTTACTGCAGCAGTACTGCATACTGGCCTACCCTGCACAGTGCCTCTTTTACTTCCTCCTGGCCCTTAGCACTGTTTCAGCCTTCGACAGGTAGGACACAGGGGCAATTTCTTCCTTTTGAAAGGTAAACTCCACCCTGCAAAATATTAAATATGTTTATATTGAAATATGGCTTCTTTTGTAAAACAGAGTGAATCTTGCCAGAGGACCACACGCCATCAGGAGTTTCCTGACATTCGAGCCTGTGGCACTCGCCTCCTTTTGTGAGTTTTTAAATATAGAAGTGTGTATGTGTGTGTGTATATATATATATATATATATATATATATATATAATAAAGTCTGTACTGAATTCTTTTGTGTATTTTCTCTTCTGTAGTGTATTTTTCAGCTCTGGTCTTGTCACTAAGTCAGCAGATGACTAGCGATCGTATTAATCTTTACCGCAGTGCGAACGCTTCACTATGGTGAGTCGGCTATGAAATCTATTTTAATTAATAGTACTGACGAAACCTTTTACTACTGCAGGAGCACCAGTAGCACAGCCATGTCGCTTGAGGCCACTGGGCTCATATGCTTATAATATCGATGTCCTCATTAACCACCAACCAGTAAAAACTGTGTAAAATTTCCCCCATCAGGCTGCCTGGCTCAGAGCACAGTGTGCTGTATCCCTGGATCATAGTGAATCTGGTTGTCACTCTGTTGGTGGGTTTGGCCTGGATCCTACTGTCCACCACCCCAGATGTGGATCATACAGAAGGCAAGTTCTCAAACTGTGTGACAAATTAATAAGAACTTCCGCTGTAGTATTACCTCAGACATCAAAATCCTTGTGGTGTTTATTCTTGCAGAGTCCTTGATGGCAATGAACATTGAATTTCCCAGTTTGGAAGAGAAAGGAAGCGTGACTGCTTGAGAAGTTGCTACGATTGAAATGGTCCACGTTTGTACTCATTTTGCACGGTGCACATTTGTAAATAATTTTTTTGTATTACTGCATTTATTTTCATTTAGATTTTAGTAAGACATTTTAAAGTAAACTCTTACTGTTATTGAATTTGTATGAAAATTCATATTCTGTAAAAAAAATAAAAAAAAATAAATAAAAACAGGGCTTAAAGGGTTAATCATTTATTCCCAAGTATGGACAATCAGACATCATCTTCAGCAGGAAAAAACCAAGTGATTGGCACCATGATTACTATTAAAATTTCTACCAAGCCAAGTTTGTTTATGAAAGCTACTATTTCACTAAAGCCTTGTAGTCTGAAGACATGGACGCCGTTTTAGTCTTCGTCTCAGAACGACCCCCAGGAGCACGCAG
Organism: Silurus asotus; assembly: GCA_024362625.1. Taxonomy (NCBI): domain Eukaryota; kingdom Metazoa; phylum Chordata; class Actinopteri; order Siluriformes; family Siluridae; genus Silurus; species Silurus asotus. The sequence continues at coordinate 5,962,140 of MU562415.1, forward strand.
ATGCTAATCACAGTCAGAGCAACTACACCATACAGTCCATAGCCAAGCTCATGAGGCACTAGACACATAGGAGAAAAAAATACCAAGTCAGGATAAGTTCCCACAAATGGGTTAAAAAGCTCTTGAAGTTCTTACCTTCGTCCTGACTGTATGCTTGGCTATTAGCCGAATCTGGCGATTCGACAATAAAAAGAACTATACCACTAGAGACCAAGACTTTCATCCTGGAATCCTTTGCAGCTGAAGCTGATCTTCCTGTTAATCCAAGGATTGGATAAAAATTTGATTAGGTAATAAGGGAAATGATTTGTATGAGCTTTTACTTAGTTCAAAACAAACTTACTTGTCCTATGACAGCTTGGTTCACAGGACTCTGTGGCTGAGAGCTGACACACCACTGTACTACAATGGATGAAGAGCTGGAGAGAAGACATTATTACATTTATGGCGTTTTGGCAGACCCCCTTATCCAAAGCGAATTGAGCAGTTAAGGGCCTTGCTCAAGGGCCCAGCAGTGGCAGCACTGGGATTTGAAATCGTGACATTCCGATCCAAAGTCCAATGGCGTAATCACTGAGCTTTTCCCTCCTTACAATTTTTCTTTATTGAGCTACACCACCAAAAGATTAAACCTCCCCAAAAACCACACAAGCAGGAAACTTAAAACATACTTCTTCCTGGTGAGAGATTAACAAATCCTTTTCAACAAAGGTAAACATCTTCACAACAAATCTCTTGTAGTGAGTCGGATACTGCAGACCAGAAGACGTGTCAACGGGGACCAGTGTTGTCCGGAAGCGGTCATCTTCATAAGGACACCTTGTAAAGGCAATAAAAGGTTTAGACAACTCTGGAAAAACCCAAAGGAATCTTTCATCTCGCAAACATTTTAGAGGTGGCCTCGCTGGTGATCATTAAGGCTACTATTACTTACCCATTAACCAGCAGGTCCCACTGAGGTTGGCTTGAGGAATCTGGGGAACTAGTGGCCCAACAGTGGTTCAACACGAGGGCAATATTTGGATCAGACCTCTGTAGTATGCGTACTTCCACATACACTGGATCCTGCAGTACTTTTGTCACGGGGTAGTCAACCTCTGTGTAGTATGAGCTATACATATCAGCTGCAATTACATGAATTAATCAATGATTAGACCCCAAAGGAAAGAAAAAAATTTACTTGAAGTTTAGACCAGTTTTATCCTCCAACCGAATGAGTAGAAATTGCCACATGGCAGATTTCTTTCCCTTCCCCAACCCTGGCAATCATCCTCTCCTGAAATTCTTCCCAGTTTACCCCTTTTGTGCTATCAATCAGGCAGCCCACCATGCTTACCATCAGAACACCTTTTAGTAGCACACGCCCCATTCGCAAGTTTTAGCTCCACTCTAAGGGCACCTTGCTGAACCACAGGAGGTGGAGAAGGAAAAGTGTTCACATCCACTATGAAATCCTCCACCATTGTAGCCAAATACCTGCACTGAAAGGTTATCCTGAAAAGACACACCATCCCATAATAAGCCTTTATTTATTATTATAATTTTTTTAAATAATTAAAACGTCTACTCACTCAAAAGAGCTGTCTCTTGTGATTGCACCATGAGGACCAAAACCCACTTCATACAATGATGCCATAGTATTCTCATAAATAATGTAGTCACCTTCTACCTGGAAATACATTTGAAAGGACTCAAGAAGGCATTGCACATTTATGACCCAACTTTCACATTTAAAGTCTATTTGCAATGCAATTCAGCTGAAGTGAACAGGAAACAGACCTTCGTTCTTGCACCACAGGCTGCGACTGGGAACTGGTAGATGGCAAAGTCATCATTGCTGTCGACAGCTGTACAGGGGCCACCAGTAGCCTCAAGGAGGACGATGCTGTCCAGATTGATGCTTGGTATTGTAACCTCTCTCGATATGACTAATACAAACTGCCCATCCATGGTGCATTGCACAGTGACTGAAACAGAAGAGTAAAGTACATGAGGAACCAGTGATCTTGTAAAACATCTTAGGTGACATCATTATAGTTAAGAAAACATTGCAGGATTTATTTCACCAACTTCATTTAACACCAACCAACTGCTGAACCTTTTTTTATAGCATTCAAAGCTTAATAGGATCACCAATTCCAAAATATGGTGGAACTGACTCTTATTTGCATCAGGTTTTCAAAAATTTGATTTCTTTATTTAGACCACAGCAGCCTCAGCCAATATAATGCAGTTAGAGCACTATGCTATGTTAATCGCAAGGCCTTTCTTGGGTCCATTCAAATCTAACTAAAATAAAAGCCACCGTTCATGTGATCTTACACAATCCCAATCCTGATGCAGGTGAATACAATTTCCACAGCATGGATTATGGCAGAAATTGTAATAGGGGTGGATTTAAATGAATCTGAGGCATTTACAAACCCAAAAAAGACATTTGTTTTGAATGAATAACTAAGTGACAAGATTTACCTGCTTTTCCATAAAAGCACATGGGGCCATCATAGGTTTGCATGTGTAGTCTGGTATCGTAACAACAATCGAGTGCTTCACACTCAGCAGGACTGACCCCAGGTTCACCGCAGCCCACCCTTGAAGATTCATCCACCTGACAGAGCTGTGAAGCTTCAGGGACTTTTGGGATCTGCTGCCATGATTGACTTGTCTCTGGGAGAGATTCCTTGAGCAGGTTTCCTTCTTGATGAATGGCTCCTGATTGTGAAAACTGGCTCTGAACCACATGATTACTTATGCTAGCTGACTGAAAAGATGGCATTTGCCATGATGGGATTTTGGGCACTTGAAAGCTACAAAACCTGGCATGTAGGAGCAGGAAACCTAATTCCAGCACAGGCAACAGCTTAACCGCCATCTTTTTTTCCCCCCTAAATAGTAAGCTTTCTGACAGCACCTGAGAACCATTTAATAAGCTTTAGGGTTGCCTTGTCTTCACCCTGGGTTTAGGGTTGGCTGTTTCACAAGCCACCTAGACAAGCTGGATAAGTGATTATGACTGGAATGTAGTGCAGGTGGATGGTTTATCTGTCAAAATGTGGTATAACAATTATAGTTAGTGCATACAAAATAAAGAAATAGCAAGTTGTTTGTACAGAACCAGTGAAGACCTGGCAACACTGTTTTTAAGGTGGTCAATTAGACTTAATTAGTCTCTAATTCTTTATATAAATATATAAATAACCTGTCAAATTTGTTAGTGATTTTTTTTACTCGCCATAAATTATTATTATTATTATTATTATAATTATTATAAATATTATTAAATTAATTGTTTTCTGAAAGTTTAATTATTATGGGAAAGTAGACTGAATGTTTGTAATGTACAGTATGTTTAACAAATTTTTATTATTGTAGTATTATTATTTTTAGGACATAATTAGTCATTAGTATTTTGGTTATAATAAGAAAAAACACCATAACAATCATAAAATATCAAGAGTCAAAAATGTATTTATTGCCATGGTAAATATAAACATTCGTATTGTTATGAATAGTATAGCAATTAGTATATTGCTGGTAATAATCATAAAAAAAAAATACAATAACAAAATCTGTTGTGAAGAAAGATCATCGAGTTCTCAGTACTCAGTTTGTTATGTCTGGCCATTTCTTTGGATTAACCGATTACTAGTCGTATTAATCGATAGCCGAACTCGAGGGTCGCTGAATGTTTTGTAGACGTGGTACACAGTAAGTCAATTGAGACTAGCTAGCTAACTGCTAATACTTGAAAACTAAGCTAAGCTACATTAGCCAGGTGACGTAATGTTTATTTTTTAGGTTTTAAAAGTATAATAAGCCTGCAAAACAGAAGAAATAACCCTGCAAACATGCTGGACTTTGCAATATTTGCTGTGACGTTTGTCGTTATTTTGGTTGGTGCTGTGCTGTATTTATATCCGGTAAGAATTTCATCAAATAAACATTTAGCTGATTTTCTTTATAGTTTATATACATATTATTTGAATTGTAAAATATTTGATAGAAACTCAGTGCTCTGAGAAATAAAGTGCAAAAGTAAAATGTTAAAATAAAAGTAAATCAGTAAGTCATGCTTCAGATGTGAGGAAATAAACAGTCAGTGATTCTGTTGAGTGCAAAAGATTATACTGAAAATGTTCAGTGTTTATGCAAATTATTCTCTTTTATCTCTGTTTTTTACGCAATTATAAATGAATTATTGAAATAAGAAGTGTGTGTATAATGGAGCAAATTTCAATATAGTTGACATCAAGCGAAAATATAAAAAATGCAGGTTAAAGAATTTATAAAGCCAAAGAATGGGTATAAAAACCTGGAAAACTTTCATTCATTCATAATTTCATTCATTTATCATGAGTAATGCTTTATCCTGCACAAGGTCATGGTATGAGGTGATATCTAAAAGAGACTAGTTTTGTAACATGCCAACAGATGGCAGCCCAAAGCTGTACGCACAGTCACAGGGAGCACCGACCTTCATAAGTCAGTGTGCCTAAAGATGCCGTCCTGTGTACGTCTGAAGCTGTGCAACTGCTGCTATTCTGACCACGTCTGCGATTTCAAGTTAAATCAAACGTGAAATTCTGCGTGAAACTGGGCAAATCTTCCACAGAGAGCTTCAGGCAGAAGAACATCACTGGAACATCATGTGGATGGCTCATCCTTCGTTTTGAGGGTCATTACCGGAGAGAAGGCAACAGTGGAAGAGCACATCATCTCCACAACCGGAAAAGGCGACGCAGGTCCGAGGAATTCACGGCATTGTGCATCAAGAATTCATCCCCAGTGGCCAATCTGTCGATATCGGGATTTACTGCCACGTTTTAATGTGTCTAAGGGAGATATTTTGTGAAAGTGATCGGATCTGACAGGGCTAGTCTCGAAACTTTTTGATACCACCTTATAGATCTGGAATTTGTCCCAATAACACAGGTTGCAGATGATGCCAGTTCATTGCAGGATACTTAGGTCACAAATTTGTACACACAATGGACATATTTTTTTGCACAATTTTGAAAGTAAAGTAAACTTTTGCACATCCAGTAGAATGCTGATTTGACCTTGTGTACACTCTCCTCTGATTTACCCTCCACAGTCATCAAGGCGAGCTTCCGGTGTTCCTGGCTTGAACCCTACTGAAGAGAAGTACGAGTCAACACGATCTAGTTCTTTCTCCATCAAACACACACACACACACACACACACACACACAGCTAAGCTTTTGTTTTTTTTAGGGATGGTAACCTGCAGGACATTGTGAACAAAGGAAGTCTGCACGAGTTCCTGGTTGGGCTTCATGATCGGTTCGGTCCTGTGGCTTCGTTCTGGTTCGGGCGGAGACCAGTAGTGAGTCTGGGCTCTGTAGATGAACTGCGACAGCACATCAACCCAAACTGGACCAGTGAGTACTGAAAACATTTTGAAGCCCCCCCTTTAGTGAGCGCTAATAAAATCTCGTCTTCTCGTTCTTTTTTTGTTTCATGAAACGTATAAAATTCTTTTATATTTTGTTTGTTTGGTTCAACCCAAAAATAAACAAAAAAGCGGCTGTCCCAATACTTTTGCCCACAAAATGTATAGCGATTCTGTTCGTTTTTAGATTTACGTCTTTTCTTTTTTTAGCGGATTCCTTCGAGACGATGCTCAAGTCCTTGCTCAGTTATCAGTCAGGAGCAGGTGTGGGAGGGACCGAGGCACTGATGAGGAAGAAAGTGTGTGAAGGAGCCATTAAAAAAACGCTGGAGAATAACTTCCCTCTTCTACTCAAAGTACAACACTTTAATTAATGGAACATAACTAGGGTTGCAAAAGGGGTGGACAAATTTCCAGTCAATTTTCAGAAACTTTTTATTTGGGGATTTTTGGACATATGCTGAGTTGGAAACTTACCAGGAATTTATGGGAATTATTTGGGAATGTATAGGAATTCATTAGAAATTTTGAAGAATCTATATAAAACTAAATCATATACAAACATAAATATAAACATTTTGTTTGCTCATAAGCTGACAAGCTGAAAATTTTTTGAAGTGCGGAATTCAAGAAATGATGTGTGTTACATGTTTTGGATGAATGCATGTAGGGGGCGTGGCCTCAGTAACTCTCTGTGTGCAAGTGATTGATGAATGTGCAGGTAGACATTCAACTGAAATAGACATTCCCAGTTATAGTCTTACCTGCAATTGATTAAATTCCCAGTTTATTCCCATTAATTCCTGTTAATTCTAATGAAAAACTTCCAGTCTTACAAATCCCTGGAATTTTGCAACCCTAAACGTAACTATTGATTAATTTTTTTGTTCATAACATCTGTAACACACCTTTTTGTGCCGTCGTGTTCGCAGTTGGCTGAGGAGTTGGTTGAAAAGTGGCAGTCGTATCCAAAGTCCCAGCACACACCCCTCTGCGCTCACCTGCTGGGACTGGCCATGAAGGCCGTCACTCAGCTGGCCATGGGCAGCCGCTTCGCTGAAGACTCCGAAGTCATTCGCTTCCGCAAGAACCACGAGGCCGTGAGTGTTTATGTACGCTCTCACACACTTTAAACAAAGCTTGCGTTTCCCTATTATAAAAAACGAGCTGTTGTGTAGATCTGGTCGGAGATCGGGAAGGGTTACCTGGACGGTTCTATGGAGAAGAGCTCCAGCAGGAAGGCGCACTACGAGAGCGGTAAACGAAAATGATGATTTCTCAATTCTGGTTCCTCAGAAGTTGCTGATTTAATCTCTGTAACAGTAATTTTGTCTGAAAGGCAGATTTATATGTATATAATATATAACCGTTTCCGTAGTAACGGCTATTTTCTCTACATTCTTTTATAATGCTGTTTTATGCATTCATATGCCTTAGATATTTGGGGTGTATAGATCAATGTACTATTTTCAGTTAAATATTATGACTGTGTGTGTGTCTGTGTGTGTCTGTGTGTGTCTGTGTGTGTGTGTGTGTGTGTGTGTGTGTGTGTGTTTGGGTTTACAGCTTTGTCCGAGATGGAGTCCATGCTGAAGTCTGTCATAAAAGAGAGAAGTGGGCGTGGTTCCAGTCAGTCAGCTTACATAGACTCTCTACTGCAGGCCAAACTATCAGAGAGACAGGTGATGTCATGGCAACAGGTTTCCCTCTGTTATTTTCTGGGTGAAAAAAATCTAAGAGATTCAAAACGTAAGACAGACAGACAGACATATATATATATATGTGTTTGTGAAATCTTATAATTTTTTTTTTTCTTTACACACACCCACACACACACAAAATTAATTGGGTGGCTTTCCCCCTTATTTATTTATTTATTTATTTTTCTCGCCCTCTCAGATCATGGAAGAGAGCATGGTGTTCACCCTCGCCGGCTCGGTCATCACGGCAAATTGTAAGAAGCATATTGTGTGTGTGTGTGTGTGTGTGTGTGTGTGTGTGTGTGTGTGTGTGTGTGGTAAGGGGGACTATGGCGTGGCTCTTGTCGGAAACAAAAGAATGCTTGACATGAAACAAAGTTACTGTTACTACATCAAAGATATTTTTCCTCTTATCTTTACTTTATATCAGCACATTTTATACCCAGAGTAATTATTTCTTTATAGTTACTATTGATGTTGAGAAACATCTGTATAATTAAGCAGCTGTTATAGATGAGTAATCCGACATGACTGTTATAAGAGCACAAAATTAGTAAAATTGTTTGGCGTCATTTGATATTAAAGTACAAATATTTTCTCATATAATATTTTTAAATGATGTAAATCTTCAGGACACTAAACAGAAATTTTGCTATGTTTCCACACGGACGGTTTTTATTGCCGGATGTGTGCATCATGGCGGATTTTTGCTCGGTTTGAGACTTGCCGCATTAGTAAAACAAATGTTTAGTGATTAAAAAAATAAATCTAATGATGATAATAACTTAATTAATAATATATTCTCATATAATAATTCAGTAATATTGTCTCTGCTGTTCTTGCTCCCCCCCAGTGTGCATCTGGGCAGTACACTTTCTGTCCCTGAGTGAGACGGTGCAGGAAAAACTGAATGAGGAACTAGTGAAGGTTCTGGGTGATGATCCTGTTTCCCTGGACAAGATTCCACAGCTCAGGTCTGTTCCGAGTCTCTGACCTGCATGTAAATGTAAATTGAACGACTGGAGCAACTCTGTAACTCGTAGCGCTGTTATCTTTCTGCAGGTACTGTCAGGAGGTCCTGAACGAGACGGTGCGCACTGCTAAACTCACCCCCATCGCAGCCAGACTGCAGGAAGTGGAAGGGAAGGTGGATGGACATGTCATTCCTAAAGAGGTCAGTGAGTAGACTTTATGCTGACATGTTTATTATGTTATTTTAATTCATGTAATTTTAGTATACAGGTATAATATACAGGTATAATTTGTTTGTTTTTTTTTGTTTTGTTTTTTTCCCCTCTGACAGACTTTGGTTATCTACGCTCTCGGTGTTGTCCTTCAGGATGCAGACACTTGGGCATTACCATACAGGTGTTTGATTCTCTACAGCACTGTATACGGTTTAAATGACAGGAAAAGCCACTTTACTTGATCATGCTTCTCTCTGTGCAGGTTCAATCCGGATCGCTTTAAAGATGAGACTGTGACGAAATGTTTCTCGCTGTTGGGTTTTTCGGGAAATCAGGCCTGCCCTGAACTTCGGTAAAAAAAAAGGAAATATAATGTAATCATTTAACATGTTATATTTTGAAAAGTAAAATATGCTCCATTCGTTCCTTCTTGCTCTGCACAGATTTGCGTACACTGTGGCGGCGGTGCTGCTGAGCGTGTTGGTGCGTAGGCTGCGGCTACACTCCCTCAAAGGCCAGGTGGTGGAGTCCAGGAACGAGCTCGTGACCACGCCGAAAGACGACACCTGGATCACTGTGAGCAAAAGGAACTGATGCAGCAGATTCCCGCATCTCACAAACAACCGCGAAGGACATTTGGGAGAGATCAGTTTTCCAGTATGTCAATCATGGAGCCATGTTGGAGTGATTTTGTTGCTCGTGACATCAGGCTTCTGGTGTTAGTTGATACGAGGTCTAATGAGTCATTTATGACCAGACTGAATAATCGTTTGCTACATTTTTGTTCATTCCATTAATGCTAAAGATCTAATTTGTTGTTATTTTCAATAATAAAAGCATTTTGTTTAATACGTCAGGATAATTCTGCATTTGTATATAGCTGAGTGCAACAATTTGCACACCCTTTAGTCGAAGAACACACAAGTTTCTTTATCACATTTTGTAATTAATATAGTTGAAATGTTTGAAGGTATTAATGATGATGAGGAAATAAACTGACGTTACATTAATACACAATCAGTGTGTTGTTTGTGTTTAAGAATTAATTTTTAATTTTCTTTATTTCTTTCTTTATTTTATTTTTTTAAGTAAAAGTAACGTTTTTATGTCTGACACTTAAAGCAAAAAAATTGACCTTTTTTTTTAAAAAAAAACTTCACCAGAGTATCAACTACACTATTCAAAAAAAGTCTCACACCTTCACCACAAAATTCCACAAGTTTCCTTTCACTGCAGCCACAGCTGCACCGCCTGCATACATAAACTCTAACAGAAGCATCAATATTTAAGTCCTGAAATGGCACTGGGTTTCCCTGCTTTTTTCTTCTGTGCATTACAAATTTCCTGGAGATTTGAAATGAAGGAAAACTGTATTTTATTTTATTTTTTTTTACAAGAAAGACATCAAAGTATAAATGGTTTATGAAAAATTGCTATTTTTAATTGTTTTGTCCGACTTTTCTTTCAATGTCCAGATTTTTGCTCAAAATTCCTCTTGTAAACATCCTTGTAAGTGCATCTGCGACCAAATAAATTTATTTTGTCTGTCGTTGTGGACAAAAAAAACTTGCTACAGATTCGGTTTGGGAGTTCTGACTAGTGCGCTCTCTGACCATCCAATCAAAGGACTTGAAAATGTCTGCATTATTGTACGCCTGCTAGATGGCCCATGAGTGACAAACTTGAAATCTGATTGGTTGAAGCAACAGCCTTCAAGCAACATGGATTTCTCTCTCTCTCTCTCTCTCTCTCCCACAACCTTTTTATTTATTACTTGTGCATATATTTACATATTTATCTGCACTTTTTAGTTTCCACAATGTTACTATTTGCACTTCTGGTAGATCCTGAACTAGATTTTGTTGCATTGTTTACACTATATATATATATATATATATATACAACGCCTTAATGTATACAATTCGTGTAAAATTCCACCCCCCCAAAATAAATAAATAAATAAACAAATAAAACAATATTACATGATGTAATTGATGTCGTTTGCCAAACGCACTGCGCATGCGTACCTCGCTCTCTAATAGATACAAAGAGATACGCACCGCACATGCGTACATCTCTCTTCCCAATATATCTAACGAGGCGTACGCGAGCGCACACCGCGCATGCGCCGTGCGCTCCCGAAATCCTGGGGCCGCAGCTCGGGGATTGTGTGACAGGCAGCTAGCGAGAAGATGTGAAGATGGCGGAATTACAAATGCTCTTGGAAGAGGAGATTCCTGCGGGCAGAGGAGCTTTACTGGACAGTTACGCGAACTTAGAGCGAGTCGCGGAATACTGCGAGAGCAATTATATCCAGGTGAGGCACATCGAAATCCTATACATTTATATATATAAAAAAAAACTGTAGGAAATTGCTCGAAAGGAAACGGATTGGTGGTCGAATCCCAATTGTGTGTTCTCCGCTTAAGGAAGTGCACTAGCTAGGGCACCACTCAATGAGCCTTACGTCACGCGTAGTGCGCAGTGCAATATCCCAGGATGTTGTTTGGGATACAGCCACCGAGTGCTGTGGAATGATTGCAAACAGCCACTGATGCTAAGCTCGGCTAAGTCGATCGACGATTGTATGGGCAGTGTTGCGTTACATAACGACGTGTTTCGTGATTATAGTCAGAATTACTCGTAAATATTTAAATCATTAAAGATATAAAATATGTATTTGCTTCTCAGTTGTGTTCTGCGGCCATTTTGTTTCTCAATACGTATACCTTCTTAATACCTTCTGCGTGTGTGCAAAAACGCTAGCTCGCTAATTGTAATATTTATTTTCAGGAGGAATTAATCATTAATGTATATAGAGTGCGTTTAGAGAGAAATATTTGCCTTGTGTGGAGGGATTTTGGTCCTAATGTTGGCCGGTGCTGTGTTTTCTTTATTCCCTGGGAGATGTGAGGGTTCGTGTCCCGCGATGACGTCACGCGGAGGATATATGTTTTTGACAGTCGTAGTTTAAATTCAGCAAAATCTTCTAATGTCTTTTACGACGCTCATGGAAATGTACGTCCATGTTAATTCATCAAAATGTTAAAACTGGAGATTTCATCAAATGTTTCTCTACTTTTAAGTGATGATGATGATGATGATGGTAAAGCCGTATTTAAGCACGTCACCTCAAAAACGTTTGGATTTCGAGTCCCTCTTGGATTTGCCCTTCTATGATCCGAAGCTTCTGACAAGATTCAGGAGTGAGATGAATAATCTGTGCCACCAGTATTTCATGTAATTATGGATTTAAAAAGTATCAGAAAGTACTTTATCTATCTACATTTACTCAATCACCTTCAAAATAGTCCCCTTGCAGGACAATACAGCTCTCCCAGCATTCCTGACACTTCTGGAATACCTTCTTTTCAAAGTGTGTTCTCTGGTTCGCTCCTGATCTCCTCGATGGTGTCAAAACGGCGACCTTCGAGCTGGATCTCGTATTCTATTGATGTTCGTCGTAACATCGCCGTAAATTTGTTGAATCGTGTCTTTAGCAGATTTGCTCAGGTTAACGTGCAGAATTTCACGTTAACTTGCTGTCCATGATGAAATCAGATGTAATGCAGCAGTTGTACACAGGGTGGTGCCGTTTCGCAAAACCGAATTATGAAGGTCGGTGCTCCCTGTGACTGCGTGTGCTGTTGGCTGTTGTTTTGTGAGGTGGAAAAAGTCATTTTAAAGGTGTTCAATAAGGATGAGAGCTCTATAGCAGGCCATTAGAGATCTTCCATTCCAAACCCATGATATGATATAGATATGCTTCATATGGGTTTGTATTGAAGGATCTCCTGCTATGGAGCAGGTCTCTACAAATAAAAAAATAAAAAGTGATTGATGATCATTTTCAAATGAAGTAATGATTGTGTCTCTAGCCGTTACTGAAACTGAGACACTGATCACCTCTTTCATGCAGATGTTTTTCCTGAAACTGTAAAACTAATTACCGATTCAGGCTTTTCATTACGCGCAAAACGATTGAAGCGGTGGGGGAAAAAAATCAATCGATGGTGAGAGGAGATTAGGAATAAGATAAAAACGAAGCTGTGACTGAAGAGCACAAAGAGGCCGAAGATCACCTTCAGGCATGAAGAAATGAGGGGAGGCGTGTTCTGTTCTGTGGGTGCCTTTGGGAATCAGGGTCTCTGGTCTCTGAGGAGGAGTCTTCTATAACTAGATCAGTCAATGAAAATGAGGCCACACACACACACACACACTCAAGTAATTTAAAAAAAATGAAGGAAATCTTGGATGAGGTGTAATGTACTTTGCATAACCAGTTTGTCATGTTGGAAATGCACCAAGCAAACGCGCTTCACTCAAAATATCTGCAGGCGTTCAGATGCAGCGTCCAATAAGTTTCAGTCGTTCACGCTTTTACTTTTCAGTCCCTCCAGTTTTTATATTTTTTACGATTTTACAATCACAGATCGCAGCATTTTTTAATTGTTTAATTCCGCAATTTCTCATTTAAAATATAAAAACAATTTGCTGAAACCGTTCCTTTATGCGAACTATAAAGTTCAAGATTGAGAATGCTGAAGTTTGATTTTCGTGTTGTCACACGCTCGATGTCATCAGTCCGTGTGAAACGTGGTGAAGGCGAGAAATCCTTCTCATCTGCCACCTCACATAAGCGCAAACGCCTGGGGCGAAGCGATGTTCGAATATATTACACAAGAAAGAGTCGGATCCATAAAGAGATTACATGTGTGTTCAATAGCATTGAGATCAGAGCTCTATAGCGGGAGATCTTCCACTCCAACCCATGTAGAGCATTTCTTCATTGAGCTGGCTTTGTGCACAAGGGCATCGTCGTGCTGGAACAGATTTTGGGTCTCTTGGTTGAATTCGAGGGAAAAATTTTATCCTGCAGCATCCAAAGACGTCCAGTAAAATTATGTGCATCGAACAGTTTTTGAAAGAATCACACATTCCTGGAAAAGTCCGGTGTCCCAATACTTTTGCATGTGTAAATTTGCTTTATTTTTAATAGGGTCATTTTATTTAAAACAGTTTTTTTGTCCATTTTATTTTAATCTACATAAACGAGCTCCGTGTCTTTAAACCTGCACCCGGCAGTATTCCCTGCTATCGATGTCTATTTTTAAACATCTGTATGCAGGTGTGGATTTAACAAAGTACACCTTTATCCCTAACGGGTGTGCGCTTGGTTCATTTTAATGTAAAAACAGCTCAGAAATACCGAAACGCACGCCGTATCCTTCAGAAGGTCATATTTTCAGATCGATTACGTAATTCGTATTTATTTTTGCCTTCTTATAAAAGTCTCTCTACCGCTCGCCTGCATTTCCTCACACGCAGACACTCGCGCGTGCATTTACACTCTCCCATTTATCGTCCGCTCTTCCTCTAAGTGACAGCGTCGCCATGGTTACCCTGGCGCAACATGATCGATGGCTGAAGGCGACCAATGAGGGGGCAGCCTAGTGTGGATTTGGAGAACGGATTTCTGGCTTGTTGATTGGTTTCTGTGTTTCACTCGGAGATCAGTTGTGTGTGTGTGTGTGTGTGTGTGTGGGAGAGAAACTGAGAGGTTGGTGTTGGAACTGAAATGCAACACATCCCTGTTTACCCGAGAGAAAAGTTTAAGCATAATCATTACCCGTTTATTCACAAATAAAAGAAAGCGGTTTTGTGGAAAAAGCGAGGCATCGTGTCTCGTTCCCCGGTGGGGGTCATGAATTACTCCCAGGTGTTAATCTCGCCTCTCTTCGTGTCTCTGCTGCAGTCTCCCGATAAGCAGAGGGCGCTAGATGAGACAAAAAGCTACACTACTCAGTCCCTGGCCAGCGTCGCCTACCTGATCAACACACTCGCCAACAATGTGCTGCAGATGCTCGACATCCAGGCGTCTCAGCTCCGCCGCATGGAGTCCTCCATCAACCACATCTCACAGGTACCTGACCATCAGATGCTTGAGCACCACATTTCACATTTAGTGCAAGTATAATGAAGATGTTCTACTATATTTTGTGCCTCGTTTGTCTTACATTTAGCTACAAGGGCATCAAAAAAATCATGTACTGATATAGGGGAGGTGAGGAGACCTGGGTTGCAGTCAGCGTTCACATTGATTATTCAATAGGGTTGAGGTCAGAGCTCCATAGCAGGTGATCTTCCATGTAATCCAAACCATGTACAGCAGATCTAAAATGGAGCTGGTTTTGTGCACAGGGGACATCGTCATACAGTCAACTTGCTCTGAAACGGATTTACGTTCGAGAAGTGAATATAATAAGAAATACATGATACTGAAATCGAACAGAAACCAATAAAATCGAATTAGAATCATATGACGATTGTCAATTAGTTTTTTCTCCAACAAATTCATACATTGAAATGTAACTCCATTCAGACAAAAGTAATGGCACCCTATAAAAAAAAAAAAAAATCAGGAAGAGGAAGGAATTTATAGTCTGGTATAAAAAGATAATCAAATCAGGCATGATGTTTCCACTCGCTCCGTAGACGGTGGACATCCACAAAGAGAAGGTGGCCCGGCGTGAGATCGGCATCCTCACGACCAATAAAAACACATCTCGCACGCACAAGATCATCGCCCCGGCCAATCCCGAGAGGCCTGTGCGCTACATCCGCAAACCCATCGACTACAGCCTGCTGGACGACGTAGGACACGGTGTGAAGGTACGCCGGCGACAAAACTCAGAGTTTACTTACTTTTTTTTTTCTGTTTTCTTCTCTAACGAGTTGCTCACGTGCGATTGTTCTAATCCTCTGCACTCTTTAACACGTTTCTCTTTGCCTCTTTCTCTCTCTTTGTTGCTTCGTAACATTGTAGTGGTTGTTAAGGTTCAAGGTAAGGTGTCGTTCAGGTATCTATTTGCATGCGTGTGTGTGTGTGTGTTTTGTAGATTTATGGATAAGGACAGCTTTAAGTCACACCTTGACATTTGGATTTTACAGGTTAACGCGCAGAACATGAAGGCAGGCACGACCCCACGCACAGTTGCCCCATCGCAGAAACCACCCAGCCCTCCAGGCCCGGGGAAGGGCACCTTAGGGTATGTATGTGTGTGAGAGTGGTCTAATGTGTGTATGTGTGATGAGCAAGAAAGAAAAAAGTGCTGGTTTTATTGGATTGCAACAAAAGTTCTTAATTGATAGAATGCATCCCAATTAACCATGCTCATTAGAATATTAAGCCCTGCCCCCTTCTGATGTCAGATGAAAGACTGAAGCTGGTCGATCAGTAGCTTTGTTGAAATGCCCAGCAGATAAACCATCTAACGACGTCTTCATGCGCTGCCCTGCTTTTTATCACCTGTTTTTTATTTTTTATTTTTTATTATCATTAGCTCACAGTACATTCCCTGGACGTCAGGCTTACGCTTCTTGGAAACACTCCCTCGCAAAGCCCTTATTGCCTCCTCCCTCTAAACGTGTGCGCTTCTCTTCCCGGACAGGTCACACACGTCGGAGACCTGCCTGCACATTTGTGTTCATTCGGAATGTTGTGTATTTCACGAGTTTGTGTTCTTATTCCTGGTTTTACTGTGTTGATCCCCTCCTCATCCCCTGTATCTCTCTCACCGTCACCATGGTCCCACAGCCAAAAGTCACCCTTACAAATGATCACATTAGGAGAGGGGGGTCAATATTATTGGCATATAAAGAGATATTAAACTGTGACACCCCCCCCCGGCAGGCGCCACTCCCCCTACAGGACGCTTGAACCCGTGCGTCCTCCGGTCATTCCTAACGACTACGTGTCGAGCCCGACCCGCACTACAGCTCCGCCCCTCCAGAGCCCGGCACGCACCGCCTCCGTTAATCAGAGGACTCGCACGTACAGGTATACACACACACACACACCAACAACACACACTCTACCGCCGATGTTCTACTTGAGAAAACCTTATTCCTCACTTATCTATCTTTATTCCCTCTCTCTATCTCTCTTTCTTTCTCTCTGCAGCTCTGTGTCGTTACCCTGTCAGTCTTTTTGTCTCCCGTCTCTTTGCGTCTTAATAAAAATCTCTAACTGGCCACTCACTAACTTTCTTTTTCTTTTTTTTTTCTTTTTCATCCTTCAGCTTGCCATGACATCCTTTTGATCCTCTTTCTCTTTTTTTTCCCCTTCTCCTCTCACTACGTCTGTTTCTCTTTCAGCATCTGTTTTTTCCTCTTTGAGCAGAACTCTTATTCCCAGACCTCTTAAGGGATCGAGCGGACAGGAATGGCGAGAGCGGCACGGCGTTACCGCACGCTCTCGTCGGAAAAAAGGGATAAACGTAGAATAGAAAAACGCGCTCGTGTTTCCCGGGCTGTAATGTGATCGGTGATTCTGTGCTATTTTAAAACCCTTTTAAAGTGTTCTGTTTCTTTTCTCTGGCTTTTTCTTTTTTGCAAAGCGAACTGATCGTCCCGGAGACGAATAACATTTAAAGCTCCTGAAGGTCATCTTTCCCAAAATGTAGAGAAGTGCGATCGATTGAATGTTTTAGCCTACTTTTACCCTAATAACCCCAATCCGGGTAGATGTTTCACCATCACGTGTCTTGTGTTTGTCTGATTTTAGCAGCGGCAGTAGCGGAGGAAGCCACCCGAGCAGTCGCAGCAGCAGCCGAGAGAACAGCGGGAGCGGCAGTGTGGGTTTGCCTATCGCCGTGCCGACGCCGGCCCCTCCCACTGCTTTTCCAGGTGACCGCTCCGTAAACTTCCTGTTTACTTTAGCAACCAGTTTCATAGGTGTTCAAATGCCCTAAAAGCATCACTAAGTACTATATCTGTTATCCCGGGACACATTCTTGATCCAGGACAATAAAATTAAAAACAATTTATGTTCATTTAATTTATTAAAATGTTTTGCTGTATTTCTCGACACGTGACCTGCTCTACTACAATCCTCTCTTTCTTTCTCCTTGTTTTTTTCTTCTTGGCACCTTACGTTTTTTTTTTTTTCTGCTTTCTGCTCCTGATCTCTCTGTTCTTCTCTCTGCTCCCTCGCTCTGCAGCCTGAACTGCCCCCCACCACCGGCACCGCAACCACACAAGGTGAGTCGTTCCCTTCGAAGCAAATTCGCCGTGTTCCCCGCCACATCCTCATCTGGCTCCTCATTAATCGAGAACATGTTCATCCCTTCCATTTGATATTGTTCATCTTGAACGCTTGACTGGTTTCTGGTTCCACTTCCTTTCTGCTCTTTTTTTTTTTTTCTATTTTATTTCACTTCTCTGTTTCGCCGCATTCGTCTTCATTTCCTGAGTGTGTGATGGATCAACTGTGATTGTCGCAACACCCCTCCCTCCTCCTCTCTTCCATGGATTGTTGTTTAGGGTGACTTTGGATGCCATATAATGAAATTTTGCGTTTACTTGAACTTGAAAACCCAAACCTGTTCCATCATGGCAATACCCCCTGTGCACAAAGCGAGTTGAATGCATGAAGATGTGCCTCACATGGTTTAAAGAGGAAGATCTCCTGCTATAGAGCTCTGATCTCAACCCTAATAAACACCCTTGGAATGAATCTCACACATGTCTCCTTGAAATCTTTAACATCTTCCCAGAGAAGTGGATGTTTTTGTAACAGCAAATGGAGATTAAATGTGGAATGGGATGTGCAAAAAGATGGCATTCCAATCTTATGGTCAGGAGTTTACAAACACCTGACCATCACACTCGTATGTGCATATAGAGAGAGAGAGAGAAAGGTGGCTATGGGGGTTTGTGATTATTCAAAAACATGAATAAATATGATGCATAAATAAACAGAAAGCTAGATAAACAAAACACCATTGAGTCTCTTACATGGTCTACCTTCTGTAGGAAACGGGCCTCAATTCTACAGCATGAACCGACCAATGGCACGGCAAAACACGCCCTCGGTAGGCGGGTCCCTCCCGTACCGCAGACCGTCCTCGTTGACCAATCAGCCGATCAACGCACCTCAGAACACTCACGCGAACATGAGCCAGACCCAGCTTAACGGCGGACCCCACCTCAACCAGAACCAAGGTGGGCTGCGTTTTTATTTATTTATTTATTTATTTTTACTTTAAAATCTACTTTTTAATCTGGTTTTGTCCACACCAATTCTATACTACGCTTCTCCCACACGTTAGGCAACATGGCTCCGCCCCCTCCATCCATATTACAGATCACACCCCAGCTGCCTCTGATGGGCTTCGTGGCTCGGGTGCAGGAGACCAGTAAGTGTGTAGTTTAAAGCGTGTGAGTACATGTATGCCGTGTTTCCTACACGCGTGTTCTCAGCTTTTCTAGCTTTAGAAGCATTCAGTAAATGTTTGTGTAGTTTAGGTGTGTTTTGTTTTTTTTACACTATCGCACACCCCTATGCCATTATGTATCGTTATACGTCTTCTTCACTTTGCAGTCTCCGATGCTCCTCCTCCTCCACCCCCTGCGGATGAGTCCGCGTTTGTGGACTCGACTCCGCCCCCTCCCCCGCCAGAGGATTATGAGGATGACGAGGGCGAAGAAGACGAAGAGTCGGCAGTGGTGGAGTACAGCGACCCATATGCCGAAGAGGATCCGCCGTGGGCTCCTCGTAACTACCTGGAGAAAGGTTTTCACTGCTATGTTCAATCCGGAATGTTCTACATTTGTTTGATGTATTTTAAAAGTTAAGAAATGGCAGGTGTATTATTTTAGTAGTCTACTGTCCAATCTCCTGCCTTCTGTCATTCCACGCAGTGGTCGCGATCTACGACTACCTGCGCGATAAAGAGGACGAGCTGTCCTTCCAGGAAGGCGCGATCATCTACGTCATCAAGAAGAACGACGACGGCTGGTACGAGGGTGTCATGAGCGGCACCACCGGGCTCTTCCCTGGAAACTACGTCGAGTCTATCATGCACTATGCTGACTGAGCCACCAGGGGGAGCTACTTTCTTTTTCTCATCCTCTCTCTGTTTCTCTCATTCACAACCAAAAACCTCCCACTCAGATACACCCATATACAGACGCACACAACCCACCAACACAAGAACGACAAAGAGGACGATACACGTCTGTATATTTGTGAAGATTATTATTTTTTTTTGTGTGTGTGAGTGTGAGAATGTGTTAACGTTTGTTGGAAGATTTCGACTTACAGATTTATAAGGACCATTTTTTTTTTTCGTCTCAATTTGAGTCTTATAGAAACACTAAATATTCCTGCTGCTGGTTTTCGCTCGACACTATTTGAGCTGCACTTCTGAGCTCCTCTTCCGTCCACTTTTTATTCTTTTTTTGCCCTGAGAGATCTTCGAAGAGCCACCAGAAGGACGTCATCTCTCAGCTCCTCCTAACACTCTGGGGGTGTGGACCTGAACACCTTCAGCACTCGTTTTCTGTTACACTAAGTTGGGAGGAGTGTTTGGGTGCAGGGCTGGGATGTATTTCTCATGTTTTTTTTACTTTCGATTTTATATTCGCTGCAATCGGCCAATCAGAGCAGACCTGTTTCTCAGAGTGCGTCAACGGAAAACACTACGCAAATTTTTCCATCGAAACTGCAGCCGTTTTTTTTTTTGTTTCTTTTGCAGTTCTTCTCAGCGACAGCAGAAACGTCAATGCACTCGAAGAACGCAATACAGATACACGCTACGGGCAAAAGTTTGTGGACACCTGATCATTAATTCTTTACAAAATTTAACATCCCGTTCGGCATACAGATCGTATTCGCTGTTACAGTAACTTCCATTCTTCTGGGAAGATGTTCCACTCGAATTCCATGGAGATTTATTGAGTCATTCAGCCACAAGGGTGTTAAAGAAGAAAGGGTACTGATGTAGGTGGCAAAGGGAGGAGGCCTGGTGAGGCCTGGGATGCATGAAAAATTCATCCCAAACATGTTCATTAAGTATGGAGATCTATATAGCAGAAGATCTTCCGCTCCTCCACTCACTCAAAGCATGCTGGCTTTGTGCATGGTCACGCTGGAACACATCCGGATCTCCAAATTCAAGTGAAGGGAAAATATCATGGGAATTCCTCCAATGAGGTTCTTTACAATTTACCAGCTTTGATCTTAAAAGATTAAATGTGTCTGGAAAAGTCAGGTGTCCCGACACGAAATCACTAAAGCGTCGCTGCAGCAGTTTTAATTCGAGGTGATCTCCATCCAGGTTTCTGGCATTTTCGCCTGAGCGCCATTATTGGAAATCTTTCCTTTAATGCATATTAACACTAAGAAAAAAGTGATTAACAATTTCCTCAGTTTCCCAGTTCTGTTTTATTATTGTTTTTCCCTCCACCTTGTCACTTTGCAGGCTTTTAGCGTTAGTTTATACCAAAGGATTTCCTTTGCATGTGGATGTGGACGGCGGAACGTAAAATCCACGCCATTGACACTTTTTTTTTTCTTCATCAGAGATATGAATCGGATTGGACTGATTCTCGGTATATGCGTGCGTGCGCGTGTGTGTGTGTGCTATTAAAAATAAGCTCGTGCCATAAAGAAGTGTTTCTAGATAGTCTTGAGATGTTTTATGAAGATTCTTTACGATTCCCGACACGGGATTCCCCGGAATGATACGGTGGATTATTATTTTTTTTTAGCTCTGGATTTACAAATACATCACTATGTGTATGTGTATTTATCTATCGCTTATTATTAAAATTTTAACGATCTTGTTGGTGTATATGACTGACGTAAGAATAAGAGAAACGCTCCTTCGACCTGCAATAACGTTCGACTACAGAAAGCACAAGCGCTCGTGCGAGTGACCGAAGCGAGGCGGAAAAAAAAAAAAGACGCCCCCGGAGTTCGTTCTCATTCTTTTGATTCGATTTACTTTTCTTTTTTACACTATGAGGTACAATGATGTCTGTAGATGTTTGTGTGTGTGTGTGTGTGTGTGAGAGCATGAATGTGTCGTATGATCCTGATGTTCGTGAACAATTTGCTCGCCTGTGCAAATTCTCTTTTCCATGGAGGGTTTGTGGCCCGTGTGTCAACCGAATCCTGCATGTTGATCATTTCTGTGACTTTATTATTTACTATATTATTTTTTTTTTTGCTGATGGAGAATAAAACTGGATCGAACGAGTCTGCACAACTCGTCCTCTCTGCATCACGTGATCTCTCCAAGGTTCTACAATCTAAATTTCTACATTTTCAGTTTAGGGTTTTTCATATGCACTTTTTTTTTTTTTTGGACACAGTACAGGTTTAATTTATATTTGACAGTTTATGTGCAGTGCTAATTATTGCCACTTGGGGCGCAATTGAGGCTTGTATTTTCCCCCTGTAAAAATCATGTTTTTAAATAATTATTTCTTTTTTTTTTTTTATGTTTAAACAAATGGGATAAAAAAAACCTTTCCCAAGCACGATTTTTTTTCAAATAAATTTTATTAGTTTTTGTTTTATTTCCTCACATAATAAATATAATTTTAGATTTTGGGCTGTCAAAAGTAACGTGTTAACTCGAATTTATCTTAACAGCACTAATTTGATTATTATTTTTTCTTTTCCATATCTGAGTAAAGAAAGGATGTCATGAATAAATGTGTTCCATTGAAGGGTTTAATTTCACCTCATCTTTATATTTTTAATAAAAAAACGATAAAACAGAAATGCACGCTGCATTGTGTGTTAATGAAATGAGTGCTTTTAAAATTCGTGTTAATTTTGACAGCCCTAATATATAAATGTTTTTAATTTTCACTGAATTATTTTAAATTCTCTTTCACTCCATTTTTTTTTTTAGATTTTATTCTCACATTTTTCACATAATTATTCTTCACATAGTGTAAACCTGAGAAAGGTTTGTGCTGCTTTTTGAGATTTCTTTAATCATAAGGGTTTTAGTAAAGTCAGGTACTGATGTAGGTGAGGTGAGGAGGCCAGCCAGCATTCACATTTATCCCAAAGGAAGCAGGAGATCTTTCACTCCAAACCATGTGAAGCAGATCTTCATGGAGCTGGAGTTGTGCAGTTGTGAAAATTAAATGCTACTGCATCAAGTCACGTATCCCAATACTTAATTATATATATTTTATTCTCTACAACAACAACAAAAAAAAAAGTACAAAGACAAAGTGGTCCAGTTTTATTGAGTTTTTAACTGTGAATGTTCTCCATAATAAATCGCTGCATCGTGTAACTGAGATAAACATCTGTGGTATAAGACAGAAATGGTTACATGTTCTAACTGATTTAATACATAAATCACCGAAAAATAACTATGGAAAAGATGCTTCAGGATATTTCAGATACGGCATTTACTCAGATTAATATTACAGTCAACAAAAGCTTAGTTACTGCGAAAACAAAACAAAAACAATCTCTAAGCGACAGAATTACAAAATTCCTAGTCATGTTTATTAAATGAAGCTCCAGTGTACAAGTTGGTGACGTTATTCTGTGACAAAATATATATATTTCTCTCCTAAATGTTCACAAGTTCCAGTGTACAATTTACTGAACTGGCCTGTGACTCTTCTTTATTTTATATAAAGTTTCACAGTTTTTATAAAGACACAAAAGTGATGATTTTCTTTATTGCCTCAGGTTATACAAAATGTGTTTTATGTCCTCACGGGGGATTAATTTGCGCTCGATGAGCGAATCTCGTAAATCTGAGTGAAACTTACAACCAAAATCATTTTCAAATATTATACACAAAAAAAAAAAAAAAGCCCGTGTGAGCTCGTTATCATTTAGAGAGAAAGAGAAGAGTGTTTTCTCCCCGTTGTCCTGCTGCAGAAAAAAGAAGGAAAAAGGTCATAAAAGCAGAAGGGAACCACACACACACACACACACACCGAGAGGAAAAAGGAAGAGTGTAAGAAAAGAAAAAGAGCAGGGGTGAGAGGGGACACGCTGACATCTCGCTGCACTCGGGTTTCTCAAAGACGTTTCCCGACAGCAGAATTTACTCGCAGATCAGCGTCTCCAACACAAACCTGTTCTCAAAATGACGGATCTTGTGGCAGTTAAGAGCCTCGCGCTTCTGAATACCTGCGAGAGAGAGAGAGAGAGAGAGAGAGAGAGAGAGTGAGAGAGAGAGAAAGAGAGAGAGAGAGAGAGTGTCACATGGCACTCAGTGTCAGTCTAAACAATGACAACACAATACTTGTGTTCTGATATGTGTGTAGATGTATATATTGTAGATGTGTGTTAGTGTGTAGTTACCTGATATGGTGTCCCTGCCCTGTAGTGTGTGTGTGTGTGTGTGTGTGTGTGGTTACCTGATATGGTGTCCCTGCGCTGTAGTTTGTAAGTGTCTTTGTCTTTACACAGCATGTAAATGGAGTAACCGAGCTCCACCAAATCATCCACCTTCTCCGTCACAACCATCTGCTCACGCACCATATATGACTGCGGCAGGTAGGTGCCGGCCTACACACACACACACACACACACACACACACACACACACACACACACACACACACACACACACACACACACAGTCAATACAGCAGCTGGAATCCAGTGCTTTCTTTTTTGATACATTTTCTCACTTCCTGGTTCAGTACATTGATGTTGATGAGCAGATCAAGAAGGTCTTTGGGCGGCATGACGACGGAGGTGTTCAGGGGGGTGATGTAGCACTTATTCAGACTCAGATCCAGGTATGCGGTCAGATGCTAGAGAAGGAGAGAGAGAGAGAGAGAGAGAGAGAGAAAGAAAGTTCTCTGCATGTGCTCTTCTGTATTACTTATTATATAACTGTCTCCATAAGTGTGTATCCACACACACGAACATACTTGACTGAAAGCTGATTTTGAATTCTCCCAGTATACAGAAAACGCGTCCTATCAGTGTGTGAGTGTGTGTGTGTGTACGTGATCTTACGAGGACGAAGTCGTGGACGATCTCAGCAGCGTTGCTGTCGCTGAACTCCGGCACGGGGACGCTGATCAGCTCCACCTGCTCCTTCTCCAGGATGCGGAATCGCTCGCTGAGGCTCTTCAGAGGGGCCGCGTGCTCGTTACTGACATCAGGGATCATGAAGCGGTCCTCGCTGTAGCGCACGCCGCAGAAATACACGTCCTCCTCCTGCACAACAGCAGCCTGTTCACATGCATGTACACCAGCTCAATGGTGGTGGTGTTGGGGGTCGGGGACACGGAGGACAAGGTGGAACACAAGTGCTAAGATGTGTGGGTGTGTGTGTGTGTGTGTAATGTTTCCTCTTACCTCCATGATGTAATGCTTGTACAGGTAAGCTCCGCCCACCACAACGCCAGACAGCATGAGGGCCAGACCCAGACACATGCACCAGCACCAGGCCCAAGACTGCTGCCTGACCCGCACCACCTCCTCCACATCCTTCACACACACAGAAAAAAACGAGTTGTAAAAACCAAATAAAGTGCACATGCTATACAACCAAAAATAAATAAAATGGCTGGAAAAGTCAGGTGTCCCAATTCTTTTGTTGATATGGTTTACATTGTACACTGAGAAGTGAACAGGAAACAGTAATCATTAGCGTAATCCTACAAACGGGGCTGTAAAAGAGCCACGGCATTACCCAGCTGGCAGCTGGCACTCGAACCCAAACACACGAGCGCGTCTCCGCTTTGGAACGCCACTAGCACACAGACTGAACCAGATGGTCGCGGCGAACCCGCTTCAATGCCGACAGTCAAAACAGAGGTCACGAATCGATTCCTGTTTTAGCTTCTGCTTTTCCACGTCTCGGGTAAAGGAGTAAAGGGCGCTTGGCGGGGAAAAGGGCACGGCCTCCAGATGAGGTCAGAGCACACGGGGACTGTTTCCTTAATCGCTCGGCTTTGTTACGGGAGATGAAGACGTACAGAACGTTAACCTTGGATCCCAAAAGCGCTTAGCGGAGGAAATGCTGGGGGGAATTTCCAGTTGGATTTCCAAGAAAAAGACGTTCGAGTCAGCATGAAAGTGAATGTGGAAGTTTGCTGTGCACTGGGGTTAGGGATTTTGGAAAGCGGGCTTAATGGAAGGGGTCTCCGGTGTCATGCGAAGACAGAGGAGAAGTTTGTGCTTTCTAAATTACATGATAAGCCTGGGGGTGTATCAGGGGAGGGGAAAAACAAACAAACAATAAAAGTAACTGTAAATGGATAAAAAGTACTCCCCACCAAAAATCACAAAATCTCTCCCCCTCCCACCAGAACTGTTTCCGCTCTGGTGCTTTAAATATCTTAATTACGGTTCGGGTGACTGCAGTCACGTAATTTCACTAAACACAATCCAAAATAGGGGAAAAAAAGAATTGACATGCATTGTGAGACAAACCAATCAAAGTTTTTTTCTCTCTCCCTCTCTCTCTCTCTCTCTCTCTCTCTCTGTGTCACTGAAAAGCTCAGATGAACCCATTAATCAATAAATGTCTCTAAACACGGCTTAATCAGCGGCTGCAAAATTCCAGTGACGTAATCACAGTAATCTGAAACTCAAACACAGAAACAGGGGTACAGTTTCACCCTTTCACACACACACACACACACACACACACACACACACACACACACACACACACACACCTTGCCCTAACAGAGATGGTCTTTGTTGGAATGTGAGCACCGGTATGAGGGTTTTTTTCTGTCTTTTTTAAGCTGAGAGTCTCGACTAGGCTTTGATTACCTGTGGCACAGACGAGAGACGTCTCGATCAGACCACACACACACACACACACACACACACACACACACACACACACACACACACACACTCCGATACATCAGATATTAAACACCTGATCTGAAATGTTGGTCTTTATACAAACTATTTTTTTGAAAATCAACTCAGGATAAATAACTTCAAAGTGGTGCGAGGAAAAGCTGCGTTATTGTTTCCATTCTGTACACGATTTCCCTCAACCACACGTCTCACGGTGTTTCATTCCTCTCACATTACACTACGCTTTCCAACAATACCGAACACAAAACCGTGAGAAAACAATAAAAAAAAAACACAGTAAAACGAATCTGAAGGAATCTTTGATGTTGAATGATATAATCTACAACACAACTGAGCTTTTTGTTCCTCTGAGACCACAGCCGACGCTAATAACACACTTATATTTTACATAAAGAGACTCCAGTCCCACGTCTTCAGGAGGGAAAAAACCTTTCAAGTGTAAATAAAACAACTGGAAATGTATTAAAAAAAAAAAAAACTCATTCAGTCCTTGTTGCCAGACGACTGTAATGCAGTCAGGGGAATTAAAACGGTAACTTTTGAGCCTATAAATCGGATGCTTTGGGGTGGATGGGACGCTTTGAAATGGATCGGACGCTTTGGTTTTGATTAAATGCCTTGGGATAGATCGGACACCTTGGGATGGATTGGACGCTTGGTGTGGATCGGCGCATGGGATGGATTGGATGCTTTGGGGTGGATCGGACACTTGGGATGGATCAGACGCTTTGGGATGGACCGGACATTTGGGATGGATCAAACGATTGGGATGGATTGGACGCTTGGGTTTTGATTGAACAGCTTGGGATGGATCAGATGCTTTGGGGTGGATCAAACATTTGGGATGGATCGGACGCATTGGTTTAGATTTAACAGCTTGGGATGGATCAGACGCTTTGGGACAGAGCGGACGCTTTGGGACAAATCGGACGATTTGGGACGGGACAGATCGGACGGGTGGTTTAGATTGAACAGCTTGGGATGGATCGGACGCTTTGGGACGGGACAGATCGGACGCTTTGGGACGGGACAGATCGGACGCTTTGGGACGGGACAGATCGGACGCTTTGGGACGGGACAGAACGGACGCTTTGGGACGGGACAGAACGGACGCTTTGGGACGGGACAGATCGGACGCTTTGGGACGGGACAGATCAGACTCTTTGGGACGGATCGGACACCTTGAGACGGATCAGGGGGAACCCGAGCTTCTCCGCTGGCTCTCCAATTCATATTTCATGTCTGCTCGCCCACATCACACTGACTCATCACTATCAGACCGTCTGATCTTCTCTCATCTCATCCATGTGAATCTTCTCTCTCTCTCACACACACACACACACACACACACACACACACACACACACACACACACACACACACACACACAGTCTGGCGCCTGCTAGAAACCGGAAGTGGCCTCTGAAAACACTGCTGCTTCTCCCTCCTGCAGCTCTGCAACACAAAACACTGCTGCGGATTTTCTCTAAGTGAGCAAATAAACCACTCAAAAACACGTGGGTTCGTATTTAACCATCATTTTGCACAAATATGCAAAAGAAGCAGGTTTTTGCAGTAACCGGCCATGTTAGTGCTTTTCTTCCTTTCTTTTTTTAATCGGGTCAGCCATTTTCTTTCCCCACAACCAACCTTTCTCTTTCTCTTCCTCCAGAGGTTGACACTACAATCTTTCGGATTATAAATATATATATATAAAAAAATAGACATTCCTCTGAAACATAAATAAAAAGATCTCTATGGAGATTTGAAGTAGTTAGCATAAACAACTAACCTCCCCCTCCCCCTCCCCCCGCCCCAAACAAAATCAGCCCCAAACAGTTTTTACTCAAAACAAATCTGGATTTATTTTACTTTAAAGCACAAAGCTCCGTATAATTTCTCTATAATGTGTGTTATTACGTGTTAAAACTAAGTAAATACGTCTCCATTGCCTTTAGTGAACTTCACTCACCCCATCCTGAGGGATCAGAGCCTCGTCCTTTTCTCCTCGCTTCACCTCCTTCTGCGCCAAAGCGGAGTTAAATGTAACTTTAACCATCTTGCCCTGACTTTAAACTGCTTCCAGAAAGTATAAAAAGAATTAAAAAATCCAATCTGGTGCGAGTAAACCGGATTAAGCGACTGCAAACGGACTGAACGCACACGTTCGTTGACTTCGACTTTCAACTGTGGCGCATTCGCCAATTAATCCGCTTTCAGTGTGGGGCTTCGGCCACTAGGCGGCGCCAAAGCACGCGCACACAAATCGCGAATAATTTTTATTGTTTTTTAGTTTTTTTTTTTTAGCTTTTTATAAATACAATATACACATCGTGAAAAAATTCCATATACAATATACGTCCCTATTAGGGCTGATAAGATGCACCTATTAACAATTTGATGCATTGATTAAAAAATAGTGTGCATCGGAAAACAAGTTTTATTTGTATCGCGATGCACCGTATTTAACATAATTGCGTCGCATTAGTAGATGCGTTATTCTTTTATTATTTAAAAAGTGAACAAAAATCGGTGACGGATATTTTGCATGTAGATCGATTTCTCCTCGCGAGAATGTTTCACAAGCGCGTTCTCTCAGCAGCACTACGGAGGCACTCAGGATTAACATGGCAGAGGTAGAGCTGCATCTTCCCGGATCGTTTTTCTTTCTTGATTTTTTTGCACTACGAAGGCCTGATCGTGAAAGTGCCATGCGTTTAAAAGTCAGAAGGCACTTACGCAAATGTATGATTTGTTGTGTGTCTGAACCGAAGAAATAAAAGTGAGCAATCCGTACTATAATGATTTTCTTCATTTCATAGCTTTTCTCTTGGTTGCACTGCTTCCGGGAGTGTATGCTTATGTTAAAGTTTCTATACACCCATATTTCAGCCGTCATGTGCAAAAAGAGCCGCAGCTGTATTCAACCTCAAGTGTTCATTTGTAGGTCAAAATACCAAAACGTTAAAAAAAAAATTCCGCCATGTTAGCAAGCATTCAACCATCACAATATTTCCCTCTTCCACCAAGAGACCTGTATATTTAGAGTTATAGATTTAACCACCAAATATACCTGTACGTTTGACTGATCTCAAGAAAAGATTTGACTTTTCACAAAGAAAAAAAAATGTCTTGGACATAAATATTCATAAATATTGACATGCCAGATGCCAGGACTTCTCCCAGAAGATCTTCTGGAACAGGTTTTGGTCTCCTAGTTCAAATGAAGGAAAAAAGGTTACACTCCTAGTTACACTGAAGATAATTCTCCCTTTGACCGGTCTTCAGTGTGAAGATCTTGAGTGCCATTTTTTCCTTCATTTGAACTAGGAGACCAAAACCTGTTCCAGCCTGACACCTGTGCACAAAGCCAGCTCCATGAAGATCTGCTATACATTGTTTCGGGTAGAAGATCTCTTGCTCCAGGCCTCCTCACCTCACCTACATCTGTACCTGACTTTACTAACAGCCTTGCGGCGGAATGACTCTTAAACAAATCTCCCAAAAAAATCTAGTGGAACATCTTTCCAGAAGACTGAAGCTTTTTATAACAGCAAATGAGGACTTAATGTGGAATGGGATGTTCAAAAGAAGCACATGCCACACCGTCAGGTGTCTACACACTTTCTGTAAGAGTAATTCTCTTAGAGATAGGAATCGAAATCAAAACATGCTCCTTAAAATACAGGAGAAATTCCAAATAAATGACGTCTCTGTAGCTCAGATGGGAAGATGTTTAATATTAATAACACATCCAGTGTATTCGTTTACTCAGAGAAAGTCAGGAAAGTATAAACAGTTCCTTGTTTAAGTCAAATCTTCTTGAATGGCTGGAAACCCTGCTGCCTCAGATTGGCCAGTGGTAAGAAAAGCTGCTCTTCAGGAGGAAAGTCGTCCCAGGCTCTCCATGACCAACCTGAACAAAAGACACAGGAAACATCATTAATTATTTATTTGTGTTGCTGAGAGAAACCGGTTCCTGTGCATAAATTCAGGTCCATGAAGATCTCCTGCTTTAAAGCTCTGATCTCAAACTGCTGCAGCCCTCCAGGCTTCCTCACCTACATCAGTACTAGACTTTCCTAACACCTTCATGGCTGAATGAATCTCCACAAGCACCCTTGAATATCTTGAGGAACCTCTTCCCAGAAGAGTGAAGTTTATTATAACAGCAAATGTGGACTAAATGTGAAATACGATGTTCGAAAAGCACATACCACTCTAACCCTGAGGTGTACACAAACTTTTGCCTGTAGAGTGCATATTAATATGCAAATGTATTTGCACGTAAACGTGTTTTTTTTTTACCCTCGTTTTTCTCAGGCTCCATGTTAACTGGCTCGGATGTTATAAAGTCTTTATCCACTTCCCCCTGCATCAAGATTGTAATGTAGTGATAGTCCTCTTCGAGCTTGATGGAGTTCACTACGGTTGCAAAGCGGAGGTTCTTCAACCGAATGCCAGCCTCCTCCATCACCTCTCTCTGCGCGCACTCCTCCCATGTCTCTCTGCAGGAAATTGTTACAACGATGATGAATTAATAAAGGATTATTTGGGAGTTTTATGCATCCTGGCCAGTGTGTGATGTGTAATAACTACGATATAACAGTGTTATATAGCGTATATATACGCATATATTGGATTCTTGCTTACATTTATGCCAATTGGCAGACGGCTTTATTCAGAGAGACTTACAACTTATCTCATTCATGCAACCCAGCATCTACTGGGTTAAGGGCCTTGCTCAGGGGCCCAGGAATGGAACCTTGGCGTGCTGGGATTTGAACTCATGACCTTCGGATCAAAGCATAATATACTAATCTACCACCTCCCAGACCAATGATCGTTAATGCTTTTAATCTTCACGCATTGCACCTTCAAACACAGAAAACATTTCGAACGCTCACCCAAATTCGATGTGACCTCCAGGTAACTGGTGCAAACCTTTTCCAACCACACCCTTTCTCCTTCCCAGAAGCACACACCCCGGGTGGGAGGAATCGCTGACAAGCACCCCGAGCCCCACTCCTGGGCGTTTTGGGGCGTGATGATTGTGAACAGCCCCTGCCATGTGGTGCTCAAGCTGAGGAATATGTTGAAAACACACACTCCTTCCTTCCTGTATAGTTCTCAATGCGTTACTCAATACTTACTGCTGCATTCCAGTGCCTTTAAATCTTCAGAGGAATAACATGCTTGATTTAAAAACCTGAAATTTGATCAGCTTGAACACTTGAGAGCTTCTCTAATCACACTTTGTTGATGCATTCTGTCCAGAAAACCAGGGTTTGGCCTGATGAACGCAGTGCCATACTTACGCGCTATTTTTTCGCGCATTCATAAAGCATGGAGGCGCACGCTGCGTAGATTTTCCTCCGTACGCATGCGCAGTGGGGGATTTTCTTTTCCGCAGCCCAGCTGCTCGGAGAGAAACATGGCGGCGTCCCTGATATGCGGCCGGTTGTCCGCTAGACTGAGGAATTCGGGGTCCAGAACGGCTTTAAGTTCAACAGCAAAGGTTGGTTTTTCGAAACGAAATATCCAAGAGTCATACGGGATATATTTCACATCTTTTAAGAAGACTTTACTATAAGGAATGATTTCAGATGAATGGATTCGGGCTTTGACATTAGCCACTTAGCTGTCAACATTATTCACCCATATCCGCTGTTCGGGAGATTAAATCTGTTCTCCGGTCTTTTAAAGTACTTTTTTCACTTAAATCTGTTCATCAAACTCAGTTCTGATCCAAACGACTACATTTTTTTTTCCAATCCAGGATTTTTTATTTGTAATTGCCAATTGAATTAGTGACGTCACAGATATAGGGGGAAAAAACAAACACAAAATGACTGAAATTGAATCCATAGCGAGTACCACGATTCCTGACGCTGTTCTGATATTATATCTGCAAAATAATACCCAATAACCATTCCAAAACATTTTAGCGTTTTGACATTATACAACACTTTGTACAACGGGTTTATAAGTCTGTACACGGTCAGAGGTGGGGCCGCATCCCAAATCGCACATTGATTACTATAAAGTGCACTACGTAGGCTGCAAAAACGGTCCTTTCACACTCTATGTAGTGCACTTAGTGTATTATGGGCACTGGTTTGGAATCCAGCCATGGAAACACGCCTTGTGTATTGTTTTGCCCTGATTTTGACCTCCAAAGAACTGGATTTTGAAATAAAAATAAAAATTTTATTAGAAGAAATCAGACCTACTTTAAGGTCATCTTAAACAACTTGGTACATACCGATGCTAAGTCAGGCACAGCTGTGTGAATGATCCTATTTTTGAATCGGTTATATTTAGCTGTATCCTCTTACAAAGCATTGATCTCAAGTTAAAAAGTCTTTTTTTGTCAGGTTTAAGAGTTTACAGCATTTGTTGCTGTTGCTGCAAAGGAAACAGTGCAGATCGATTAAAAATCCGATCAACTCGCTCCCATATTTTGGGTGTGAACGGATTGAGAGAGGGGCTGAAAGTACTAAAGCGCCGCTGCATTACTCTCTATATAAAGAGATGAAGATCTATATACAGGGACATTTAAGGTTAACTAAAACTCCAGACTAGAAAACGTAAAGGATATTAGAGTGTACAGACAAGGAGACAAAATCTGCTATTTGCAAAAAAAATTCATACTGATAGTTTTTCCGGGTTGCGGTCCACTGCCTTTACGACAGCGGCCTCTAGAGGCAAATCACTCGGTTTGTTTTTACACGAAAAATGTGTGTATGGAAAGCGCTATATAATTATTATTTATGAATCAAATTTATTAATTAATATATTAAGCAGATTTTGATTTTTCAGTATCATTTTACACGGTTTGTTGTATTTGTTATGTTATAGTTAAAAAAAAAAATCTTGTCTCGTGCGTGCATTTGGTTAGAGGGAACGGGTCTATTAGAAAAATATAGCGTATGTGCATAGATATATAATGCGAATTAGTGTCTGAGTGCACACACACACACACACACACACACACATAAACAGGACCATTAGAAGGAGCTCATATTCCAGGTGTATTCACCAGACTTATGTAATGTGGTAGGAGATATCGTAGTGCACTGATCAGGTGCTAAAATGTCAGCTAGTAAACATTCACTGTAATAAATATCTCTTTAGTCCAATAATCCTCAGTGACGCACTGTAGCCAGGGCTTCATTTCAGGGACATGAGGAAACATCTGTACAATTAAGTTGATAAAAAAGGACACAGTCATGTGCTCTGGGTGGACGCCAGACAGCATTTTGTTGTTTATTAAACATCAGACGGTATCATATGTATGTAAATATGTATATCCCTGAACATCTCACTAGTAGCTGTGCTGCTTCTTGGCCTCAGTTTGGAGATTTAAGACATAGTTTGGTGAAATCATGGCCATTGATATTGAATACATGTTCTAAAATCTGGAGCAGGTTTTTGTAAATCATAACAGGATCGAGAGCAAAGGTCGCGTCTCTGCTCATGTTACAGTCGAGCGCTGGCATTTGACCTTGTTGTGAATACGCAGTGTGTGTTTTTTTTCCAAGGGTTTTTTGTGTGTGTCTGTGTGTATGTGTGTGTGTGTTTGGTTATATTTACACTCACATTAGCAATCCCAATTGAACGTACTGCTGAATGGAAAATAGTAAATTTGGGACCCTGAGATGATTCGACTGAACTATATGATGATATTTTCCCTACTTTTGTGTCTCTGCTGTTCCAGGTAATTACCGGGACATCAGGGCTGTTCGGTAACCATGCCCACCAGCCGTCTCCCTTGGCGACGGGGCAGCAGCAGAGGAACCTGTCGCTGCACGAGTACCTGAGCATCGGCTTGCTGAAGGAGGCGGGGATCTCCGTGCCTGCAGGGATTGTGGCCAGCTCGCCTGACGAAGTCTACACGGCCGCCAAGCAGATCGGTAACAACGCGCAACACGCTGCGCCACAGTGCACCCTCCTGTCACGTGACCTTCCATATATTCACGTGCATGGTCTTTTAAAACTGAATCACGTGTGTTATGAATCAGCACCGCATCTGATTGGTCAAACGGTGTCGATTAGTCAGGTTTACTCGCATCTTATTCTTACATTGATTTGAATTGAAGAATTTTTTTCTTTAATGAAGAAACTAAACCTGACTGGGCTTTGGATTTTGGATCCGAAGGTCATAAGTTCGAATCCCATCTATGCAAGCTGCCACTCCTGGGCCCCTGTGCAAGGCCCTTAACCCCATAGCTGCTCAAATGTATGAATAAGGTAAATGTAAGTTAATCTGTGGATAAGGGTGTCTGGCAGTTTCATAAATGTAAATGCATTGAAACACACTTGGTTCCTGATATGTATGTGTTTGTTGAATGTGCTGTATAAGTGTGTGTGTGTGTGTGTGTGTGTGTGTGTGTGTGTGTGTGTGTTGTATGTGTGTTTATTTGGCTTTTTTGCTGTGCAAATGTCTGAGTGTTTGCGAGAGAGAGAGAGATGTCTGCATACACACATCACCTGCTGTGTGTACTCTGTTTGTGTGTGTGTGTGTGTGTGTGTGTGTGTGTGTGTGTGTGTGTGTGTGTGTGTGTGTGTGTGTGTGTGTTTCCGCACCTGGAAGCACACACATTCTGTTCTTTCACTAATTAATAATTGTAAGGTCCCAGATCATTATGTGTGGCTCGACAGCTGCAAAACGAATGTTGTCAGGATTGTGATCACAAGTTCTGGCACTCCCAGTGAACATGGCCGCTGGTCTCAGCATAAAAAAAAAAAAATAGATACTGGAAAAAAACCACCACCCCATATAAAACAGTACTGAACTTAAAAAAAAAAAACAGTTCTAACTCATGAGAATGTGCTTATTAAAATAAATATGATATATTAATTAATAAATAAAAACTAATAAATCTAATATAGCACTCTCTGTGTAGAGCTCAGTCTCATTAGTAAAAACAAACAGCATGCGGCATCTGTGTGACGCCTCTAGAGGCCACTCTTGTAACGACAGCAGACCTCCAGCAACATACGCAAACCAGAAAAACGACGGACGTGGGTTTTTGCCGATAGTAACAGCAATCCGCTGTGGCGACTCCTAATGGGAGAAGCCAAAAGAAGTTACAGCAATCAACTATTGGTGCCGATTAATCGGCAAAACTAATTCATTGGTTGAACTCTACTCAGCAGTGTGGTTTTTCTTTATTCATTCTGCTTGATTGAGTTTTCTCAGAGTTTGTGGATGTTTGTGATCTTTTGGGTGTAGCTGTGTGTGTGTGTGTGTGTGTGTGTGTTTTGGTAAACCAGCATGCCTCTAAACTTTGCTGTTACTCTGCTGTTCACCAGGTGAAGTGTGTGATTGTAATGACGCCCATCGTGCGTCCATCTGTAGTGTATATAGAACGGAATATCCTTTTGCCATAGTGTTGGATGAAGTACATCTCACTTTTAAATGTAAAAAGCATGAACAGTAAAATGTGATGTATGAGAACTTTATATGAATGGATGAGGTTCAGCATTTTTTTTTAATAAGGAGAGAGTTTGTTATGGTTGCACAAACACACAGAGAGAACTCCAGAGAACTGAGAGAACCCTTACTCCACACTTGAGGTCGACTGATTCATCGGTTTTGCCACATCGATTAATTAACATCGAAAGTTAATTGCTGGAACTATTGGCTATTGGTAAAAATTCACACTGACAGTTTTTCCGGGTTGCGTTATACAGTACAATAGCGGCCCCTAGAGGCTATAGAGGAAAATCGCTGATGCCACCTGCTGTGTCTTTTTATGCATTATGGACGTGACTGTTCGTATTTATTTGGAGCGTTACTTTTTGTTTCACTTTTATTATTATTGATATAGTCATAATTATTTAATTTAGCACATTTTCATGATTCAAGTCTAAATTTTCCAAAAAGTTAAATTCTGTAGTTCAAATGGTTGGAAAAAATGTACTTAAATAGAAAAACACAGTAGAAATAAGTTGTTATGACACGGCTGTGTGTTTGAGCTTTCATCAGTGGTTCGAGTGGAAAATATCGAAGCACAATCTCGGTTACGATCTGGATTCGAAAAGATTGTTCCTAATCCTGAAGGATGCGGCTAATTCGGGCGTTGAGCAGTAATTGCATTAATAAAGCTGTTCTCCTGCTTGTGTGTCTCTGTCTCCTGTGCAGGCTCTAAGGATCTGGTGGTGAAGGCTCAAGTGTTGGCTGGAGGAAGAGGCAAGGGAACGTTTGAGGGAGGATTAAAAGGAGGAGTCCGAATCGTTTACTCGTGAGTAGGAGGTTTGCTTTTCGGCGCCCCCCCATCACGGATCCTTTGTTCTACTGTTTATTTCGTCTCTTTTATCTTTGTCTGTGCTCTCAGGCCGGAGGAAGCGAGGGACATCTCCTCTCAGATGATCGGAAAGAAGCTGTTCACCAAGCAGACGGGCGAGGCGGGTCGCATCTGCAACCAGGTGTTCATCTGCGAGCGGCGTTATCCCCGCCGAGAGTATTACTTCGCCATCACCATGGAGAGATCTTTCCAGGTCCTGAGCTCTGATGATGTCACTAGGGGGTGGGGTTGATGGGGATATTAATGTACATCAGTTTTAACAGAAATTGGCTGCACCACAGCCTATATTTTGTTAAAAGAAACAAAATATTATTGAGTGCTTTCTTAACTGTATGTTCAGCCAAAAAACTGTGCATACGACATGTTGAATGAGAATCACTATAGGGCCAAAAGTATTGGGACACCTGACCTTTCAAGTCATATGTGCTTCCTCACCAAAGCGTTACCACAAAGTTAAAGAAACACACAATTGTATTGATGTCTTAAGATTTTACATTTTTACTTGAACTATGAGACCCAAACCTGTTTCTGCATGACGATGCATCCGAATGATGTGCTGGAGTGGAAGATCTCCTACTATAGAGCTATTAAGCTATTAAACACCTTTTGGGATGAGTTTTCCGAACTGATTGTATCGCAGGCCTCCTCACCTGACCTACATCAATACCTGACTTGACCCTACTAACTCCCTTGTGGATGAATGAATCTTCAAAATCTAGCAAGAAGAATTAAGTTTAATAGAACAGAAAAATAGGATATAAATGTAGAATGGAAAATGTAAAAAGCACATACCAATCTTGGTCTTTAAAGCGTATATCACACTGATGCCTAAAGAGACATGACTACAGCTCAGTAATTAGATTTAAACATTGCGTCTTGTGAACAGCACTTAATTACTGGAGTGTGAAATGTTATTATAGCCTATTATGGTGGTTTGCTTGCTTTATCTTTATCTTTTAAATACCAGTATACAAACATGTATATGATATAACTGGAAGGAGATCGGTGCTGTATTCTGGAACTATGAGTGTTGTCCAGCAGGGGGCGCAAGAACAAGGAATGTGTCAAACTGTCTCCAATGGGGACCAGTGGGTGTAACAGACTCACTATCAATTATATCAGCTAATTATAATATATCGTAATATGTCAGATTTAGGTGATTATTTATCAATCAATCAGAAATGAATTGTGAAATAAATAGTCATTATATTATAAATCCGTGATGAAACTTCTTGACTGATCTGCAGCATGCTCCTGTATGTCAGAGCTTTATATTAGTCTCTTTCCCTTATTGATGATGATGATGATGATGATCTCTCCTCAGGGCCCAGTGCTGATTGGCAGCTCTCAGGGTGGCGTGAACATCGAGGACGTGGCAGCCGAGAATCCCGACGCGATTGTAAAAGAGCCCATCGACATCGTCGAGGGCATCAAGATGGAGCAAGCCATAAAGGTAAGGCAGAGGGAATGATGATGGCGGATTATGTAAATGGAACTGTAACGTCTTACAAGCTGGCATCCCAACACGATCGCCTCTGTCCTCCTCCAGGTCGCTAAGAAGATGGGATTCCCAGAGGGTTTAATAAAGGAAGCGGCTGAGAACATGATCAAACTCTACGACCTTTTTATCAAATACGACGCATCGATGGTGGAGATTAACCCTATGGTGGAAGACTCCTCTGGCATTGGTATAGCACACACACACACACACACACACATGATGGTCAGGTGTCCACAAACGTTTGTCCATACAATGTATGTTTGTGTGTGTCTTTTTGTGTGCATTATTATTATTATGATTATTATTTGTGTTTAATTTGTGTTTACCAGGCAACGCTTATTGTCGCCGGTTTATCTGACGATTTGTGTGTTTTTTTATGTCTCCTCGTGGTGCCGTGCAGTGATGTGCATGGACGCTAAGATCAACTTCGATGCCAACGCCGCGTACAGACAGAAGAAAGTGTTTGATTTGCGCGACTGGAGTCAGGAGGACGTGAGGGACAGAGAGGCAGCTAAAGCTGATCTGAACTACATCGGCCTGGACGGCACCATCGGCTGCTTGGGTCAGTAACACAACCTGCAAAATCTAGTGGATTGGTAATAGAGTCTGGATTTGGTGAAGGCTACCGGTTGACCTTTAGATCCAGCCTCCAATGCTTTAACCACTGAGCTTCCACCTCCTAAGGAAGCTATATACTAACTTTTTTTAATGTTCTTTTAATGGGATGTACATCTTCGTAACTGAAGCCGACGTGATTCGTGTCGCGATGCACAGCTTATGATACGATTTCAATGTGATTCAACACGATTCACTGGAAAAAAATATGATGCAGTGCCACATATGACACATGGCCCGTTCACAAACAGGCCTTTGTAGTGCAAAAACGCAGCTCTACCTCTGCCATGTTAATCTGTATTCTATGTGACTCTCATTAGTTAATGGAGCCGGTCTCGCCATGGCAACCATGGACATCATTAAACTCCATGGCGGGACGCCCGCCAACTTCCTTGACGTCGGAGGCGGAGCCACAGCGCATCAAGTGACGGAAGCCTTCAAGCTCATCACCTCGGACAAAAAGGTACCTCAGGAACTCATCATATTTGCGAGTTCGAAGGGTAGTCCAGCTCTGATTGTGTGTTTTTATTACAATTTTTTAAGGTGCAAGCCATCCTCGTTAACATTTTCGGCGGCATCATGAGGTGCGACGTCATCGCTCAGGGCATCATTATGGCCGTCCGAGACCTGGATCTGAAAATCCCCATTGTAGTACGGTTACAAGGTGAGGAAGGAAGAAGGGGATGGCAAAGCTCATGGAAGTGAGAGAAAAAGCGTTGAATAGGAAATGAGGCAATTTCTGCTAAGAGGGAAAAACACTGCGGGTCGATTAAGACGTTTCTAAACATTTCTGTATCGGAGTCTGTAGAAATATGAAGAAAAACGTTTGAGATCTGATTGGAAGTCGTCCTCTCTCTCTTTCTCCTCTTGCTAATCCTCACACTGCTGTCGGTGTCGTCCTGCAGGAACGAGAGTGGACGACGCAAAGGCTCTAATCGCTGCCAGTCCTCTGAAGATCCTGGCCTGTGATGACCTGGATGAAGCAGCTAAGATGGTACACTCGCTTACACCATAAACACCATAATAACTTTAATACATACAGCAGGAGATTCAGAAAATACTGTAGCAGAACCTAAATATAGTTCAGCAGCTCTTCTTTCCTCAAACAGAAACCATGATAACCAGGACGTCTTTAATTTATTTGCATACATTGAATTTCTTATTGTAATCATGCTCCATTTCTCTGTCTCGTAGGTCGTAAAGCTTTCTGAAATCGTTTCTTTGGCCAAAGAGGCTCAAGTGGATGTAAAATTCCAGCTGCCCATCTAAAGACATCGCTCGTCTACGAACCGTAAAAAAACTCCAACAAGACAAAACTCCATGAACTGACTTCCCAGCTGCCCGGTCCCATGTCTCCCATCCACCACGCTTTCTGAAGCCACTACATCTTAGTCCTGAGGTGCTCCAGCTCTTAAATACGAGATACGCGATACACACTCCTCCCGCAAACTCCCCCCCCCCCTCACTCGCCTGGGTTTGTTGGTTAGGTCAGGTCAGTGTTACTACTTGTTTCGTTTTGTTTCACGTCGTCTTTGTTTTGTTTTGCGAAGCGGTGGACCTATTTATGTGGGACTGTATTTATAAGGAAGTACGCAGAAGTACGCCGAGCTGGAAAAATGTAAAGTACGATTAAAAACCATTACACATATCTCTGAATGAATAAAAAAAAAATTATGTAAAAAAAACAAGCTGCGTTACTGAGGAAGATCCTTGTTTCCTGCTTCAGTCAGTGTTTTCCTGAAGAGCACGGCACCAATTCCCGACCCCCTTCAAACGCACAACCACTTCTTTGGGGAATCTCTGTAACCTAACTGTGTATTTTTGGTAATGTACGAGAAAGTACTGGTTAAGAGGAGGGAAAGAATAAAATAAGAAAAGATGGAAATAAAATTCAGTTTTATGATTGTGTGTGTGTGTGTGTGTGTGTGTGTGTGTGTGTGTGTGTGTGTGTGTGTGTGTGTGTGTTCGTTGACTTGCTGCCTAATAATTAAATCCCACCCACTAACATGTGCCCTGATGAAGAGATATTCAGTGTTCTTCACTTCACCAGTGTGTGTGTGTGTGTGTGTTCGTTGACTTGCTGCCTAATAATTAAATCCCACCCACTAACATGTGCCCTGATGAAGAGATATTCAGTGTTCTTCACTTCACCACTAATAATGTTCTACCTGGTGGGTGTATGTTCCACTCCTGGCACCCAAGAACAGAAATCCAAAGCAAGGTGAAGATCTAAACAAACTTCCCCTGGGCTTTATATTTTTTGAAATCTGGAAAAATCTCCCACAATAATAGCAGTAAGTGTAGATGAGCTGTCCTTTTCCTCTCGCCAGATTTTCAACAGCTGCGGTATTTGTGCTGAAGTGTGAAGGGGATTTATGTTCGGTCCTGGTCCCGTGTTAATGTGAACATCAATTTAACATGAGCCTGCCAGGTGAACTCGGGTTTGTCCTCGGGCCTGAACAGGTGCACACACATGGTGAAATAGGAGATTAAACCCAATAAATCCATTCCTAAATGGTCCCATTGTAGTGGTTTCATCTACAATGATAAGAAATGATGAAGTGGCTGCCCATGGCTGTAAATGATGCTCTTTATGAGTCTCGTAAGGAGATGAGAGTTTATTTTTTTTGGTTTAAGGAGGACAAGGGCATGTTAAAGAGAGTTTTAGCGCTCCACACACACACACACACACACACACACACACACACTTCTGTCTCAAATATCTTTCAAACATGGCTTGACGACAGCAGTGTTAAGGAACTTTCTGTTCCCTGCACACATATATACACTCACCGGCCACTTTATTAGGTACACCTTACTAGTACTGGGTTGAACCCCCTTTTGCTTTCAGAACTGCCTTAATCCTTCGTGGCATAGATTCAACAAGGTACTGGAAACTTGAGATTTTGGTCCATACTGACATGATAGCATCACGCAGTTGCTGCAGATTTGTCGGCTGCACATCCATGATGCGAATCTCCCGTTCCACCACATCCCAAAGGTGCTCTATTGGATTGAGATCTGGTGAATGTGGAGGACATTTGAGTACAGTCATTGTCATGTTCAAGAAACCAGTCTGAGATGATTCGCGCTTTATAACATGGCGCGTTATCCTGCTGAAAGTAGCAATCAGATGGGTACACTGTGGTCATAAAGGGATGGACATGGTCCGCAACAATAATCGGGAAGGCTGTGGTGTCATGATGCTCAATTGGTACTAATGGGCCTAAAGTGTGCCAAGAAAATATCCCCCACACCGTTACACCACCACCACCAGCCTGAACCGTTAATACAAGGCAGGATGGATCCATGCTTTCATGTTGTTGACGCCAAATTCTGACCCTACCATCCGAATGTCGCAGAAGAAATTGATCAGACCAGGCAACGTTTTTTCCAATCTTTTATTCTCCAATCTTGGTGAGCCTGTGCGAACTGTAGCCTCAGTTTCCTGTTCTTAGCTGTCAGGAATGGCACCCGGTGTGGTCTTCTGCTGCCGTACCCCATCCGCCTCAAGGTTCGACGTGTTGTGTGTTCAAAGATGCTCTTCTGCATACCTCGGTTGTAACGTGTGGTTATTTGAGTTACTGTTGCCTTTCTATCAGCTCGAACCAGTCTGGCCATTCTCCTCTGACCTCTGGCATCAACAAGGCATTTGTGCCCACAGAACTGGATATTTTCTTTTTTTCGGACCATTCTCTGTAAATCCTAGAGATGGTTGTGTGTGAAAATCCCAGTAGATTAGCAGTTTCTGAAATACTCAGACCAGTCACTTAAATCACCTTTCTTCCCATGCTGATGCTCGGTTTGAACTGCAGCAGATCGTCTTGACCATGTCTTCATGCCTAAATGCATTGAGTTGCTGCTATGTGATTGACTGATTAGAAATTTGCGTTAAGGAGCAGTTGGACAGGTGTACCTAATAAAATGGCCTGTGTGTGTGTGTGTGTGTGTTTGTGTGTGTGTGTGTGTGTGTGTGTGTTTG
>MU562415.1:6006341-6067721 GCA_024362625.1 Silurus asotus
GGGGGGGGGCGGAGGTCCGGGGTGCCGTCAGTGTAAAAGATTAATCCAAAAGGTGTTCATTAGGGTGTGTAGCTCTATAGCAGGAGATCTTCATGGAGCTGGCGTTGTGCTCCGATACATTTATCCCCATAGTGTCTTGGAAAACCAACTAAACATTGTTTTTGGGTTGAAAAGGAAAGGAAACGCCCAGGGGATTGGCCTACAAGTCATATGTAAATACAGAATCTCAGCTGTAAACAAAATACACTGGAAAAGGTTCAAAATCGAGCTGTTTCATTATTTACGCTCGTTTTATTCCCTGCGGTCTTTTCCATCTTCTCTATCCGTTCATCCCTCTGCAATCCCACCACATCGTTCCCACTCGTTAGTCATGATGCCCTGACGGTGCGTCATAAATCTTATGCCGAGAGAATTGACAGCGGATGAAGATGAGGATGAAGAAGAAAACAGCAAAGTTCACCTCTCACCCGGAGCAGCCATTATCCAGACAAGCATCAGATAAAAGTTCCCTGAATGTCAGGAAAGAAAACGGCGCTACCTGAGACCATATTTTAACAAACTCACCGAGGGGCTCATGCATTTTCATGAACATTTTGAGGAAAATCTGTGTGTGTGTGTAAGTGTGTGTTGTGGAATTTCTCTCACCCAGACGGACGTAACACTTTGTTCGCCATGGAAGTGGGAGGTGAAAGCGAGTAAGAGGGTGCCATAGGGGTGAAAAAGTTTGGTGAAGAAGAGCGCCCTGTTGCCTTGGTTACCACCTACCACATTTCCTCCAGAGGTTTTATTTTGCTGATCTTGTTTGACAATTGTAGTTTTAAATTTAATTTTTTATCTCCTTGTATTTCAGCTTCTTCAAAACTCATTTATAATAATCTCTTATTAAATGTCTAAAAAGATGAGTGAACCAATAACGTCTGCATACCATAACCACTTGTTTGGGTTCGTTACCCTGTTGAAAAATTGTAACCTCCTGGCAGATGTAAACAATGCCAAAGTTTGTGGACACCTTTTTGACCCCCCCATTATAATAGTTTTGGAGTGAGCTTGTGGAGATTCTTTCAGCCACAAGCGTGTTAGTAAAGTCAGGTACTGATGTAGGTGAGGTGAGGAGGCCTGGCCAAAGAAATTTGGATATAGATTTAAGTTAAACCCAACACCAGCAGGTAGAAGTCCGTGTCAGGCCACATTACACCATGGTGTCCCTGATCACTTTACTCTGCCCCCAGCATTCCCCCCAAGGACCTTACAATCTGTATCTCAGATGTTGATGCAGTGTTGGTTTGAAATTCATACGTTGAACACAATCTGGATGCAAATATTATCATCACAAGCATTTTATCAAAAATATCTCCCCTGAGCAAAGCTCTCATCAACAGGACATTGTGTGTGTGTGTGTGTGTGTGTGTGTGTGTGTGTGTGTGTGTGTGTGTGTGTGTGTGTGTGTTCACTACCAGACAGACTGTGCTGTCATTGTTAGTCCAAAGGCTCGCACAGACTTTGGAGAAGGTCATGGTAGTGGGAGAGGGTGCAAGTAATAAAAGCATTAATAATAAGAGCATTTCTGGAAGACGTCATATCAGTTATTTTCAGTGCGGGACATTAAAATGACATTAGAGAAGAAAATGAATTCAAAGGCCATATCACTGCTCAGTTCAGGAAAGCTTAAAAAAAGCATAATTAAAAAAAACTTATATATATGTAAAGTTTATATATATATATATATATATATATATTATTTTTTTTT
Organism: Silurus asotus; assembly: GCA_024362625.1. Classification (NCBI taxonomy): domain Eukaryota; kingdom Metazoa; phylum Chordata; class Actinopteri; order Siluriformes; family Siluridae; genus Silurus; species Silurus asotus. The sequence continues at coordinate 6,008,089 of MU562415.1, forward strand.
ATTTAACATCTGGACCTGCCCAGCTACAAATACAGCAATTTGCTGTCTAGAGGCATGTCTCTTTGAATAATATTTTCAAGTTCCCCTTTGGGAACTCGAGCTGCATCGTAACACCATGGCATGGCATGGCATCACGACGCAGCGTCTCGCTCCATCTGGGAACTAGGGTTACATTCTCAACCTAGAGACGATCCTCCTGTATTTATTCTTGAATATGGTGTGTCTCTTTTGTACCTTCTATTACCGTCATCTATGTTCTTATGTGTTCAGCTGATTGTGTTGTAGAGAACACGAAAGACCCTGATCGATATGGACTACAATACCCAAACAAGTCTCAAAACTCAACTCCATACTATTCTCTAGAAACTTTGTGGGAGTTTTGCTTATTTGTACTCAACGATGCGGCCCCGGCCGAACCCTGGCCCAACCCCAACCATTAGGGTTGCACAAGCCAGTGCACTCTTAGTGCCAGTCCCAAGCCGGGATAAATGGGGAGGGTTGCGTTACCCTAATGGGAGAATCCTATAGAAATGCAACAATGCAATCCCTCATGTACAAATGATTATTTTATTTATTATTGCATTTAAAAAGAAGCTCTTTGAGTGCGCATGGGGCAGCATGGTTCCTGGCCCAGTAGGCTTTTGGTCAATAATAAATGCTATAGTATCTCGAATTTCACTTTCAACTTCTCAAAAATCCCTAAAATCAGGTTTATTAAGAAGAAGAAAAGTTTAAACGCCAGCAGGAAAGCGTCGCCCCAGGACACGAGAACCTCTTCAAATGTTTGAAAATCATCTTATAAATGTTGTAGCCTGAATTTTCTGAGCGCGGTGCAGCAGGATCTTGCGTAGCGCTGAACCTTTTAAAGAGCGCCGCGGCTCATGAAACGCTGCGTGAGAGATTTCAGGTTAAAAGAAGTTTTGCATTTCAAAGTCAAAGCTTTCACTTCATTCCGCTGTCACTGTGGTTTATGGGCATCACTGATATGTGTTCTGTGAGGACTCCAGTAACGACTTGCACTGAGGAGGAGTGGAACGAGTGAGCCTATGAGAATGAGATGCAAATGCAATGTAGCCTAAGTTCCTCCGTGTGACTCTGAGGCCGGGGGCATCTGCTGTCTCTGCGTTCAGTTCATGAATATCAGATTAATATCCAGGCTCTGTTGATCCATTAGCACTTGCAGGCTGTAGAGAATTTGGAGCTTTTGATTTGCTGGAATGTTTGAGGCAGAGATAAAAAAAAAAAAAGAATTGACTGCAAACATGTCAGACAAACTCAGTTACACTCCACTTTAGCGTAGTGCTTATAGGGCTACATAACGTTACTGCTAATAAAACTGCATTCATTACAAGTGGCACTTAGCAAGGCTAGTGCTAATTAGCATTAGCTGTCAGAAAGATTGCATTCATTAGATTTGATGTTCAATTGACAAAACGTCTGAGACTTCAGCTGATAGAAAAACATGCTGGGGTTCTTTTTTAAGATGAACTCACTACAGTGTTGTAGCAGTTAGCTTTGTAGCTCTATGTAGTTTACTTGTGGTATATCAGGTCTGTAGTCCATCCATCCATCCACCCTTTCATCTATCCATCTATCCATCTATCTATCCATCTATCTATCTATCTATCTATCTATCTATCTATCTATCTATCTATCTATCTATCTATCTGTCTATCTATCTATCTAATCTTATCTAATCTAATCTAATCTAGGCAGGCCTGTAGTTTCTTTTAGATGTTCTGGGTTTTCCTATGAGCTCTTGGTGTAATTCTGGTAGGTTGTCCACTCCCTGGAAGCTTCACCTCTAATCCAAGTTTTCTCCATTTGGGGATAACGGCTCCTGTGCTTTGCTGGAATCCCAAAGGCTTAGAAATGGTTTTGTCGGAGTTATCTCTTGATTTAAAAGGTCTGGCTTTAATCAGGCCTGGGCGTGGCACTTAAAATTCAAGTCAGCTTTTCAAAAAATGTGGTTAATCACTTTTCATTCATGATTTAGCATTTAGCATATTTTCACATAGGGTCGGGCAGGTTTGAAGAACTTTTTTTTTAACTTAATAAATGAAATCATTCTGGGCAAAAGTGATGACTTCACACTAAATTCACACCATGCCTGAGGAAGGCTGAGACCAACACACTAATGAATTTTGTATTGCTTTTGCCATCCTTTAAAGCTGATATATTGTAAACTATACTACAATATAGTATAGTATAGTATAGTATAGTATATAAAACTGTAATAGAATTTTGTATATTATGTAATTTTGTGTAGTAGAATTAATAGAATCAGTAAGTATAAACAGGGTATATTATATGAATATTAAAATAGAATATTATAAGCATATTATAGTATTATAGTATATATAATCTGTAGAAGTGAAAGTAGACTGTCATAGTTTAATATGATATTGTAAAGAAATGTGTAGGATAGTGGACAAAATTGTTATTGTGTTCTACAGATTACATTTAAATAATACAATTAATTGTTTTTGTATAGTATCGTATAGTTTGTATAGTGTTTGTGTGTGTGTGTGTGTGTGTGTGTGTGCGTGTGTGTGTGTGCACATACGAGGCTTTATTTAATGCCACCCAGTCTCCCGTAGCTGAATGAGCACAGTGAATGAAAGCAAATTGAACTTTTAATAATGTGTAATAAATCAAGAATGATTGTACAGCCAAATCCAATCACTACATTATAAAAAGGATATGATAATAAAGTCCAATTAAAAAATGCCCAATATTAGGAAACATTATCAGTATAACTAAAAGAAAGAAAAAAAGGAATTATATTACTTTCAAGAATTGACACGAGGCTGCATTTTCACTGCCATGTTTAATTCCACTTTGTCTTTATTAAAGAAACAGCTTTTACACTGCCATGCACTTGATATGTTGGAACGGAGAAATGGACTGGGTTTATACTACATGAATCTGTGCAAGATCAAATAAATCATTCAAATTATTCACAAATAAAAAGTGTAAAAGTTTATAATGATAGTATGTGCCCTGTTACTCGAAACCCCTTCATTAGTTCTGTCACAACCAATTGCCATAATTAGTCAAATGGAGTCCACCTGCGTACAATTAAAGTGTCAGTATAAATATACACCTGTTCCTGCAAAGCCCTGGAGAGGACAGATGTGTTAGAGTGGCCCAGTCCATAACCAGACCACGTTCTGATTACAGATTTATGGCAGGACTTGAAAATTGCCACTTCCTGCCTGACACAGGTTTGGTGATTTGGGGCAAAAAATATCTGGATCCAGTTGTGCACATCTGATGTCCCAGAGGTTCCTGAAAATGGGTTAACCTGGAGGAGGTGGAGGCTCCTTCTGAAACTAAGAAAGATCTGCTTTTCAGGTGAATTCAACTTTGTCTAACAATGTAAATACGTGATAAAGCCAACGTTTTGTGGACACACGATGCTCACACCATATGTGGTTCTTTCTCGAATTGTTGCCACGTATTTGAAAGCACACGTTGTGTAAAATGTCTTCTTGTGCTGTAGAATCACAGTGTTTTACTTTTTAAATTATTTATATTTGTATTTATTTATCTTTATTTTATTTATTAGAGCTTTTGACCTTTAGAAAAAATCTAAACATTTTAATAGATCTAAAGAAATGAAACTAAGATTCATAATCAAATTTTTTCTGTCATGTTTTTTTTTTATTTTTTTTTATTTTTAGGTAATAAAAGGCTTAAAAGATGTTGAGCTCCATGAAGACACGGTTTGGCAAATTTGGTCGACCGAATGTTCTTCTGATAGTGAAGTCTGATATGAAGCTCATGGGCCAAAACGATCAGTATGATGTTTTAACATGAACATGAACATAAACTCATCCTTAGTAACTGCCTGGTCAGGGTCATGCTGGTATCAACTTGCATGTGTTTATATTTCTAAGAAATACAATCAACTCAATTTGTTAAAAAAAAAAAAAACTACAAAAGTCAGGAGCCAATGGGAATAAATGAAGCAATAACAGAAGCTGGGAATATTGAGTGTAAGGATAAGCATGGGTTGTAAATAATAAATGGAAAAATGTAGTTTATTTACTTGTATTGTCATTGGTTCCTGAATTTTTTGGACACCCCATATTTATAAACAGGACTGATGTAGCTGAGGCTGAGGAACAGTTCCTGTTGTTGAAGCCACACCCTTCGAGTTTTTTAAAACCTGAATATAAATGAACCCTCAGTTATATAGATACAGATATCATCAATGAAGGATGTCATATTCTCACCAGTTTTCTATGAAGCAGTGCGAACGTGCATTACGTCATTCGTAAAATGAATAGCATTATACTGTGCTATGATTTATAATTCCATTATAATGAGAGGACTGGAGCTGAAACAAAGGTGAGTAGGCACGACTCAGGCCGGCTCCCCTGCAGCCTCCTCTCGTAGTTTGCATTTTGTATGAATCGCCATTTGTTATATAAGTAGCTAAAACTGATCTTGCTGAAGGAGCTCTTTATAGATAGTAATTCATCCAGCTTTTGAAATACAAGCGTGTGCTATTATTTTTGTATAAAACCTTCAAGGATCACTTTTATCTTCATGCCATTAATTTCTCATCAGCAGATCACCCAGTGGGCTTATCTCTCTCTCTCTCTCTCTCTCTCTCTCTCTCTCTCTCTCTCTCTTCCTTCCACCCCCAGATATGGCAGGCGGCTCTCTGTCGCCATGTGTGGCGTGTGTGTGGTGAAGGCCTACTCCTCTTCAAAGCTGCGTACTGCTCTAATTCAATCACACTGCGTCCTAATGGGATTGAGGGCTTGTCTGCTCGTCCATAGAGGACATGGTTAATTGTGTCGCCATGCCGCATTTATGAGATAATATGCAGTGTTGGTCGGACCAGGTGCAGGATGTGCAGAGCTTCAGCTCGTGTGTGTGTGTGTGTGTGTGTGTGCGCATCAGAAAGAGCGCTCAATCACAGGCTTGGGAAATGAAACTTTGCTAGATTAGCTTGGTATTAACTTCAATTATCTTTTGTTCCAGCACCTACAGAGCACAATGCATTTGCCTGTGGCCTTGTGCCAATAACAAAATGAGTATAACGTGTGTGTGTGTGTGTGTGTGTGTGTGTGTGTGTGTGTGTGTGTGTGTGTGTGTGTGTGTGTGTGTGTGTGATTCCTAAATATTAGTATAATTAATGTTCTCACACTTCTGTCAGAGTGTCTCATAGTTTCTTTTCACGCCTCACATTCTGACTTCAAACATCACGCTGAGAAAATGCTAAAAGTTGCACAAAAAAAGGTCGGTGCAAAAGTTAAGCTTTAAAAAAACCCAGCTTTTTTGCATTTTATTGTAATTTTAATTAAATTGTCCTTTAATGTTTGGGGCTGTATCGTGTCATTTTAAAAAATCAACTACCGTTCCTCTTTTCGTTTCTTTACTGCTATCATTTCTTGCATCTTTATGGACTCCAAACCCTGTTAGTTAAGATTCAGTTAAGCCTTTTTCCATTACTGACCCTTTTGTTTGACACTTTTCTTGTCACAACCTTCGGAATCCCAAAGTGAATTCTGATTCTTGTTCTTCTTTCTCCCATTAAGGGTCGCCCCAGTGGATCATCCCTCTCCATCCCCCACTGTCCTCTACATCTGCCTCTTTCAAACCAACTACCTGCATGTCCTCCCTCACCACATCCATAAACCTCCTCTTTGGGCTTCCTCTTTGCCTCCTTCCTGGTGGCTCCATCCTCAGCATCTTCCTACCGATATACCCCATGTCCCTCCTCTGCACATGTCCAAACCATCTCAATCTGGCTTCTTTCACTTTGTCCGCAAAACGTCCTCCATGCGCTGTCCCTCTAAAAAACTCATTACTAATCCTGTCCATCTTCATTACTCCCAACGCAAACCTCAACATCTTCAGCTCTGCTACCTCCAGCTCCACCTCCTGTCTTTTACTCAATGCCACTGGCCCTGAACCATACAATTGGAGGCCACAGGCATCTCTGAAGATATGCTTTGCATGGATTGGAGTGGAAGTTCTGACCTCAACCCTATTTAGGACCTATGGGATGAATGTAAACACTGACTGCTCCCCTGGCCTCCTCACCCTCACCTACATCAGTACTCGACTTTACTAATACTCTTGTTTTTAAATTATTAAAAATCAACACAAGCTCACCCGAAAATCTAGGAAATATCTTCCCTGAAGAGTGGAGATTATTATAACAGCAAATGGGGATAAATGTGGAATGGGATGTTCTTAAAACACATACAGGTTTATGCTTTATGCTTAGGTGTCCACAAAATCATGTCTAAGTTCTGTCAGGCTGTGGATCTCACAGTGACGTCTGGGGACTTGCTCATTAGATACGCACTGTGCAACATCATTAAACCAAAGCAGAGAAACATGGTTCAATTTAATTCTCAATCAGTAAAGTGTAAGTAGAAATGTTGAAGGAAATCTAGTGTGGGTGCTGGACCTATGAGGTTAGAGCAACAGCATAGACGTGACTTCTCTGGGTGAAAAACTCAAACAAATCAAAGATCTGATATACCTAAAAATAAATAAATAAATAAATAAATAAAAACATGACAGAATTTTTTAAAATATAAATCTTTATATATTTAGTTTCTTTAGATCTATTACATTTATTTACATTTTTTTTAAAAAGTCAAAAGCTCAAATAAATAAAAAAATAAAAAAATAAAAGATGGGCTAAGACATAATAAAATGGATATAAATACAAATAATAAACATTTAAAAAGTAAAAAATATATAATATATTAATTATATATGGACTTAGATTTCTTTTTTTTTTTTGGTGTTTTAAAAGCTAATTAGGTTATTACCTAAATATTTTCACCTAACTTATATTACTTACCTAATAAATATAAAAGCTAAATATAAGTAAAATAATTAACTAATTCATAAAGCTTAATAGAGTTATATTTATTAGTTATATAGTTATATATACACACACCTTCAGTTCTTTTATACATTTTTTGTCTGCAAACGACGAAATCAATAAAATGGGATGCTACGTGCATGTTTGACGTGTTGAAGCTGACACTTTGAATGTGTTAATTATTTGTGGATTTGTGCTGCGCTCCTGATGGGGTGTCTGGCTGCAGGATGGAACCTGCTGAAGAACCTTTGTCATGTTCATTACACGGTTTTATGTTGAAGTGCAGCAGATGCGCAGATGTGGATAAATAGACGTGACGGCAGCATTAGAGTCAGGCTTAATAAGCGGACGCACCCCTGAGACCACCGGGGACATCAAACAGAGCTGTGTGTAGAGCTGTGAGTCTGATGAGTCCAAGTGATAGACACTAAAGCAGCAGCCTGTTCCCAGGTGAGCAATTACAGCACAGCTAGCGGCCACACACACACGCACACGCGCACACGCATAACACCACCACCCCCAGATTGTATCAGGACAAGGGCCCTCCGCAGGTTCGGGACTCATCTGTCAGAGTTGAGCTGCAGAGGCGGAGTGAAAATGACAGAAGGTTTATTTTTGCTGTTCCCTGCAGCCTGTCAGTCTCCTGCTGCTGTGCTTCCGCCCTGTGGCCTTCTTTCTCACCCACCCACTCATTCTGGACTCAAACCTTCAACCCTTTAATCCTTCATCCCTCCAGAGACCTGAAAGGTCAGCTGATGCACACAGAGGTTTGGTTGTTGTTTTCTGTTTGCGACGTTTCTCCTTTTGATCCGCTGTTCATGTGGACAAAGCAAGAGCGAGCGATAATCTGGACCCATCTGTGACTGCTCTGATCTTTCACTCTCTCTTTCTTTCTCTCTCTTTTCTCACTCAACACCATCCTTTTTTTTTCTCCTCCCCCTCTTCCCCCAGGAGTGGTGCCATCAGTAATCTTTCTCCTTGTAATAGTGGTGGAAGGTTGGCGTGTATTTTTGGGCAAAATTAAATATTGATTGATAATAAGGATTAATAATACATTTGTAATATCTTGTAATGACAGAGGCTAAAAATGGTCGACAACTAAGTTGGATTATTCTTTAAGAAGTATGCCGTGGGTTTTTAAACACAACCTCACCTCTGTAGGGTGTATTTCATGTACAAAATGGGATGGGGTGTGTGTGTGTGTGTCAATGGGTTGTTTGGTGGGGAGTGTGAGGAGTCAACACATTTCCCTGCACTGAGGAAAGAAAGTGTGAAAAAAAATTAAACCGAGACAAATGAGTCTAACATTTAATCAGCTCCACTTTGAATTCTGCAACTAAGAAAACCGAGCATCTGAGCATAAATAAATAGTCCGGGATTCATTCGAATTCTCAGGTACTACAATCGCACTACATTATGTGTATGATCTGAACCCACAAAATTGTAGATCTAACAACCCAAACCAAAGGAGCAAAGCAGATGAACCATAAAAAATGAATGGTATATTACAACCTAGATCTAATCTCATTGTATTTGATATTGTTAAATGCTACCTCGTGCTGCTGCTTTGTCTGCAGCTGTTTTTTTTTTTAAGACTTCTGTGTGTACAGGACTGCTTAAACCAACAACACACATGTATTATTCATATGACTACCTTTTTCCACTCACGTTCACATACTGCACATGCTTATAGTTACAGCTTTTGCACTATACTTATGTTATGCGCATACACTCCATACCTACTAACTTCCTTGTCTTTCCTTTCTCCTCTCCAGTTTATCTCCTGATATATGTTTTTTTGTGTATCATCTATAATTGTCACTGACATTCTGTGGACAAATACATTTGAATGATAAAAGAATGTACAAACTTATCGTCAGACCAACACTCTTGGGTTTTTGATCAAGATTACCTATGTCTCCTGTATTGCGGACCCTGCGCTCAGTCTGCAGCTTCCTAACATCGATGGGATATGTAAAGAAAGAATTTCATTTCATGTTTATTTTTGAAAGGGAAAGTTTATAGGACTGTGGTGAGACCTGCGATGTTGTATGGTTTAGAGACGGTGGCATTGAGTAAAAGGCAAGAGGTGGAGCTGGAGGTAGCAGAGCTGAAGATGTTGAGGTTTTCGTTGGGAGTGACGAGGATGGATAAGATTAGAAATGAGTTTATTAGAGGGACAGCGCATGTAGGATGTTTTGGTGACAAGGTGAGGGAGGCGAGATTGAGATGGTTTGGACATGTGCAGAGGAGGGACATGAATTATATTGGTAGAAAAATGCTGAGGATGGAGCCACCAGGTAGGAGGAAAAGAGGAAGGCCAAGAAGGAGGTTCATGGATGTGGTGAGGGAAGATATGCAGGTAGTTGGTGTAAAAGAGGCAGATGTAGAGGACATGGTGGTATGGAGACGGTTGATCCGCTGGGGCGACCCCTAATGGGAGCAGCCGAAAGAAGAAGAAGTTCATTTTTGACCTAAATGTTTAGATTGCATTCTAATAGAAGAGCCCTTATGGTCTCTCTGAGGAGAAATCTGTAACAGACAGGGTACCAATACATGTTGTGAACCCATAATGTCTATTGGATTCGAAACCAGCTAATATGGTTCCTTTGTCCAGTCTGTGTTCTCTAAGCCAAAGGTCCCTGATCACTTGGACACAACCAAGTACCAACCAAGCTGTGGAACAGTTGCTAATGGCAACCCATTAGCAACTGTTCCACAGCTTGGTTGGTACTTGGTTGGTACAGACAGGATCAAACTTAACTGGTGCACAAAAGGTGGAAGACTTTTCGGTATGAGAATATCCCTGTAGGTTACTATTGTGCTAATTGTTGATATTACAGTGCAATAAGGTAATTAATCTGAACGAAAGTACCTGTACAGTACGAAGGCACACCTTCCAGCCAATCAGGATCGAGTATTCAGATTGACTATTTCAGACAGGAATTTGTCCTCAGCACAATCAGAATGATAGTAGTACCTGTAATGTGAGCTACCCGAAAGAGAGAAACATGTGAAAGCCTGTATGAATGTCCTTAAGATGTCTGTGATTAGAAGGTAGTGGAGGTATGAGTAAATGTGTGGAAGTAGTAGTATTGAGCGGATTCGGATTTATTATGGATCCTGATGGCCGTGCTGGTAGAGACAGATCTTCAAGCACACTGATTGTGGATTAAGTATGCAGTACCGTTTGCTTGTTTACAGTCTGGTAAACAGTGTGTGTGCTGGGTGGTTGTGGTCTGTGGTGATTTCGTAAGCCTTCCCCAGACATTGTGTATGAAAAATGTCCTTTGGGACTGGGAGGTTTTTGCAGATAATCAGAGACTTCAGCTCTCACCACTCTCTGGAGGGGCCATACAGGCACAGAGAGGGCAGCTGCCAAACAAGAAAGTCATGCACCCAGTCAGGATGTTCTTTATGGTGCATTTGTAGAAGTTGTTAAGGATTTTGGTGGGTGAGAATAAACTTCTGAGTGTAAAGAGGGCAAGTAAAGACATTGCTGTGGGGAATATGGAAAAACCTAACACTCCGGACCCTTTCTACAGCAGCCTGATGTATAGGGGTGTGGATATACTCCTTTTTTGGCTAAAAATGTACCAATTTACCACAGTTTGATTTGACAATATTAAACCATTCTTCGTTGCAAAAATGCTCCAGGGTTTATGAAACTGTGATGGACCTCCTGTGCACAGCCCACTTCATTCTGTCATTCCACAGGTTTTTGAGTTGGATTAAGATCTGGGTTCTGACTGGATCTTTCCATAACTTTTATCTGCAAGCATTCATTTGTTGATCATATTTGGTCTTCTTAGTATTTTTAATGCCTCATTTATGGCAGGTGTGTGATAATTAAATGTGAACAGGCATTAGTGAAAATAGTTTACTGTTATTATAATGTATTTCAGTTTTTTTTTACTTTCCCCAAAATATATTAATTTTTTCGATTTTGTTAAATTCAATTCAATTCATTTTTATTTGTATAGCGTTTTTAACAATGAACATGTTCTTTATGAGTAAGTTTGTCCCTGATGAGTGAGCCGGTGGTGACTGTGGCAAGGAAAACCCCCCCGAGATGGCATAAGGAAGAAACCTTGAGAGGAACCAGACTCAAGAGGGAAACCCATCCTTATCTGGGTTGCACCAAATGTCCATTTGTAGCAGATATACAATGTTGTGGGGTACAGTGATGATGATCAGAAGCTAACTGTATTCCTGAGTCAGTGTAGGAGACTGTTGACATTAACTACAGTCCAATCCATCCTCAAAGCTCCCGTTCCTACTCCGAAATTTCATGGAACCACCCAAGGCGTTGATGAGAAACAGTCCCAAGCTGCAGAGAGTGGCCTCCAGTCAAAAAGAACACTATCCAGAGGCAGGCCTGGACAAAGTGGGAAGATCCACAGAGGGGAGAGGAGCAGGAACAGTGGTCACTGAGCCTTAGAAGCAAGTTTAACTCAACTGAGAGAGAGAGAGAAAAAGAGAGAGAGAGAGAAAGAGAGAGAGAGAGAGAGAGAGAGAGAGAGAGAGAGAGAGAGAGAGAGAGAGAGAAGAGGGTGACAGGAAGAGAAGGATATGGATTATTAAGTGGCCTTATTGTTGTATTTTGTTAATTTTAGGACATTACAATAAAACTGTAATTGTAACAGGGATGTGTAGATTTTTTTCTATCCATAGTAATCAAACCATTTGCTTTAAATTTATTTGTGAATATTCATGTATCATATTTTATATGAACTCAATACACTGATTGATCATCTTTCCATCCTGTTCCTCTGTCATGAAATCCCAGGTCAAGTGCTTCTCCAAAACCAGTTGTTTTTCCCAAAACAGCATAGTTTATATGAAAGAAACGTGTAGTCTCTGAGATACAGTGTTCCTGTATGGATTCGATGGCAAGGCTTCAGAGAAGGAGACGAGAACGCCGGGGAGGCTGACAGAGTAAAAAATCAGCTTTAGTAATTCCATAAATACGGGGTTTGAGGAGAGAAATGTGTGTGTGTGTGTGAGCTTGTGCACGTGTCTGGATGTTTTTTGTCTCGCCCGAAGGAGCAAAGCGAGAAGAGGTTTTTCTGGAGGGAGCTCAAACGAGCTGCCTTCAGTTACGGATTGTAGAGCCTGGGAGGATTGAGGAGAAAAAGAGAGAGAGAGAAAAGGGGTAGTGGGTGAGCGAGTGCGATAGAGGGAGGGTGAAAAAGGACAGAGAGATGGAATAGAGGCAGTGAGAATGAGGTGTGGAGCGTCTGAGAGACGGGGAATGGATTCTGCGATGAGTTTGTCTCACTTGGATGCTGACCGCTCTGGACCACTGAGGGTATTTCTGGTTGGAAAAAGAGCAGAAAGGACTGTGTTGCTCGGGAAATGCTCCGGAGGTCAATAGAAGGTAATGTGAATGTTTGTTTGATGATTATAAGAGAAATGAGGTTTTAAACTTTAATGGAAGTCTTAAAAATGTACTACTTAATTGAATGTATGCATACGGTAATATTGGATGGACGATTAAAATATCTATGAAGAGCTTTGGGATGAAAATTTATTGGGTTTAAGTTCGAAGTCTTGAAGATGGTTGGAATTATGGAATTATGGAATTATGTTACACACACACACACACACCTACACACATATACACACACTCTAATAGTCAGAAACATAGCTGTATATTTTTTGATTGATACTTTTTTGGAATGTTTGAAATAATCTTTCTGTATAATTGTATTTGGATTGTACATGTTGTTCCTTCTCCTCCAAACACATGGATGACGGAGGATGCTAATGAAAATCCACCTCATTCATGTGGTTTAAAAAAATATACACCGATATAGTAATATAAAGTAATATGTAGGATCAGTGTCAGTCTTTGTAATCACCTATCACCTCTGTCACCAATTTTTTTTTTTGTGTTTTTTTGGGCTGGAAAAAAAATCTGCCTCGCTTCTCACGCCTCGTTTATTCACAAATTATTTACTCGTTTATAATATTTTATTAGCAATTGTTCGCTTCAAGTCAAGATAATCCACTTTTCTCCAGTTTCTTTTACTAATTTGTTCCACTTCCTACCCATCAGCCCTATCATAAGACATCTATCCACCAGGGAGGGTGAAAGTTATCACATTCTGGTTTTTTTTTCTATTGAAAAGTCAGCCAACCCCATTTTTTCGAGCTGTTGCGTAACACACTTGGAAGAAGAAAGCGATATCTGCCCCCTTTCCTTGACAGGGAAAAGAGATTATGCTGTAACACCCACCCACCCTGAGAACACGGCCAATTTTGCTCCCTTGGCTCTTAGCCATGGATGGCTGCAGAAATGTCAGGACTCATACCAGAGATCTCTGTTTCTTCACTCATTTCTTTTCAACAATTTGCTGCCAAAAAGAAACCAAATATTAATGTCTTCTAATGTTTGAAAGATATAAGAGATTAAATGGGCTAACACATAATTATCAACCACTCCTGTGTGTTTATACTGTATATTGGTGTGTGTGGTTGGGTTGTGTGTTTGTGTGTGTGCTAAAAGGCCAGTAAAAACCCTATAAACTCTTAACAATTCAGCATATACTATATAGACAAAGATATTGAGACACCTGACTTTTCCCTCTACAGTATATGTGCTTCTTCTCTACGTTGTTAATGCAGTGTTGGAGACACACAGTTGTATTGGATGTCTTTGCATGTGGAAGCAGTACATTTTCCCTTTAATTGAACTATGAGACTCAAACCTGTTCCAGCCTGACAATGGCCCTGTGCACAAAACCAATTTGAAGATATGCTTTACATAGGTCTGAGTGGAAGATCTCCAACTATAGAGCTTGGACCCCCACAACTCTATTGAACACCTTTTGGGATGAATTTTTCACACTGACTGCACTTCAGGCTTCTTCACCTCACCAACATCAGTACCTGACACTAATAACACCCTTGTAGCAGATCTAGACAAGTGCACTCCAAAATCGAATGCTTTCACCCAGAAGAGTGGAGATCATTCTAACAGCAAATGGGGATTAGATGTAAAATGTTCAGAAAGAATAGTCAGGTGTCCACAAGCATTTGTTCATATAGTGTATTTAAAACCTCATAACTCATACATCTCTTATTAGTATCAATTCACTGTACAATATGCTTTAAGAAGGATAACCACATAATAAACGAGGACTTCAGAGGGTAAATCAAGCACACGTTAATCACATTTGGGCTTTCTTTTTTTTTCAGTTATTTATCCATCATCACAGCTGGCTGCCATCAGAACCTGCTTCACTCTACTTCCATATTGTGCGTGTGTCTTTGAAGAACATCTGGTGAAAACTATGCTGTAAGACATTCACGGCGTTTCCAATGACACGCTCTACATATCTGGCTTCAATCCGCCCGCTGCGCTGAGTGTCTTCTCGCCACGCCACAACCATGTCCGACGAGGAGCAAAGAGCCAACAGGAGCACACATGGGTTCAAACCAGGAGCGGAACTCTGGCTCCTGGGGAACATCTCACCCAACAATTCTGCAAACTCCAGCACTGTTGGGGAGGACGAAACCGTGTCAACTGTGTCACGTGCCCTCGGGACCGTGCAAAAGAACTGGCTGGCGCTGTTGATCCTGCTGGCCATCGTCGTCACGGTGACGGGCAACATCCTAGTCATCATGGCCGTGAGTCTGGAAAGGAAGCTGCAGAACGCCACAAACTACTTCCTGATGTCGCTGGCTATAACGGACATGCTGCTGGGCCTGCTGGTCATGCCTGTCGCCATGGTGACCATACTTTACAGTGAGTCAAGGAAATCCAGCTGAAGCCATTCACATTTAACCCAGAAGGATGTTTATATTATGTGTGAGGGAGAACGAGAGAACATAAACACTCGTAAATAGATATATTTCTCAGAAATATAGAAATTCATAGGCAATTACATCAATCCTTTTAAAAATATAAAAAATTTTAAGTATTAGATTTTTTTTGTCAATTTAAAATCTGTAGTTACACCTTTCTTATAGACATTTTTCATAGAGCTCTATGACACCTTCATGCAACCTTTATAACAACTTCAACACAAATCCACTCATATTAACAGATAATTGTGACATATTCCAGGATGTCACAGAGAGTTTTTCCCAATTCTGATAGCAAGCTGACATAATGCCTGAGTCATGTGACAGAATTTGGCTGATGTGGCGTATTAATGCTTTCATTAGACTGTTATTACTAACTTCTACTATGTCAGGGAGATGTAATAAAGACGTTCTGCAGCTTGCTAGGTAAAAGTAATTCCTCCCCGATTTCAGGCTTAGAGAAATAAAATACCATTTTAATAACTAGGTTATAATGATGATATAGCTTGGAAAAAGCTATTATTAGTATTTATAAAAAATTAACACTTTTATTCATTTATCTTTCGTATGCACTTTCTTCTATTGGTCGGATTGGATCCAAAATAAAGGCATGAACAGAATATATATATACATTTTGTTCATGCCTTTATTTTGGATCCAATCTGACTATAACACCAGTGCTTGCTTTTCATAAATAAAAGGTAAAATGAAACGTTTTACTTGTATCACGTGTATCACGTCAGGGGTGCCACGGATATTTTAAGCCTTTGTTACCTAATAACAATTCCTTGCAACTTATGTCACATTATAGCTGTAATAATGACAATCTGTCATCGTGTTCTGAATAAGAGGTCCAGAATATAATACTGTATTATAATATTATAATACAACAAGCCATTAGTGTCACTTTAAAATCAAACCAAAACAATATAAATCTTGTTTAACTGTCAGTCACTTGCTTAGATAGGGTGATAGGGTTTATGTCATGTGTTGTGACAGGCTTTTGGAGATGTCATGCAGCCCTACGAACGCTACATTAAAATGTATTTAAAGGTAATAGATGGAGAAACTAAGCAGTATTTCTTTTAAATATATATAAACTGCATGGCCAATATTGCAATTTTGATAGGTAAGAATGATTATTGAATTGGTTGGTCATAATTGATTAACTGAATTAACGTCTCTATAGTAATGACTTATTCACATGGATTATAAGAATCAGTGGGTAAAAAACGTATTAAACCGCAACAAAAATACAATGATATCATTAGTGAGAACGCTGAGAATTTTGCTCCCCGTAAAGATATGTTTATCTGCGATTTCTTTAAAGGAGTGTCCAGTGTCAGGGCTTTGTAACAGCTAGTGTAGAGGAGTTTCCAGTTTCTTGGAAACATGACAATTTTTTTTTATTAATAGTGAAGTAGCTGTTTGCAATATGTAGGTTACAACAATGATAAATTGTCTTGCAGATGTTCTACAATGTGTCAATAATCCATCTAATACAACACAATCCACACACATTGACACATTGTTCGATTTTATCACACCCCCAACTGTTTTATTCCGTACTTAATATTGATGTGTTCCTCACAACTAAAATTAGAAATATGTTGAACGCAAGAAAGAAAAAAGAGAAAACGAGAGACATGTTTATTCAAAGTTAAATCAACAATTTCAAAATGAAAGATGTTTTAACACACACCGCCCAAGAACACTTGAGCGTATTTGTATTAGTGTGAGCATGAAGTGGCAGCATTTTGGTTCATTAAAAACGCAATCCAGCTGTGCAAAAAAAAAAATTTCAGCTTCTTTTTTCTGCATACTGAAAATATGTCATTTAACATTTAGACCAAAATGCATAATGTTGTGATGACCGTGCTTTGAGAAATGAACTTTACTTTGATATTTGATTAATTAAATTGCACTGATGCTGCTCTGATGAAATGATGTGCTAAAAAAAAGTACCCTCCTGATTTGATGAGCTTAATCATTTGTCTCGTATATGCAAAGATAATTTTCCTCAGAATGATGTTCACGGGTGTTCCAAGCCTTGCTGACAGATTTGCCTTGACAAATGATGCATTCTATGCTAGTAGAAATTTACCTGCCATTGTAGATTAGAAAGATAAGTTAAACATGAACATCTGGATCACAATGTACACATGCAGTAACATGTGGAAAGCTTGTGATAGAATTGTATAGGCCAAAATGATTGTTATCCTTTCTGTTCTGTGCGCTCTTATCTCCTCCAGAACATTGTACATATGATGTGCACGTGAACCAGAAGTGAGTTCTCATAGTAAAAATTAAGCAGACAGCTTAGTATACAGCATTAGTCTGAGGAATTGTGTTCATTTTTTAAATTGGAAGCAACATCCAAGCAATTGGAAGTCATTCAAAATATTGTTCTGTAGTACAGAAGATAAATGAAAAAAATTCATTGTTGTTAAAATTGCGAAAACATTACGGTATGAAAAATAATTATATATATAATGAGAAAAACATCATGTTATAATCAGAAATTTGTAACAAAAACAAAACATTGAACATTGAAAAACATTGAAAAAATTAAAAAAAACCAACACTTTATATAAAAAATGACCACGTTATAAAAATATAAAGAACAATGATGTAATGAGAAATATCATTTAGAAAAACCTCATAAAAAAATTGTTATATCTAAAAAAAACAACAACAACAACAAAAAAAAAAACAATATAATGGGAATTTTTTTTTAAATAATGTGGTCTATTTATTACAAAAATATAAAAATTATTTTCTTAATTTACATTTATGGAAGAAGTCTCCAGTGTCAGCTGCTTGTAACAGTTTTGCTTGTAACAGTAACAGGACGTTTTCTGCCACTTTTTATTTATTTTTTAACACCAAGAGAATAAAAAGAGAGGCTTTTTTAAAGAACAGCTGTTATAGCTTCTATAATGTAAGGGACAGTACAAGTTGTTATTTTTACATTGTTATTTATAAAGTTGTTATTTACTACATTTCCAAATGATTTGCTGGAAGGAAGAAAAAAGTGTTGAAAGTTAAACTTCGGAAGATCCACTGTAACCAAAAAAAAAAGTTTTGCGATATGATTACTTGTAAACCTTTTCCTAACAAAAATATATCTGTACATTTCTGATTTTTCGGACAGAGCCCTTATCTGTACTACACTGATTATGGCTCAGCCTATATTTCCCACATGATTTGCCCACATGGCTCACTTGTTAGAGAATTCGAACAGCTCAGGTGAACAGTATCAGTGCCAGTAATGTTATTTTGAGCATTGATAGCTTTGGCTTTTCTTCTCTCCAGCCACCATTCTATCCAGCAGCAGCTGCAAGTCGCTGAGAGAAAGATTTATTATCACACTTCCTGGCTCTGGCTTCAATTTCATGCTTGTCCTGAGCTCTAATTTACACACGGTGTCGAAGGTCATGTCATTCTTCTTTAAATAGTGGCTGGCAAAATAGCATTGAGGAAAAGGTTAGCAAGTCAAAAATCCCAGTGTCCGTCAAATAACGGAGAAAAGCACTGATCTGACATGGATGCCATTCACACCGGCAGCTCCAGTGGCACAAATCTGGGCTGTGAATCAGATTAGAGAAGAAGGCAGATGGGGGGGAAAATCCTGTTGTAAATAAAGCATCAAACACTGCTGACACGTTTGTAAATTGGATTCTGTGTCTATTTGACATTTTTGGTGAAATGAAAAGATGCTGTTAAGTTTTTTATATGAAAGGCAATAAATAATAACTGTTTGACAGCTTAGGGAGTGATCTTAGAAGTCTTACTAGGTGAATGGCAGTGGTGCCGCTCTATTAACAAAGACCTTTGATTAGGAATTAATGTATTGTGGGTTTTTTTGTATTAAAAAATCAATGGAATATGTGAATTAAAAATCAAAGGGAATAGAAAATGCTGGAACTATTTGAGAGCATGTCTACATTTACATTGCCTAGAGGATAAAACTAATTAGTTTTTTAAATATGGTTGAAAAAACAACAAAAAAACAACCCATTTTAAATTGCCTGTGGGTAAAAAGTTGTTGGTCATCCTATCCAAAAAAAAAAACCTAATTAAAATGGCTCTGGACGAACCATAAGATCCATCCCATGGAGAAAGAAACGGATTAAGCTTACAAATTATTTCTGTGGGGTTTTAACCTCTGAAATAAATGTAACATTTTCCTCATTTAATGTGCACAACTAATACCCAAATACCCGACTCTTACCAGTGGATGGTGCTTGCTGCTTTAATAATAATAATAATAATAATAATAATAATAATAATAATAATTATAATAATTATAATAATAATAATTTACAGCATTTAGCACACACTCTCATCCAGAGCAACTTAGAAACAAGTCTCATTTTCTCATACTCATGTGCCCCAGTAATGTCTACTTGGTGGCACTGAGATTTGAGACCATCCAATCAGAAGCCCAACACCTTAACTACACGTTACCACCTTCCTATATGTGTGTAACTTGTACCTCCGTAACAGGTCTTTTTTTTTTTTTACCTCAGGAAAATATGTAACAGTTACCTGAAAAACATGTAATGTTTCAATTGGGAAATATATATTACTTGTACCTGAAAAACATGAAATGCTTACCTCAGAAAAATATATAATTTTTATCTCAGGAACAGGTCATTTTTACCTCAGAAACATTTCAATTGTAGTTCAGGAAAATATATCAGTTTTACCCCAGGAATATGTCATTTAAACCCCAGGAAATTACATATTCCTGTGGAAAACTCATATATTTTCCTTAGGTAAGCATTACATGTTTTTTAGGTACAAGTTATATATTTTCCTAATTAAAACATTACATGTTTTTCAGGTACCTGTAACATATTTTCCTGAGGTAAAAAAAAAAAAGACCTGCTACGGAGGTACAAGTTTCACACATATATGTGAAATGTGAAATGTTTACGACCATGTTTAACTTTTACCTCAGGATTGTGTTCAACATTTACAACAGTAATATATATTTTAAACCTTAGAACATACCTATTTATCGTTTAAGTTCAGGGACATGCTTAGCTTTTACCTCAGGGACATGTTTAACATTTACCTCAGGAACTTGTGTAACTTTTACCTCTCAAGTACCTGTTACATATTTTTCTGAGGTAAAAAAAAAAAAAAGACCTGTTACGGAGGTACAAGTTTCACTCATATATGTGAAATGTGAAATGTGAAATGCTTACGACCATGTTTAACTTTTACCTCAGGATTGTGTTCAACATTTACAACAGTAATATATATTTTAAACCTTAGAACATACCTATTTATCGTTTAAGTTCAGGGACATGCTTAGCTTTTACCTCAGGGACATGTTTAACATTTACCTCAGGAACTTGTGTAACTTTTACCTCAGGAACTTGTGTAACTTTTACCTCAGTAATATGTCATTTAAACCTCTAAAAAATATGTATGACTTTTAACTCAGAAACATGTTTAATTTTGCGATCAATTTCAAATTGACTATACTCAGACGTCTACTATGATTTTTTAATTATATTAACTGTAAAATAATGCTTTTATTCATTGGCAGGTACATTTTACTTTTTTTTCACTCTCTTGAAGGCAGTAAGAGAAAAAACGTTGACACTGTAGTTTTTTTCCCAATTATTCATCTATAAGTAGTTTTTTTTGCAGAGCATGTGAGATACAATATACAGTTCCTTTTAAAAGTTGCCTCTATAGAAATCACATTAGATCAAGTATTTTTATATAAACTTGTGATTTCATTGGCAATTTTGCTTTTATAGACAGTGCGTTAACAAGTTGGAATCAAACATTCAACAACAATCTGGTATAAATGAATATTATATATGATCTGCAAGACTAAAAATGAAAATCTCTTGTTAGATACTCTTTAGTAGTCACCTTGCCCTGTTGTGCTACTGAAGTTAAAAAAGTCATCCTACAGCTCTTAAAATTAAGTCAAAGATTCCACTAAAGAGGAAAAACAACTGTTACAAGAACAACATTTAGATGATAGTTCATTAGAAGAGATGTTTCTTCAACTAATTCCATGCCCTAGATAAAAGCTGGATGTGTTATGGGAATCCTTCCTTGATGTAATTTCTCTGCAGAGTGTGACCGAAGAGCTGTAATGAGCTCCATGGCTACGCTCTAAATTTGCTTCTCGCTCCAGCACATTCACACCAAAAATCCCTCGCCACACAATCTCCAGAGTTCCTCCATCCTTCCCAGATATTCCCCCATTTTCTTTTTGTTCAGCACAATTGTGAATGAAGAATCATTAAGCTTTACGATTGCTAGCAGAATGAACCTCGTCTCAGAAGGATTTGGAAAGGGCGCACGATTCTAGAGTTAGCTTCGAGGATTATCTCCAAAGAGCGTAAATCTGCTTGATATGATGTGCTGTCAGGAAATGAAAAGCAAGCATCATGATCATTTTGTGTTATTAGCTCCTGCTTCCAGAATGTCCTTTGGTAATTTATAGACTGTGATTTGCTCTCTATGCTACATGATCTGCTAATAAGCTGATACATCTCACTAAAACTGTTTATCAAGTTCATTTTCATATATTTGAGAAAGCCTTTTGTTCTGGAACCTTCAAGGAAATTATACAAACCTATTATATAAGAAGCTTGTTTTCTTCAAATCATTTCATCTCAGTTCGATGCGAATTTTTGATTTCTGGTGATGTGTTATTTGTAAATAAATTTGAACTGACTCTTGTAGGTTAGCACTTTAACCGTGTGGTGTAGATGCCGACGATGCAGATGCTCTTGCAAATTAATTTAATCAATGTACTTCCATGGAAACCTCTTTTCAGAGCTGTTTGTTAGAACGAACGCTTAACCGTTAACTGTTTGCCTCTCAGCAGTGTGTATGAGGGCTATTTTATAAAGATGTTATCATCAAAATAGAAAAACAGCAGACACAGCAGGGATAATGCAAGGGTGCTTACACATTTTTAGTGCCTTGCTGATTTTTGAACAGGTTGTTATTATTATTATTTTTTTATTCAACTGGAACATAATGAAAGTGATATTAATATTACAAGAAGCAATTTTAGCCAAAGGGAAACACTCGGAAAACAGTGCAATATTTGTCCACTTTAGAGAAATATGGCAAAGAGCTTTTTGGAAGTTGACTCCCAAATTATTACGTAGAAAAAAATCTGATTGAATGAAATGTAACAAAATTCACATCGGAATAAATTTTACAGTTAACAAAAACTTGTTCAGTCCTCTAATGATTTTCTGATTAATTGAAATATTTGAAGTAGAGTTTTGACACTTCACAGATTCAGGTTCCATCCCAAGCTTGGACAGTTTTCTGTGGAAATTAGAATGATGCCCTCCCTGTGTCCACCAAGTTGGATTCCTCTCACATCCCAAAACGCCTGCTGGCAGGTGGATTGGTTATTCTAGGTGTGAATAAGTGTGTGAGTGTGTGAATGTAGGTACGTGGTGTCCTTCTATTAGACTGACATCCCATCTATTCACACCTCACACCCAGATCGACTCGAAATTAACCAATTTGAACATCTTTCACCAGCTGGTTTGAGGGTGAGCTTTGGGATTAATAGCAATCTTCCCAGGAATAATGTGATGGAAAGCACCTCTTGCTTCATCTGTACATAAATGCTTCTGAATTACACCACCCTCTGCTGGCCAAAATGTCCTGAGAAGAACGCTTTACAATGCAAAACCTACAAGCAAATCTGTTCTTCACCTCTTCCTTTCCTCTCCAGACCAGTTGTCTTGCATTGTTTCCCATATGCAGATTACACCTGGCCCTTCCCGTCTGCTCTGTGTCCTATCTGGATCTACCTGGACGTACTTTTCTCCACAGCCTCCATCATGCACCTGTGTGCCATCTCTCTGGACCGCTACATTGCCATCCGTAATCCCATCCAGCACAGCCGCACCAACTCCAGAGCCCGAGCCCGGGTTAAGATCACAGCTGCATGGACCATCTCTGTAGGTAAGAGTTAAATATCATACATTTTTTTACTGGTCTGTAGGATGGCAAACGTTCTTACATTTAGTATGGGCAAATTCCATGATTATTGCCTGCCATATTAATCTTTACATCATTCTATGTTTAATTCACAAAACTGTTGGTGATCTAATGACCCGATACAACTAGGGTCAAAGTTAACAAACTATATCACATATCTCAATCAGATTCTTAAAAAAATACATTTGCTTTGAATAACCAAAACAAACCTTTAGGCCCTGTGTCCAAAACCTTCCAGGCCTCCAAGGCCAACGTTATGACGATGTCTGTGGGGATGCTGCCTCTCATAGCTGACCTGAGTTGCTCTGCATAAAAGCATCAGCCAAATGAATTTAAACAAATGTACTCTGATGCTTTCTGGCATGTTTGAGTCATTTCCAGCAAATTGGTGGAAATCTGATTTTCCTGAAGAATAGTGAAACTGAATTTCAACAGTTTGCGTTCTCATTTGCATGAACGTCAAATCAGACTCCAAAGTGAGTAAGCAGGGTTGCCAGGTGTGTGGTTTTGGACCATTTTGTTTTCAGGTCGATGATCGTTTTGCGTATGTAATAGTAATCCTGTCATATGGATGATCTGCATATTTTAGTGGATATTTTCAATGTTGGTATTTTCAGCGTTATTTGAAAAGTTCAAAGTGGAACACTTTTAGAAATCTAGCAATTGAGTTATGCAAAAAACCCTTAACGAATCCTCTTTTTTTAATTGTGTGTTATCTGATATTTTGTACTTAAAGTTTGTAAAACCATATTCAATCTTTGTGTTTATTAGGAATCTCCATGCCTGTCCCAGTTCTTGGACTCCATGACCGCTCCAAAGTCTTCAAAGACGGCAGCTGTCAGCTGACAGACGACAGTTTTGTCCTGATCGGCTCCTTCGTGGCGTTCTTCATCCCCCTCGTCATCATGGTGGTGACGTACTTCCTGACGATCAGCGCCCTGCAGAGCCAGGCCACTCTGTGTCTGGACCAGCTCATCGCACGTCCCAAGTGGCTGTCCATGCTGGATCTTCTCCCTCGAGGCTCGCTTTCCTCTGAACGCTTATTCTCTCAGACTTCGCTCTGCCCTGACACTATCATCCCTTCCGCCAGGCCGTTCATCCGCCGCACGGCACAGTCCATCAGCAATGAGCAGAAGGCCTCCAAAGTCCTTGGTGTGGTCTTCTTCCTATTCGTGGTCATGTGGTGTCCGTTCTTTATCACAAACGTCATGGCGGTGGCGTGCGCCTCTTCAGCGTGTGACCCGGCCCTCATGACCGGCCTGCTTAACGTATTCGTTTGGGTGGGATACTTGTCTTCGGCTGTCAACCCACTCGTCTACACGCTCTTCAACAAGACGTACCGCGCAGCGTTCGCCCGCTACATGCGCTGCCAATACCGTGAACAAAGCAGGTCGCTTCAGGTCATCCTGGTCAACACAATCCCTCCTTTGGCTTTCCACTCTTCCAAACTTCCACTTCAGGGAGACGATTCTTTAAGACTTTCGAAAGAGGACAGCAGATTTGGGACATCCTCCTACACGAACCAGGTAGAATCTCTAAATAAGCATGGACGAGATGAGATGGTGAGTCATGTCTGAAAGCATTTATTTTATGGACATAAGGATTGCTCAGGCTCCGGGCTTCAGGAAATGGTGCCACAGATTCTCAAGACTAACAAAGAGTATATGCCATCGGTATATATACATATATATCTCACACTTTCAGTAAATGCAATTTTACAGTTGTGTTGTTGTTGTTTAAAGACATTCCCAGAGGTGGTCTGCTCGCTGCGTGGATTCTTTGGGATTTGCCTTTTAATGAAAAAGTGTCTGGCTGGGAAACACATTCAGAAAATATGAGACTTATGATTTGTTAATACCTGTGCACTGCAATTGTCTGGCTTTCTGAGTATCCATTTAACTGCCTCTCTTTTGCATAATCTGATTTCTCATGGGTTCATATTGAATTTTTTTGTTGTTGTTCAGGATGAACGGGAAGCTGATCAGAATAGTATTTGTGTTAAATGTGCTTTTACAATCATGGGCTCACGATCACAAGGGAAATATAACATTGAAGGATTTAAAGGGTTTTGCAGATTGTATTTTCGTTACCCTGGGAAACAAGACTTTTAATGGATTATGAACTGTGTGACATAATAAATACCTGTGTATAAATTGAAATGTATGTGGGTAAATAAATAGAATAAACTAAACGTGGGCATTTTATTATATGAAATAATCAGAGACAGGAAGGCATGGAGAAGCAGAGTTACTGTTACTGTTTTGTTTATGAGTTAATAGTACGGAAATGACGATGCAGTCTGGGTGAAATATTCTTTGCCCTGTCACAGTGACAGTAGCTAATCGTGGACGTTCCTAACATGAATCCAAATGCAAGAGTTGCATTGTAAATGACCTGGGTGACTGTTTATTACTTACTATTAATTAAATAGACAACTTTGCTTTGGTTGAGAAAATATACACTGGTGTATATAACAGTTTAGTGTATATACCAAAAGTGGATGTGGTAGTAACTACGCCATACTATATGGATAAAAGTTTGTGGACACCTGACTGTAGGATTCATATGTACTTTCTGAAAATCCCATTCCACATCCACAAGAACATTAGTAAAGCCAGATGTGGATGAGGTGAGAAGGCCTGAGATGCAGGAGAAAGCAGGAGACCTTCCTTGGTACAGCAGATCTTCATGTGGAAGAACCGCATATGGCTGGAAAAGTCAAAGTCCCAGTACATTGGTCATTCTGGTGTGTGTACATCTCTACATGGTTCACACACTGGGTAAGTTGTCTTTGCTCACTCACTTGCTTTTTTTTTTTTTTTTTTTGCAATCAGGAGTCTGTAGAGATAGTGGTGTGAACAAACAAACAAACATACAAAAAACGTCTGGTGAGGGGCAGTTTTTTAGACAAAATGACTGGTTTGAGCTGACAGAAGTGCTATGGCAACACAAATACCCACTCTTTATCTCCATGGTGAGTGGAAAACACATGCAGGCTACAACAGCAGTAAAATACATCAGATTCCATATCTAAAATTAATCACTGCAGCTTTATATTTATATTTCACTCATTTTTTTAATCCATATACTTTGAGTTTTGAACTACTTCTAAATTGTCATTAAAGATGTTTGTACTAAATGGATTAGTAATATTTATAACATTGATGTTTGATATAGTACATTGTAAAATGTAAAACATTATATAATGTAGAAATGAAACTCAGTGCACAGATAACTGATAGACCTATTCAGAGTTAACTCATCACTGCAACAGGAGCGAGTAGTATAATGTAATGTAATGTACAACATAAATGACAGGGGTTTAGTCATTCCAATTAATCCAGGCTTTGAATCTCTGTTGTCAATGGTTACACTTTCCAAATTGTATTGCTGATGCAAACAGCCAATTCAGGGACACCCCCCCCACTACCTCCCCTATTAAAACATGCTAATGCAGTCCATTAGGCTGACAGAGTCCATGCACATCGCCGCTGTAGACTGCAAGAGCCAACATTTTAATAACTGCAAAATAGAGAGATTATAAAAGCTTGATTGTTGGTTTATCTTTCATTAGCTAGAACAGTTTATAGACGTGAGCTGCGAGTTTGTTAGTGCGCCCCCTGGTGACAGGTTATAATACTTATTGACTGTATTTTGTCCGACACACACCGAATACAGTAAAAAAAAAAAAAAGAAGGTCATGCCCTCTTTACCATGGCAAATTCTAATGCCATGTGTCCTCTACTGACCTGAGAGGCCGAGACTACACTAATCCGGAGACATAAAAACCTGCGTTTTCATCTAAAAATGTTCCACGACCACACTTTTCTTTTCTTTTCTCAAAAGTTCCTCATTCACACTGAAATGTCTGGAAACAGAAGTACCCTGTTCGTGCATGAGCAAAACATAAGATGCTTTGAAATGCATCATATCCAGCTGGCATTTATTTACTTTCCGTCACGTCCACACTTCGACGTGGAGGGTGTTTTCAAAAAGCTGTGTCTGTAAAAATGTGTCAGTGTGGACATGGGGCTTATAGAGGCCCCATATATTGGGGCTAACAGGAAGAAAGGCCACACTTCGTAACTGGGATTGACACTATAGAGGTCATGCCCCCTGTCCATGGACTAACTGGCAGAGATGCGACACCCTTTATATGAGATTGACACTATAGAGGTAAGACCCCCTATATTAGGACAAACTGGCAGAGAGGTGACATCCGTCAATTGGGATTGAGATAATAGCAGTCACACTCCCTATATTGGGACAAACAGGAAGAAAAGCAAAACTTTAGAGTTATTCAGTATACAGGCAAACGGTCAACTTATTTAAGTCTAAAGTAATGCATGAAACATATTTACTTCTCTTGCAAATTGTTTTCTTTTCTCCTCTGCTCCTATAATCAGAGAGTTAGGTCTGTACACAAGAGGTTTGGAGGAAAGTGCAATCAATCCAAAGACCAGCAGGAGGTAAATAAGCATGTTGAGAGTTATTGAAACACTGTAAGGGTTCAAAAGCAACAATTCACTAGATTTCTTGTTCTGGGAATAGAAACAAAGAAATGGGCCATAATCTGTGTGGTTTAATTTTCTCCATGGGCTGTCAGGGGCATAAAGTAACTGAACACAAGCAGCCTGTAATATTCACAGTGTGACTGAGGTGACGTGATTGCGGCCCTAAAGCTGTGCACCGGGTGCATCAGGTAAATCATCTACAGGAAATGTGGCTCTGTTGTGACAGCAGTGCCGTGTGCAAAGACGAGCTGCATTCAAAGGCTGCTGCTGAAGATGGCTATTAGAAAAATGGGAAGGCGGGGGAGGTAAATACTTATGAACAGGTGCTAAAGTGTGGACTCACTTATCACACTATAAGATACTGTACATCAAAACAAACATATGGTCAATCTGTTAAACACAAAACATCTTAATTCCTGCATTGTTTCAGACATAGTCTATTAAAAACATTCACAAATGTAATGTGAGAAAATCAATAATAATATTTTTTTTTATTCCAATGAAATAATGTGCTATCTTATTATAAATATAGATATAAATATATAGAGTAACATATCATACTTTACTACTGTATAACTATACTCTACTCATAAAAGTATAATAATGTTGAGAATGTTATTTATTTATTTATTTGCATATTTTATATGTTTATATGCTGAATTAATATTAATAAAATGTTTGTTATGTATTCCCAAACAGCCTTCGTGCTGAGAAACTTATAACTAATAATAATAATAACAACAACAACAACAACAATAATAATATAACTTATTATTATTATTATTATTATTATTATTGTTATTATTATTCAGTAAGTATATGCAATTTTTTACAACAATAATAACACAACAACAACAACAACAACAACAACAACAACACTAGTAAATATAATAACCCCATCACAATTAGGACTTTAATGACTTTGAATGAATGAATTGTAAACTGTAAATAAAATTGGATTTCGAAAAACATTTTGAGTTTCACGTCTCAGGTTTTTGTTGATCTGCGACAGCACGTGAATGTAGCACACGTTCAGGTGAAAGTCTGACGTCAAAGCGAGTGCAAAATCCAACCCGGTTTAAATGCGCCGCCCGCGGGTGCACCGTCAGTTCCGTGCGCGCGTTCATGGTGCCGTGTGTGCCAGTGAACGCGGTGGTGAGAGAGAGAGAGAGAGAGAGAGAGAGAAAGGGAGAAAAACGTCAACATGAGCAAGTTTGGTTCTTTGTCAAAACGCATAAAGTCGGCGCGTACCGGCGTGGCGCTCGGTGAGCAGGTGTGCATGGTGGAGTGCGCGCCCCCGTGTCCGTGCGGCTCGTCTCCGCCGTGCGTGTGTCCGTCCTCAGGAGGCGCAGGCGGAGCAGAGGAGCTGAAGGTTGGTGGCTTTAATGAGCATAACAAATCAACAGGCTCATGAGTGCAGCCAGTCCGTTATCCTGGAATTATTATGAGGCTTCATCTCAGCTGATTAATGTTTTCCATTAAAGTTTAATGATATCAGGTTATTTTTACTTTGAATATATTACAATAAAATATGCTCATGAATTCATGTCCAAAATAGACTTTTAGTTTTATTTTATACAGATGTAGACAGTATGAGCTTTTTTCTTTCTATTTTTTGTAAGAATGTTTCGGAGTGAGAAGTGAAGATGCAAAAACAATATAATATAAACTAATATAATATAATATAATATAATATAATATAGTATAGTGTAATGTAATATAATATAATATAATATAATTTAATATAATATAATATAATGTGAAAATATATTATGAAAACTGGAAAGTATATAAAAATTAAAAAAAAAAATACAGTACTGTATTAATAATTTTTGTAGACTTCATGGACTAAGAAATGTCACTGGTTTGAAAACCACCATTGCTTTTCCCCTCCAGGCATTTACACTTAAAGAGTTGTAAATAAGGTGCCATGCTTAAAATCATTGTACAAATCATTGTAAAAAAAAAAAAAAAAAAGGTGCCATGCTTGAACCTGCTTATATTTCCAAATAAAGAAGGAGTGAAGACTAATTAAAAGTCTGTGTAATACGATAGCACGTAGGATACAAGCTCTCTATAAGCTCCCTGCTGTATAATCTGCTCTTTGGTGTACTTTGTGTTGGGGGGACTTGAGTCTTAAACACTCAGTTATGTGTGTGTGATTAATCTGAAGTGTGATTTCCATTCAGCCCACAGAGTTCACTTAGTTCAGTTAATACACTGGTTCACTGGTCTCCCAACATGCAGGTTTTAACTCTGGAATCACATCCATAATGATTGGTTGTAAAAATGTATTTTAATTATGGCTTCTTGTCTTTAGGAAAATGGAGGTCCGTGTGAGACAGGAGTGTCCAACAATCGTGGCTTTGATAATCTTGCCTATATGGCAGGAAGCCTCAGTGAACTTCGACCACATGCTGGCCAGATTTCTCACCTAACCCTATCTCTAACAAGCGTCCCGTCCTGTTCAGATAACGCTCACACCCTCCAGACGCGTCTCTCTGCACTCAGCGGTGTAGCCGATGTGTTTATTTCCCAGTCTGGAGGCAGAGTGTGGGTAGGCTACTATCAATCTGCAGTCACGGCTAAAGAGATCGTACAGGAGATTCAGGGGATGGGATACGGAGTGAGAGACATGACAAATGCTCCTCCATCTGGAGAATCAGCTCAGGAAGAAAGCTTGGTAAGATTCAGAGTGGATGGAATGACCTGCCACTCATGTGTTCGCTCCATCAAGGACCGGATTGGAGCACTGCAAGGGGTTATGGGTTTAAACATATCTTTAAGTGACAAGGAAGCCTTTATATGGTATAACCCCAAACTAGTGGAGCCAGAACTCCTCAGGGAAAACATACAAGGCATGGGCTTTGATGCCTGCCTCAATCAGACAGACCCAAGCCATGTCAAGGTGGCACAATCCGAATGGGTTGAGGAGAGCTTTGGTGTGGAAGGAATGCATTGTGGGTCGTGTGTCAAAAATATTACAGAGAGCTTATCTGGAATGCTGGGTGTCCAGGGTGTGTTGGTGTCATTGGAAAACAGAAGTGTGCATTTGAAATACGATCCATCTCTGGTTACCCTGGGTACAATCAAAGCAGTAATAGAGGAACTACCTTATGGCAAATACAGAGTAACTCCAGATTTCCAGGAACAGATTGGAAGAACTAATGGATTTTTGCAGATATCTGGAATTCATCCCTCGGACACTGCTTCACTAGAGAAAGTGATGATTATAATCAAAGGCATGACATGTAATTCTTGTGTGCTGTCCATAGAGGAAATAATGTCCAAGAGAACGGGTGTGCATGCTATCACAGTGTATCTGAACGAGCAGAAGGGAATAATTACGTTTGACCCCAGAATGACTTGTCCTGAGGAACTCAGGGAGGCCATCGAGGACATGGGATTTGAGGCATCCATTGAACTAGGTACAGTAATACCTGTAAATAATAATAAATAATAAATAATTAAACAATCAATTCATTCATTCATTCAGCTTCAGTAACTAGATTGTGATTCTGACAGGATCGTCAAATGTACACAGTCTGCTAGTTATTTGGCTAGCTAAACTGACTAATGCTAACTTGACTAACATGACCTAAACTCAAAAATAAAATTTTTATACGTTGCTAATCCTTCTCACTGCTTAGTCTAGACTCTTAGCTAACGCTGAGCAGCTCAACAATTGGGATTTTAGGAGATATTTTACAAATTCTCAAATACGTATTCTGCACTGTTAAAACTAGCCAACAAGATGACATTTAATTCTGTCATATAGCTAACCAGCTAGTTAACATGAGCTAACAGTGTTTCTGACAGGGTTTTTTGGTACATTGAAAAATATAGTATAACTGCTAAAATGGTAAAATGTTAAAGCTAAAACAGCTAGCTGACACAATCTAACGTGACAGCTAAAATGTACAAGAACCAACCCGAAATTGATTTCATATTTTTAAATTTTTTTCATAGGTAAAGTGAACTAAATCTAGCCAATTTATAAGAATGCAGTTTAAGTAATTTTCACAAGCCTCACTGCTTCACTGCTAGCCAGCTAATTAGGATCAGCTAATGAATATCGGGCCGGATTTTTAAAGTTATGTTTACGATTGTTATTCGTTTTCTCCTCTAATCACTTCATTACACCTGCCTTGACTTTTAATGTGATTGATTTCCCCTGTGGAGCTGTGTGAAAAGTCAAGGCAACATAAAGAAGTCAAAGCAAATATTTCCCATAGGCAATCTCAGTAAATGTTGGAAGTCCATGGCCAGGCCCTTTAACCTCTCAGATAATCTTTCCTGATTTCTCTCTAGCTGTAATACAGGATAAACGATCAGGATCTTGAGCCCTTTCTCTGGTAGCCATCAGAAAATGTGAATTAAAGAATAACAAAAAACCTTTCAGTAGGTGAACTTGAATGACTCCAGAACCAGACATAGCAATCTTTAAATGGTATGCGGTTGCCAGGATTAAGAATGAACAGCTAAGCGGATTACTGAGGGCTTATTTTACTTTTTTTTCTCTCTCCCTCCATCTAATTCATGCTTTCGTTTTTCCAGCCACTAGAATCGTTACTTAGCATGAATGACTGTAGCACTTTAGTTTAGAGATATAGAAATTACTTTCTTCACAGTTTAACATGCAGAATTTGTTCCTATTAAGTTTTAGCTCTGACGTTTGCTGTATGTTATTAGTTACACGAGTATATTGGTGTTGTCTTATTAACTTCAAGAAAATAAGGGAGGCTGGTATGGCTCTAATTTAACTGGTAACAAAAACATGTTGTTGGAAAGATGTTCCACAAGATTTTGGAGTGTGCATGTGTGGACATTTCTGCTCATTCATCCACAAAAGTGACATCTCTGCTTTGGTAGAAAAAATATAGACTAAGTCACTACAGTAAACTGACAGTGTAGTGCAAATACCAAACGTGGATGCAGTAGTAACTACGGACTTTCACTATATGGACAAGATTTGTGGACACCTGACTTGGATTTGTCTTTTTTGAAAATCCCATTTCACATTTAGTTCGAATTTGCTGTTATAATAACTTCCACTCTTCTGGGAAGAGATTTCACTATATTTTTTGAGTGTGCTTGTAAAAATTTCTGTTCATTTAAACACAAGAACATTAGTAATGTCAGGTACTGATTCAGGTAAATCCTGGGATGCAGTCAGATTTCCAATCCATCCCAAAGGTGTTCAATAGGGTTGAGGTCAAAGTTCTGTAGCAGGCCACTTAAGATATTCTCCTCTAAACCATGTAGACCATATTTTCATAGAGCTAGCTTTGTGAACTTCGGCATTGTCATGCTTTAGCAGATTTGGGTCTCCTAGTTTGAAAATGTAAGACTAAAGTCTTTGATGATGTCTTTGGACTGCAATTGATACAGTTTTACATTTAAGATTTTATCATATTTTATCATATATTTACATAACAGTTACACTCATATGTGAATTATTTATAATGGCACTATCAGGTGTCACCCAGGTTTCA
Source organism: Silurus asotus (assembly GCA_024362625.1). Taxonomy (NCBI): domain Eukaryota; kingdom Metazoa; phylum Chordata; class Actinopteri; order Siluriformes; family Siluridae; genus Silurus; species Silurus asotus. The sequence goes on from MU562415.1 coordinate 6,040,782, forward strand.
TTGTGGCTCTGGTTCCTCTCAAGATTTCTTCCCCGTTTTGTCTCAGGGAGTCTACAACTCACTGTTCACGTTTTCATCTCTCCATCTAAGATTCTGCTGGTAATGATGTCCTACACAATAGGCAGGAATCCCAAAAAAGCGCACTCTCATACCTCAAGAATGGGACTCAACCAAGAATTACACCTCAGACCTCTAAATCCTCAGTCAATCCATCGCGAATTGAAGATCCTGAAGAGGCAAAAACACAGAAATGTTTTGTCCGGGTCACAGGGATGACCTGCACTTCCTGTGTGGCCAACATCGAGAGAAAGCTGCACAAGCATGCAGGTGTGCTGATGTATTATTATAATTTATTATGTACATATTATGGTAAATGCAGTGTTTATAATGGGTGAATTTATTTGGGGTGTTTGATGTTTCTTTAAAAAGATATGTTTATGTGTATAGGTATTAAGTCTGTCCTCGTAGCCTTGATGGCAGGTAAAGCTGAAATTAGGTATGACCCAGACTACGTGGATTCAGCGCAGATAGTTAAACTCATCGCTGGACTGGGATTCGGGGCGTCTCTAATGGACGACGGTGCAGTCAGCAGCGGCCTTCTGGACCTTTCCGTGAGCTTTTTGCTCTCATGTTATTATGTGTTATTATGCGTTTTTATGGGAATTGTGCACCGAAAAAAATTATACTGAACTGGAAATGTTATATTCAAACTTTTGTATTTTAAAGTGGATTCAGTATTTGAGAAAAAGATTAAATACACTAAAGAGTTTAAAAAGATTAATTTGGATAAAATATTGCTTTTTTGACTGGAGCAAGCTCAGAAAAAGACAAAAAAAAAAAAAAGTAATTATAACATTTGTAAAAAACAACAATTTGATTTTTTTTTTCAACTTGAAATTTTGACCAGATATTACTTTAAACGAAAATACTGAATGCCCATGACAATTTGCTCCAAAGGTTTATATTTGATAAAATAATTAACAAGAATTATGCACAATTTAGCTTGAAGTGCTATGAGTCATATAGTAATAGGTTCCATCTGAACATAGTGAACTGTATGTAATAGAAAGGACAATAAGTGACATTTACTTCTGTTGTATGATTCTTGACAGGATATTTAATATGTTAATGTAATAATAACACTTCTGATGGTATCCAGCAAAACAAACATGACATATCTTAATAATTTCTGACAAGGCAAGTCATATGTGTACTAACCTGACAGGATTTTTTGATTATAATTACAATTCTATGCAATTCCAGAGCTAGACAGCTAATTAACATGAGGGAATAGTGTTTCTGACAGAATTTTTCTGGTTAAATTGAAAAAAAAATACATACCCTGCTAAAATATAAAGAATTAAAGCTATACAGCTATCTGACATCATCAAATTTTTATGTTTAGAAATACACAATTTTGCTAGTACTAGCCAAATCTCGCCAACTTGAATCATTTTTCACAGCAATTTAAGCAATCTTACAATGAATTTCTCATTTCTCAATAAAAATCTCAATTCAGTCTAAAGCTAAAGATATTTTAGACAGTATTTAGATGGAGAATTTTGCTAGAACCTTGTTTTTATTTTACTGTCCAGTCAATTTGTACACAGTAATTTATATTGAATAGCTCAAACAAACATCATTGTTTGAGGTATTTGTTAAAGTGTGCTGTTTGAACTGTTTATAAAAGTATATTTAAGCACAAAATCAAGAATTTTAACTCATTCAAATGAAATTTCAGATTTCTAGAAAAAATGTTCATTGTTACAACAATGAGATTCTTTTAATGACACATCTGCTGTATAGAATGTGACAAATATTTGTTCACTCAGACCCTCTGGGGACAGGGGGTGGGGGCACACACACACACAGCTGGACAGGCAAAATTACATTTTATGATCTTTTTAGAGTTCACCTCAGTAATTATAGTTTTATAAAGCTTATTATTGCTGATGTGCTCAACATGTTCCTTATACTCACCCGTACTCACTGTTTCCCCAGGTAACTGGCATGACATGTGCTTCCTGTGTCCATACCATCGAAACCAAACTGCAAAGTACAAATGGCATTCTGGAGGCCACTGTTGCCTTGGCAACCAACAAGGCTCACATTAAGTTTGATCCCGAAGTGGTCGGGGCGCGCGACATCATCCAAGTTATCGAGGTAAACAGTTCTCGACATACTTTTGTACAAATTGAATCTCGCCAGAAATGTTTATCCAAGAATGAGATTTTTTTTTTTTAAGTGCGTGATTTAATAAACGATCTTGATTGCTTTTGTATTTTCTGGCCTCTGCTTTTTATCCTGCACTTGCAATTACTGCCCTGATGAAAAATTGTGAAAAAGTACTGATTCAAGAGCTGCTTGAGTGTCTTTTATTTTTTGTTGTTGTTCTACCAGTGAATAGTCTGGTGATGGGGTTTAGGGTTGTGGGTTGAAACCAGGGTGAGCATTTGTATTATGTGGAAAATGAATAATTTAAATGAAGCTCATGTTGTTTAGATTTGTACATGTTCATGTATTATTATTATTGATTTGTATTTAAGAAGTGTTATATGATTGATTTTAACATAGAAATTAGCGCTTGCACACAGCAGGTTGCTTTACAGAAAGCACATATTTGTATGTATTGCATTGATTACACTGTTGTACATTGCCATCATACACTATTGGGTTTAAGTATTGGGACCCTTGATTTTGTTAGCCAAATATTTTTTTTTTCTCAAACTGTTACCACAAAGTTGGAGACACGCAATTGTTTAGGATGTCGGATAGATTCTTGTGTGAAAGAAGCATTAAAGTCAAGTATCCCCTCTATCTATCTATCTATCTATCTATCTATCTATCTATCTATCTATCTATCTATCTATCTATCTATCTATCTATATCCATCCATCCATCCATCCATCCATCCATCCATCCATCCATCCATCCATCTTTATTTAATCCAGAGGTGCATTGATAAATGACTAACTTTCCACCAGACTGTTATCTCATAGACTTTCTCAAAAATATTGTGTTAAACCATATACTGTATCAGATTTTCAAATGTCCCTTTGTTCCTTCTGTGGCTTAGGGTCTTGGGTTTGACGTGTCATTGATAAGGAATGATGCTTTGAGAAAAAATGATGGCTTGGATCACCAGAAGGAGATACGACTGCAAGTATCTATTTTTCACTCATATTTAAAAAATAATGATCTAAATGCTTCATATTCTGTTCCACTGGCATTTATCTATAGTAAACATTGGCTAAAATAGATCTCCTGTACAGTAGAGGCAATTGTGAAAGATGTATAGCGTGTTTAAATCTGATTATCACTCGTGTAGTTGGCGTCAGTCTTTCCTGTTCAATCTGCTGTTCGGGATTCCTGTCATGGGCCTGATGATTTACATGATGGTGATGGACAAGCGGCATGAAGAACATGGAGGAGCCATGGCAGACATGCAGAACGTGCTGCCCGGACTCTCGCTTCTTAACCTCATCTTTTTCTTGCTCTGTACCCCGGTCCAGGTGACATGAACTTCACTTACTATGAACTAACAATGGGATTAGAGAATCACTTTAAGAAGTAATTTGTGATCAAACTGAATTTGTGATCAAAAATAATAATAGTTTTCTGATTTATATCTTTTTAATACAAGAAAAAGTCACAAATACTCTATATGGACAAAAGTATTGGGACAACTGACCTTTCCAGCTATTTTTACCACAAAGTTAGAGGCACACATAAGTACAGGACGCCTTTGGAAGCATGAAATTTCCTCTTCACTTGAATTAGGAGACCTAAAACCTGTTCCAGCATGACAGTGCCCCCATGCACAAAGCTAGCTTCATTAAGATATGGTTTGCATGGTTTGGAGTATAAGATCTTAAGCCTGCTCTGCTCTGACCTTGAACCTATCCAACAATTATAAGATTGAACTAAAACGCTGACTGAACCTAAGCCTCCTCATCTCACCATCATCAATCCCTGACTTTACTAACACACTTGTGGCTGAATGAATCTTCACAAAGCTCCACAAGTAACAAAACATCTTCCTAGAAGAGTGTAGGTTATTATAAGAGAACGTTGGCTCACATATGCCATGTGATTTAGATTTTTTTTTTAATAAAAAAAAAAAAATCATCTTCACAATGCACTTTTCCTACTTTGCTCCTCCTGCTACTCAGGTTTGAGAAATCAACAGACTTTCTGTTGTTCACAATTTAGTGCATATTTTGAAAGAACATATGGATTATGATAACTCTCATCTGTCTGTCTTACTGTCTTCACATCCACCATGGTCAGATCTTCGGCGGCCGGTACTTCTATATCCAAGCCTATCGTTCTCTAAGACACGGCGTAGCCAACATGGATGTGCTGATCGTTCTGGCCACCACTATTGCGTACGTTTACTCCTGCGTGGTGCTGGTGGTAGCCATGAGCGAGGAGGCTAAGCAAAGTCCGGTCACTTTTTTCGACACACCTCCCATGCTGTTTGTTTTCATTGCCCTTGGACGCTGGCTGGAGCACATTGCCAAGGTAAAAGAAAATGTAATAGATTACTGAAAGCCCTGTTACTCGTATGCGTTTGAGCAATAAATATGACAATATATAAATTGCATTTCTGTATAAATCTGCTAAATGGGGAAAAATGTTCAGACTTAAAACGATTGTGAACAATAAAGAAGGTCTTTTTAAGGAGTAAAATTGGTTTGAGTGTTTCTCAGACCTCAGACCTCGCGACTTATTTTACATCACAATGCCAAGTTCTGACACACAGGATGTTCCAGCTGTTTCATTGAATGTTGCCAAGTCCTCGATTTAAATGCAAACTTTGGCTACAGTTGATTGGCTGATTGGCTAAGTAGCTTTTTTGCATATCTGTACTTTTCTGAGGTATTTCTATTTGGGACTTTAACTTCACTACATTTCAAAGTCAAATATCTTTTTACTCAACTACATTTTGAAAAATTTGTTGTTCATAATGAGGATAAAAACACAACTAGTCAAACACGCAGTAAGTCACCAATCAGGGTCGAGCGCACGCTCTGTTTCAAAGTTGTTTTGATTTGGCGCTTGGTGTATCTACTGATCACCAACATACAGTTCAGCATCAGTTCAACATCAAGCAGAGCATTTAGAGAGGAATAAATGATGAAGAAACTCCAGACTCGAATTCACCACAACACGTGACCTTGTTTGCATTTTTTTTAAGAAGTTTAAAAGAAGGTTTTGGGCTCATGATAATTGTATTAGATATCACTCAGTGTTTGAGTCATTAATATCATTCTATTAATAAATTGGTGTATTAAAAGTAACAAAGTCTACTTTTCTTCTGATAAAAATGATAATAGGAACATTATAGCCATAATAAATAATAGCACTTTGGATATTTAAGGACATTTGCTTTTACATTTTAACTCAAGTGAAAGTTTAAACGGAGAACTTTTACTAAAGTCATATTTTACAGAGTAGATCTCTACTTAAACGTCAACTACATGGTTTGTGTACTTCGTCCACCACTGTTGGAAGTTATGCAATTTGAAGACGTTAATTTTCATAATTCTCCTCGGTGTGTGTGTGTGAAGCGTCCGCCTGTGAGGAAAGCTGCATCACACATATCAGAATGAGGGCCTAAATATAAACTTGTGATTACTGAGATACTAAACAGTATCATTTGTAAACAGCATAATTTCCACACTGACAAACCCTGCACTAAGATCTGTCCGGTTTTTCTCCAGTATGTAGAACAACAAGTGCCTGATAAATATTTTGTATAAATGACTTTATCTCGTGTAAATGTATGGAGTGCATCAGTGGATCGAACTGATCATATTGTTGTTCTTTATTAATGATATAATAGTAATAAAATAACAATAATAATAATTAATAATTATGAAGGGTAAATATAATGGGATAGTATGTATGTATCTTTAAGTTGCTTTGTGAGTCTGCTGATCGAAAGCACTATACAAAATTATAATTTTTTTTTTTTTATAAAAAAAAATGTACCTTATAAAAAGTATTTCTTTTTGTACTCCTTCCATAAATAACGGCTGTTAGTTGATATCAAGTGATGCATTTCTGTGGTTTGCAGCTCCAAACTGTTTTTCTGTTTGGTGCGTATCTGAGGTTTAAATCATTCCGTCTTATCTCTTTCCTCCTCATGCTACTCGCTCGATTCCTTCACGTGTTCCAGATAAAACACTGCTGTAAAAATCTAATCGTATCTCAGATTTTTTCCAAACAAATCCAGTTCCTTGACTCTTGGTTTTGCTTTCTCGGGTTAATCAGTAACAAAAGGCCCTGTGTGTGTTTTAGTGATAAAAAGCTCAGATTGCTATTGTTTATTATGTAAGTGACTTTTATGTTGCTGCTCTGGAGAAAAGCGATGTGAATTAAAAGTTGTAATATTGAATTTTAATTGAGATTTTGTCTCTGTAGAGTAAGACGTCAAAGGCTCTGGCCAAACTCATGTCTCTGCAGGCCACAGATGCGACTATAGTGACACTGGGACACGACAACGCAATCATCAGGTATTTATATGAAAACATGTCATTGATACACTGGAACATGAAGTGGAGCAGTTACAATTAGGCAATGTGACTAATATGAGATGCTTGGATCAAAAGTATTGGGACACCTGACTTTTCCAGACATTTGGGAGAAGAAGATCTCTTGCTATAGAACTCACTTTAACCCTATTGAGCACATTTTTGGGTGAATTTTTGGGTCTGACTGCACCCCAGACTTCCACACCTCACCTACGTACATCAGTACCTGACTTTACATATGCCCTTGTGGTTAAATGAGTGAAAATCTCCACATGTACACTCCAAAATCTAGTGGAACATCCAAAAAAATTCTGGCGATTATTATACAAGCAAATATGGACTAACTAAGGAATGGGAAGTTTAAAAAGGACATAGCAATCTGATGGTCAGGTGTCCACATACTTCTACGTCTAAACACTTAATTCGTATCTAATGGAGGTCTCTGGGACCTCTGACTTTTAGAGAAAGAAACCAAAAAAATTTTTTTATTATAAATAAAAAGAATATTGATTAAAAATATAGAACACATTGTAAAAATCTTTACGTATGAGCACACAAGTGGCTCAGCAAGGTGCTGATGTTTGTGTTTCCCCTGCAGGGAGAAGCAGATCTCAGTGGAGCTGGTGCAGAGAGGAGATGTGGTTAAAGTGGCACCTGGTGGGAAGTTTCCTGTCGATGGGAAAGTGATCGAGGGAAACTCCATGGCTGATGAGTCTCTGATCACAGGTACACATGAGCTTCACTTCTGTTCATCAAACTTGCGACACTATCTAATCTAATCTAAACACACTGCCCAACTACATATTACATCTATACTTACTATCCAACTAGATATCTAATCTATTCTCACAATCCAGACATCTATCCAATCCTTACTCATCCAACAAGCAATCTAATCTATACTTACAGTACCGCCCAATTTGCAATCTAATCTATACAACCATCTCTACATCTACTCTATCCAGCTAGCTATGTGATGGGGAGCTGAAGCAGTTTATATCTAATAGTTTTGTAAATACAATATTTTATTTAGCTAACCATAAATTAAAGTTAATGTAAGAATTAACAAACAAATATCACCTGCTTGTTAACACACACTAACATAATGATATAAATACATTTATAAAATAATTCTCAGGTATAAATCCTCATCATCAACTTTTCCTGTTTTACTTTGTTTAAACTCTGAACCAAATGTCCACTCTGAGGCTCGGTGTGTGGGTGCCAGCCAGGTGTCAGTCAGTGACCCAATTATCCCCAAGTGTGTTCCTTTGTGGCATTGTGTTACATCAGGAGAGCCCATGCCAGTCAGGAAGAAACCTGGCAGCTGTGTGATTGCTGGTTCGATTAATGCTCATGGAGCGCTGCTGGTCGAGGCCACACATGTAGGAGCAGATACAACACTCAGCCAGATCGTCCGTTTGGTGGAGGAGGCACAGACGTCCAAGGTAACCCACACAATGTCTACACACACACACACACACATGTACAAAACCCATAGCTAGATTTCAGCGGACAACTCCTGAATTATTGAAAATGATTGTACGAGATAAACATTACACACAGTGGCCCTCATTCATCAACAATACACACACACACACACACACACACATACTTTATAATTGCCCCAAAGTTAATTTGTTTATAAATTGTGTTTCTCAGGCACCGATCCAGCAATTTGCAGACAAGCTGAGCGGATACTTCGTCCCTTTTATCGTGTTCGTCTCCGTGGCAACGCTGGCAGCATGGCTTATTATTGGAACTTTCGATTTTGACATCGTGGCAAAGTATTTTCCTGTGAGTAATGACAGCAATTTAACAATATTCAGTCCTTGATTGCGTTACGTATTTTCATGCTGCAGTTGTCCTGTTGATAAGCTCATCTATCATCCCACTTGTCTCTGTGGGTCCAAATCTCGCTTACAGTATCTAACACTAGTGTCTTCTGTGTAGGACTACGATAAGGATATTTCCCGGGTCGACGTGGTGGTCCGCTTTGCCTTTCAGGCGTCCATCACTGTTTTATCTATTGCTTGTCCCTGCTCACTGGGTCTTGCGACCCCCACGGCGGTGATGGTGGGCACAGGGGTCGGGGCGCAGAACGGCATTCTTATCAAAGGTGGAGAGCCGCTGGAGATGGCCCACAAGGCATGGATTTTCTTTTTAATCCCTAAACATTGCTGTAAAAATTTCATCAAATATATTGGTATAGGTATTTTTTAGTTTTAGATGTTGAACATTAGCACCATATTAATAAGTTACACTATACTGAAAAATCTTGTGGACATCTGACCAAGCAATTGCTTCTCTTCAAACATCTTAATCCACATTTAGCTCCACTCTTCTGGGAAGATGTTCCACTAGATTGTGTAAAGACTTTTGTGAGCCTTATTATTATGAGCCTTATAGACTTATTCAGGTGTTAGTAAAATGATTTACTGATGTAGGTGAGATTAGGAGGCCTGGGGTGCAGTCAACGTGGAAAATCCGTCCCAAACATGGTTTAGTAGGATTGAGTTCAGAGCTCGATAGCAGGAGATCTTCCACTCCAACTCATTTTAAACATATAAACATGGAGCTGAATTTACGGGGGCATTGTGATGCTGGGACAGGTCATCTTATACAATTGTGTGCTTCCAAAATTGTGGTGACGGTTTGGAGAAGAACCAGATTTAATTGAAAAAGTCGGGTTTCATCAATCATCAAACTTATATTTATGCGTTGCCTGCTTTAGATCAGAGCAGTGATGTTCGACAAAACAGGCACCATCACAAACGGGGTCCCCCGAGTCACTCGTGTGCTGGTTCTGTGGGATCGAGCCCGCCTGCCTCTCCGGAAAGTTCTAGCCATAGTGGGCACTGCGGAAGCCAGCAGCGAACACCCACTGGGCATGGCAGTCGCTAAACACTGCAAAGAGGCAAGCGTACACACACACACACACACACACACACACACACACACACACACACACACACACACACACACACACACACATATATCCACTGTAGGCAGTAGTGGAAAATTATGGAGTAAATGTAATTCATTACTGTAGTCAAGGAGCTTTTTTTTAGTATCTGTACTTTACTTTAACTTCATATAAATCTTGTGCTTCAAAACATGTACTCTGTGTGTGTGCTTGTTTGTATATGTGTGTGTATGTGCATGTGTGTGTTACTGCAGGAGCTTAGCACGGAGACCCTGGGCTTTTGCCATGACTTCCAGGCTGTACCGGGGTGTGGGATCAGCTGTAGAGTTTCCAATATCGAGGATCTCCTGCAGATTAGTGCGGAGACAGACGGCACACAAACACAGACACACACACAGACACACACACAGACACACGAGCCGACCTGTCTCACCCTCCAGGGAGCCACCATGGATGAGAGTAGCTTAGTTACAGATGGAGATGTGGGTTCAGGTTAGTGCCATGTGTTCATACTGCCCTCTAGTGTGTGATCTGTTACAGAGACTCTGTGATTATGTCATTGTTTTGTGTGTGTGTGTGTGTGTGTGTGTGTGTGTGTGTGTGTGTGTGTGTGTGTGTGTGTGTGTGTGTGTGTGTAGGCTCTCCCTCATATTCTGTCCTGATCGGGAACAGGCAGTGGATGCAGAGGAATGGATTACATGTCACACCTGACGTGGATGAAGCCATGAGCAGCCATGAGACAAAAGGACAAACAGCTATTTTAGTGGCTATAGATGGTACGGTCCAAACTCTGAGAGACAATATACAATATAATACAGTAATTAATAAAGATAAACACTACAATTTGGTCTGGGTAGCTTTTAAAATATTGGCACAGTTCGAGAACAGTGCAAACGGGGGTGAAATCATTTCTTTTACTCAAACAAACAATTGAAAAAAAAACAGATTAGACTAATAGTTGATGTTATGTGAGATTGTCAATAAAATTAATGACACCTCTGAAGAATAAATTACATAAATTAATTTATGCCATGATTTATGCCAACAAGCATTGATGTAAAAAAAAAAAGTTTTCTCCAGAAATCAAGAATTGGCAATATCCTGGTTCTTGTTGGTTTAAAAATGATGTTTTACACATGATAAATTTTAGCATCCATCACCAGGTGAACCAGTGCACCAGAGGCATGTGCTCGTGTGGTGCAAATCATTTTAAAATCGAGAAATGCGCCACAACAACTGAGATTAAAAACGATAAAGGGTGCCAATAATTTTGGACTGGACTGAACTGTACTGATGCCTACTCGAGTGCATTATGCACAAAATCTGATCTGTGATTACTGATAGTTGTGAGTGTATTAGGTGTACATTGCTTTCTTTGTCAACTGAAAGACCTGCCTGTGTGTGTGTGTGTGTGTGTGTGTGTGTGTGTGTCAGGTGTGCTGTGCTCTATGTTAGCAATAGCAGACACGGTGAAAGAGGAGTCGGCTCTGGCTGTACACACTCTGGGCCGGATGGGGATCGACGTTCTGATGATCACAGGAGACAACCGTCGCACTGCTAAAGCCATCGCCACACAGGTGCCAGTCACGTTCACGTTCCCACACACACACACACACACACACACACACATGTTCCACATTTAATGTGTTTAAGTTTTCATTAGTGCAGAGTTCATTCAAAGATTAGAGCTATTTTCATCAATCTTCGTGGGCATGAATTAATTTATAATACAAATGTGTGTGTGTGTGTGTGTGTGTGTGTGTGTGTGTGTGTGTGTGTGTGTGTGTGTGTGTGTGTGTGTGTGTGTGTGTGTGTGTGTGTGTGTGCGCTCACATTTCCCCTCTCACACAGGTTGGCATCAAAAAAGTGTTTGCGGAGGTCTTGCCCTCTCACAAGGTGGCTAAAGTGCAGGAGTTACAGGAAAAGGGGCTGAAGGTGGCCATGGTGGGTGACGGAGTAAATGACTCGCCCGCTCTCGCTCGTGCTGATCTGGGCATAGCCATCGGCACGGGCACCGATGTGGCCATCGAGGCAGCGGACATCGTCCTCATCCGGGTTGGTCTGAGTAAATATATCACGCTTTAGATTGTGCTTTAGGTGATGTCGTCTACTGCTGTATAATGAATTCATATCCAGTGTCAGGATGAGGATGGGCTCCATTCTGAGTCTGGTTCCTCTTCAGGTTTCTTCTTGGAGTTTTTCCTTTCCACCTGAGCTCAGTAGTGATAAACTGATTGGGACAAATGAATGACATTAAAATTTACTTATATAATCTTATAATATTTTATTTCTCTAAAGCTGCTTTGGGAAAATCTCCACTGATAGAGGAACATTTAACTGAAGTTCTGCTCGTCTGAAATTCTTCACTAGGCACATGCTTTTTTCATTTATTTTTATTCCGTCAGAATGATCTTCTGGACGTGGTGGCCAGCATCGAGCTGTCCAAAAAGACAGTGCGCAGAATCCGTATCAACTTCCTGTTTGCTCTCGTTTATAACCTGCTCGGGATACCGATCGCTGCAGGTGAGGAGCACATGCGTTTTTCTGTGAATGGTGACCACCGGGATTTGAACGTTTCCCTCAGGTTAAAATCTTTAACTTTTTTTTAAGAGTATGTTTCGTTTCTAAAAACACATCAGCTGATGGTGTGTAAAGACACACTTTATTAGGTATGTGCATCTCCATTACTGAGGTTGATGTGATTCTGTACGATACGATACGCTGAAGATACATATGAAGCAGCCGCCGATACGATACGATACGACTCCCCCGTTACGATGCGATTTCGATTCCGTTCTACACAATACGATTTAATGCAATACGATGCAAATAAAAAAATTCGCTCTGCAATTCAACATGGTACTGATAGTTCACTTTTATTTCTTTGGTTCAGACAGACAGCAAATCATCAATTTACTTAAGTGACTTCTAAAGTGCCACAAACACACGTTTAAAGTGGAAGAACAAGATTAAAATACAACCAGACGTTCATTTCCTGTGCAGTCTACAGGAAGTTACAGCTCTACCTCTGCCATGTTAATCTGTATTATATGTGACTTTTAGGACACGCCTCGTTCTCCAAAGCGTTGTGACTTGGTAACAAATTATTGGTCACTTTCTAAATAATTTAAGTGTAGCGCATTAATTATATTACCGAAGCAAATATGTTCAAAATGATGCATCGCGATACAAAAGATTGATCGCATCGTTAACTTTTTATTCCATGCACCGATGCGAATCAGTGAATATTACCATCCCTAATATATACTGCTGTGCTATAGAACATATGTGTGTGTTCAGGTGTGTTTATGCCCGTGGGTTTGGTGCTCCAGCCGTGGATGGGTTCAGCTGCCATGGCTGCATCCTCTGTCTCCGTCCTGCTCTCCTCTTTACTGCTGCGATGGTGAGAAGCAACTGCTTTAATGATTCATGTAATGACTCTTTCAGCCGTGACCTTCAGGGTAATTCACACCAAAAGTAATTTAGTCGTTCCAATATCAAGCTTCATGTTTCATTTCTATATTATGCACACATTAGGGATTGGCATTTAATATTTTATAATAGAGAATAGAAGAGAGACTTGCGTTGAATGTGGGACATACACTTGGTGTGAATTTTATGATTATGTAAATAACCTCTTTTTTTTATTCCAGCTCATCGTTTGATATGTACAGATTTGTCCTAAGAGGCCATGCATTATAATAGTTTTTACTTTCTTGTTTTCTTGTTTTCACGACTTAATTTTTCTTGTGACATAACAAACATTGATCAGTATTGAATTTTTCAGTATATTTGAGAAATTATAAAAGGTATGATGCTGCAAGGATGCTGCCTCCAGAACACGCCGAATACACAGAAAAACGTAGTCCTGATCGCGAGACAACAACACGTTTATGTCATTATCACAAGAAAACTAGAAAAAAAAAATGACAATGCATGGCCTCTTGGGACCTGTGCGAATTCTTTATTTTCCATCTCTTTGTCATTCTAAATATGGTTTCTCTGCTTCCTTTCAGTTATAAGAAGACATCGGTGGATCAGTACGAATCGAGAGCTCATGGGCGCATGTGCAGTCTGAGGTCGTCTCAGGTCAGCACTCACGTGGGGTTGGAGAAGAGGCGATGCAGCCCTCGGACCCTTCGCCGCAGTCGCTCCAGACTCAGCCAGGTTTCTCGATCTCCATCTCAAACCTTCAGAGCCGAACGAGTGCATGCGGAGCTGGACCGCCACCATCTGCTCGAGAATGACCATTATGGCCCTGAATTTATTGTGTAGGAAAGCCGTCGAGTTTACAGTCTGTCCTTGCAGGTTCACAAAACAGATCTCGGATGAGTGCATCATTACATTTTTATCACAGGGTTCAAAATATATGCATCGTAGAAAGATTGTGTTTGAACCCCTTCAGTCTGGTCGTCCTGCTGGCGGGAAAAGGCCTTTGTTTTTTAAAGAGCATCTCTGATTTCGCTAGAAGGATCTACAAATGTGAAAATAACCAGCAGGCTACAATTTGTCAATGGTTTGCTCTTGGTTTTATTGTAAATATGTACAAATTTAATACAATGTACAGTACAAAATATTACAGATGGGCATGTATTAAACTGGCTACAGAACTGGTTATGGTTACTGTACCTCATGACTCCATACTATACTTTAATGAACTATACTAATAAACACTATTTCAGTTTTACCTACTACACTGATATACAGTAAAATATAGCATATAATATATATTTTTTTTTTTTATAGTATACTATACCATATTGCTCTACCATAATAGACCATATTTTAATATGTTAAAACTTTCCAATAATTAAAAATTATATTAAATTATTGAATTTATTATACTGCTGTACTGTAGCTAAATAATACCCATTACATCTACTATAACACAATCTTTATGTTATTTACTCTTGGTCTTTTTATTGGTCTTTTCTATTGCGTCTGGGTATTATAATAAACCTTTTGGAGATTTCAAATATAAGAAAATAGTCTCTGTCTTTAAATAATGTCTGTATCCATAATTTATTTTTTTGTCTTATATATTTATTAATATATTTATCTTTTTGTCCATATAACAGCTTTGTAGAATTATAAAACAAAATGAAGTTCACTCCAATGTTAGACTTCACTCCTGTAATGTATGGTGTGAATTTGGGGTTGATCTAAAAATATAACATTTTTCGATCCCCATCGACGTTTTTTTTTTTTTTTTTTTTTTTTTTTGGTGAAAAGTCAGCGTTCTCCGATTTTCACCAAAAGAGAGGGAGGTCAAGATTTTCACAGCATTACAGTTATTTTAATTTGATCATGCTTCTCTGAGGTCTCAACATTTTTAGCAATATATTACAATGAAGTAAATATATATATACAGTATATATACTATACTATACTATACTACAGAGGTGGGAAGTAACGGAGTACAAATACTTCGTTACTGTACTTAAGTAGATTTTTCGGGTATCAGTATTTTACTCCACTATTTATTAACTTTTTACTTTTACTCATTATATTTTTACACAAATGTCTGTACATTTTACTTCTTACATTTTCAAAACCGGCTCGTTACTTTAGTTTTAATCCACTGATTTGGTGAAATATTTTTTTTTATTTTCACTGTGCGCCGATTTACAGGAAGGAGAAGTTTTGACCCTCTACCATCATGATCTAAGAGAAAACAATGGTTTCTTAACTATAGAAAAACCAAGAGTCCAATAAGCAAAGCCTTGTTTGTCACCCCTCTGGTAGTGTAGTGGTTAATAATGCGGCCTCTGCTATCTGACTCACACGGTTCAATTCCTACCCCTTAGCTTTCCTTTAAAATGTTTAAAAAGTTTTATAAAAGAACCAAAAAAGGTCCTGAAAATCAGGTTCTGAAGGTCGGATGTGGACAGTTTCAGAGGGCATATCCTGAACCAGGGGGGCAATATTCAGGGGGTTATAAAGCAAAAACTTCCAAAAAAAGTATCAACTTAGGCTCCTGGCAAAAATGTATTTAATAACCCTTTTTTCCACCCCTAAATGCAAAACCTATCTATCTATCTATCTATCTATCTATCTAGCTAGCTAGCTAGCTAGCTAGCTAATCTAGCATCTATTATGATGTGAGGTCCAGTTAAAAGCTAAAACATGTAAAAGTAATAACTACTTTTTACTTAAGTACATGTCTGAGCCAAAACTTCTTTACTTTCACTTGAGTAAAAAAGTATAATCAGTACTTCAACTTTTACCCGAGTATTTTAAAACATGAGAATCTGTACTTCTACTTAAGTAAAGGATGTGTGTACTTCTGCCACCTCTGCTATACTATACAGGTTTTATGCGCTTAGTATACGTTAAGGAGGTTCAAGAGAAACTCAGCAGTCCATTTTATTTGATCAGAATCCTGAGCTGACATCTGAGAGTCTCACTACCAGTATATTACAAAAGATACACAGTAAAATACATGTCCTGTATATTATTTTG
Source organism: Silurus asotus (assembly GCA_024362625.1). Classification (NCBI taxonomy): domain Eukaryota; kingdom Metazoa; phylum Chordata; class Actinopteri; order Siluriformes; family Siluridae; genus Silurus; species Silurus asotus. The sequence continues at coordinate 6,056,709 of MU562415.1, forward strand.
GATGGAAATGTTTTGTTTGCTCTACTGTAGCCTCGATTGTACCATTCTACAGTATTCTAACTTATAATACACTAAATATGCTATAGCATGCTGTGCGAAAATACCTTATGTCCTGATAATCGTAATAAACGTACTGTATATATTACCTATATAATCTACTATATTATACCATACAATAGTTATTTCCTTACTACATCTTTAATACAAAACCTTCCCACTAAATCAATAAAAGTGTCCTGGCAAGAACTAATAAAGAATAATATAATGGACAAGAGAAAAAAGGACACAAAGGAATTATCAAGGCCTTTATTAAAAAAAATTAAGGATTTGTTTAATTAATCCTTTAGAGACGCCATGGCAAGGAATCAATTCCTGTGTGTTTCTAAAGTGCACAATCAATGGTCTTTATTTTAAAGTGTTATTTATCATACAGCTTGTGTATCGCCATGATGACATCCCGATCCTCAAATCCCACATCCCTGTTCCCCCAACCATCCACGTCGAGTTCACAGCTCAAAAGCCACAGTCAGAGATTTCAGAGTAAAAAAGGTGTTTCCTCAGTGTAGGAGAAAGAACATAACAGGAATGACATCGTCCTCTGAAAGATGTATTAATCAAACTCAGGGAGGCGATGCAAGCTGACATGAACAGAAACAAACAACAACATTTGAAAATTCATTATAAATGCTCACAAAAACCTCTCACAGTCAATAAACCATTAATCATACTTTCAGGTGCAAAAAATCTGCATAACCCGAGGAATAAATTCAAAAGGCAACTTTCATTAATTTTAAATGCAACTTATACATGGTTTTTAGTTGATGATTTTAAGTAATGATAGATGGAGCTTGAGAAGTGTTGAAAATGTGCATAAAAACCAAAAGCAAGGAATTTACTGATATACACCAGAGGTCAGTAGAACATTGTGTGAGGAGAAAGGTTGTATAAGGTGTATATCAACCATAAAACCAAGCACCACCCCTACAGACACACACCACCAGCCCACCAGTTGGAGTTTGGAGACCCCTGATATATACCATTACAGGCTTTAAAGAAAAGCAAATTAGCAATAATACCAGTACTGATCTCATTATGCCTGTAAAGTCTTGTTGGAAATTAACTATATGCGAATCTCAAAATAAAATAAAAAGTGTTCATATTTCTGTCTTTTTTTAAAGATAGATTTCAATATAATGGTGCATTTCCATTTCTTCCTAAACGTATTATTAATACAAACCTTTGCACTGTATATACAATTGTGAATATACTTTATAGCACATCCATAAAAACAAAATTGTTGGATCTACAGTCCCAACATTATGCTGTAAGTTTATTACCTATAAGATTATAAGTACATTTTTAATGTGTAGCAAAAATCTACTTTACAAATCTCTGATCATGGCTTAATACTGATTCATGTATATTTAGTACTTACAATCACCAACCAGTTTTCCTTAAAAGCATTCGGAAGAAAACGCTAACACTGTAAAAGTCTAAAAGTCGCTGTGTTGATGATAATATTCAGGGATGGTCTGAATACCTTTAGATAATCGTTTGCATATTGTAGAAGCTTGGAGGCGTATTTACTGAATTAGCAGCAGACATTGTGCATCCGTATGCTCTGTAGGATATACAGTATAGATCACTAATGCATTACCTAAAGATTTTATTGTAAGTGCCTTCACTATTTGTGCGTATTGGTTGTGATGCTGATGTCCATATGATCGGTTAATTCATTGGTTTAAATCGACGCCTCGTGATTTTCAGGGTTCACTACTGAGCTCTACTACTTTGCAAAGCTGATCGCAAAATATTTGGAATCAAACAATCTGGAATTAATGCTTTACCGTCTCATAGGTTTTCAATTAAAGTGAGTGTTTGACTCATTAGGAAGATCAACACCTGGATGCACTGAGATCATATATGAAATCGCGAGACATTGTTTTATGTTTGTATTTTTACATTTGTTCAAGCAAGAAGATTTCCTTCAACAGCAAGAAAACAGCTATAACACAGGGGCGAATGAATCGGTGTGCATATTTTTGTCCTTGCTATTTGATTTTTATTCAGAGTTGCCCGGAAAAACCCTCCTCTATACAGAGCATTGAAAAAACTAAAGTCATTGGAGGGAACAATCCTTCAATAAACAGTTGACTCATGGTCTATAAAGAATTTATAAAGATGAAAACCTTTCATAAAGTTGCCATTTTTAAACCTAAGACATCATTCATATGTGATACAAGGACACCATATCTCTCAGCCATTTGTAGTACAACTTGCTGAGGGCACCTAAAACCCCATATGCTACATTGTAAATTGCTATCAGAGATTAATAACAATATACTCTTAGCTAGCTAATTATATTGCCAGTATGCTAGTATATTATGCTAGCTACAACTTTTTAGGCTAGTCTGTTTTTTAGGCAAACAAATGTAGGACAGGGGCTCATACTTCATTTATTATTCATCCACCCCTGCTATTATTTTAGAGTCTGTTTATACTTGCTGTTGATTGTGCTCTTTTGGTTCAGTGGGTTGCTGGATGATACTTAACCGTGTGTCTGCAGGATGTCCATTTTATCGCAGTGCATCTGGGTATTGAGAAGAAAATAGTGTTAACACTGCTTTTATTAAGCTCTCGATCCGTATCCAAATTATTCCCATTCTTGCTGGTGTATATTAATTTGCACAAGATCGTAAATTGTAAGAGAACGGCAATAGTGTGCATTGATTTCCACCTGGTGCTCCGGTACCTATTTCTTTTAGCACGTTCAGCACTTTCAGAGGGCAACACCAAGACCGTGTAAACATGAAGTTGTAGCAAAAAACAAAACAAAACAACAACTTCTTTTTAGTCCATGGCAGAGGTTGTGTCTGTCTCTGAATCAAGAATTATGAACAGGAATTAAAAACGACATTCAATTTTGGCTTACATTTTGAGGCAGAACTTCCCGGGCGATACATGGATCTGTTCGGCGACTAGAACTTAACTTTCTTGCATATTCCAAAGGATATCAGTTCCATAGACAGGCAAGATTTAGCTGATCCTGAACATGATATCTGCTTGCCTTTGTTTAGTTTTATTACATTGATTAATTTGGTAAATACGTTTATTAAAAGCAACTGATAAACGACACATTCCAAGCAGGTTAAAGAGCCTCGCTCTAGGCTTTGATTGTAGGTTTTATGGAACTCCTATAACTCGTAATCTGATTACTAACTTAGAAGATTAACCCCTGAGACACCACTTATTCAAACCCACAGTTAGTCGAACTGGAACATTAGCCAAGGACTACTGCATCCACCCAGACTATAGATGGTGATTTTAGCACTTGAGATGCTTCTTACTAGACATGTCATTCCAAATCCTGTGCATTTCCTCCGGCGAGATCTGGTGAACGGTAATGACTCTGCGGTAGCGGCAGAGGCTATAGCTCATCTTCCAGTGGTTAAAGCCACTGTTCTGGATTGGGTGGACCCCCAGCTTGCGCAAACACATACCCACGTACACGTCCTCCAAGTAAATGAGGCGCGTATGGAGGGAAGTTTTATAAATCAGCTCTGCCATGTCACCAGAGAACACGTATCCTGTCCCAGAACAGAAAGGGGGGTACTTGTTCTCGGGGTACAGGTCTCTGGACATGTACCATTTGCTGCGAGTGTCTCGAATAGGACCTCCGTTTATGACGTGGCCTGTGAAAAAACGCTGCCTGGGCTGAGCGTTGGGTCTTAGCAGGTTCAGCACAAGGTTGTCCATGTTAACGAATATGTCGCTGTCAGTCTTCATGACGTACTTGGCGTCAGGACAGTGTGTGGCCACCCAGCGCATTCCCATCAGCGTCTTTAGGGTAAGGTTTTGGTAGGAATCGTCAAAGTCCTCGACGATGATGTCGCGGAAAATCTGGCTCTCCTGCTCCACCATCTGGTTGAGTACCGGCTCAGAGTTGTGCCCAAGCAGAAAAAGTGTGACTAGGCGAACATCACTGTACATGCTCTCATCTCCCCAGGTCTCGCGGATGGCCTGCCTGGCGTCGAACTCCTTGTGATTGGTGCTGATGAGGATTAGCAGAAATGGTGGGTTGCCTTCGCATTTCTTCGGTTCATTGATCAGGTACTGGAATGTGTGTGGATTGAGCGTACGTGTCCGGATGTTGCTGAATGTTGAATTTTTTGTCAATCTCTGCGGCTGCTTGCGAATGGGGATAGACATGTGGCCGACGTAGGAGGTGTTGGGCCGGGTGCCGCTGAAGTACCACAAAGCACTGGCCCAGCACAACACCGTAAGCAGGTACAGACATGACACTTTGGAGATCATATTAGCACAGCTGTCAGAAGGTCATTGCTCCAGTCTCGGGAATTCTCTCTCTGAGCAGTGAGTCAATTCGTAAAATGTAGGCACTGTAAAAAACAACACTGTGTTTAAGGCCATGGTGACCTTCCTCAGTCATTCGTTTTTTAACACCATGTTATATTTCAACAACTTGCTTATATGTTTTTAAAACCTCACATTCATCGATACATTTTCATCCCATCTGCTGGGCGCTCTCTGCCTCTATCATCTCTGCAGTGTGTCGGTTCCCCCAGGGATCGGACAGGACAGGAGAGGTGGATGACAAAGACCTGGATCTCTAAACAAATCCGAGTGCTGCAGAGCTTCCTGTACAGTTGAGCAGCTTTTCGATGCAGAGCACACCGATGCCGTGACGCAGCATGCATTCAGAAATCCGATCCACGAAGTCTGGCTTCAGTTCTCTCGCTTTGTCCTTGTTCTTGGCAACCACCGAGCCTGCAGAAGGCTAAGAAATAAGGAAACATACATCATGTTGGGGGCAGAACAGAAAACAGAGAATGAGGAAAAGTGCAGGTCTTAATGCAGCGCATGCTTTAACAGGGAATCGATGAGACAAATTTCACACTCAGACTTAAAATGAAACACAGTAAGCATTAAGGATGAAGATCCCACAAGATCAGTTCCTCTCTATACATTTTCACTATACATTTAGATAGTAAATACCATGGTTTCTGCTGTAAGAACAACCAAGAGGTTCAAATGTGAAAGGCTGCAGGTGTCCATGAAAAAGGATCTCCCTGTGTTGCTTTGTAATGCAGTTGAGTCAAAGGTTATAGGATTTAACAGGGCAGTACTCACCCTTCGCTTTTTTCCATCTACAGTATGTGTCTCTGTCTCAGTTCTTTTGAAATTATATGGATCTCGTCGCGCTCACACGTGTGTGTGTGTGTGTGTGTGTGTGTTTGTGTTTAACGTTTTACAACTCTCTCCATATACATACCGGTATAATACAAAAAAAACGTACCTTAATAATTATAATATACAAAATACACAAACTCTCACAGACACACACTCAATCTTTGTCCTTTTTTCTTTCTCTGTCTCCCTTCCCAGTATATTGCTCCTGCAGCACACTGCAGCAAAAAGGTCACCTCGGGACATTTGCTAAATTACAGGACGACCGCTAAGCGACGGTTAAAATGAGACATTCCTTTCCAAACACACATATTACACACACATATACACAGAATGGCATGACTTCATCTTTCATTTACATCAATGCAATTTGGTAGACATCCAGAGCAGCATACAATTATCTCATTTCTACTACAGCGTTACCACTGAGCTACACTTCCTATTCAGTAGCTTGCATTTCTCATGTTTCAATCTCTGTGGTGTCAAATCAGGTCTTATAGTAGGGAAGACTTCATGATATCATGAGCTTTTAGAAAGGTTTGGTTAATGCTCACACACAGAGATGTGGAGGAAACTGATGAAGCTGAATAAACCTATGTGAACACAGGAAGTAGTAATAGTAATAATAATAATAATAATAATAATAATAATAATAATAATAATAAAATATGTTAGAAACCCATTTTCTCTTTTCACATTTTTTTGCAATAGTTAATTTTCTATTTAATTGTTTGATCAATGATGAAAAAAACATTCGGCTAAACATATGACTGTACAAAGTAAAGATTAAATTCACTGTATGACACCATCATTGTCGATTTCATTTTCACGGTGGGAAGTTTAACTGAATTGCAATGCCTTTAAAAAAAAAAAAAAAAAAAAAAGCAATTTCTTACTATATAGTTATTAGTAGATGCGCTAAACTTTTATTATTTAGAAAGTGACCAATAATTTGACCAATATTTGATATGTAGGTTGATTTCTCCTTGTTGAACTGTTAAATATGAGGTATCACAACACCACAGAGAGCGAGGTGTCATGTAGGATACAAATGAACATGGCAGAGGTAGAGCTGTAACTTTCTGGAGACTAATCAGGGAAAGAACATCTGGTTTTATTTCATTTGCATGTTTGTCAAAGGAGCATACATTAGTGTTTATGATTTGCTGTCTGTCCAAACCAAAGAAATACTAGTGAACTATCAGTATCAAATTGCATCGCATTACATTAAATCGTATCGTGTAGAATTAAATCGGAATCGGATTGTAACGGGGTGAATCGTATCACATCGCATGGGTAGCTGCTTCACGTGTATCTTTAATGTATAGTATCGTCGGCTATGCATCGAATCGCTCTTCGCCTCGGTTATGGAGATGCACATTTCTATTATGTATAAAGATAACACTAGCCAAGAAATCTCCGAATATGAACATGTTTATCTCCCAGACGATTAATCGTCTGCCACAGTAAAAGAGTCTCCCGTCTCCTCTACTGATCAGCCAGTACATTTATTCAGAAACCGCTTTTAGAGAAGTCTTTTGCACTGATGTTACAAACTCAAAGTGCTGCGAGAGAAATCCATCAGGGATTGAAAAGCCTCTGCAGAGCAATTTCACTCAAATCAACTTCATTTAAATAGCACTTTAATTCTGTTTATTGTTATAAGCAAATAACACTCATTACTTTTCAAACACAGTTTGCTGCATGTGCAGGTTGTGTAAGTTTCATGTATAAGACTTCTGGTAAACTTTGGTTGAAGAAATCTTTAAAGTATGCAAATACTAGCTATAAATATCAATATGGACAAAAGTATTGGAAATCCTGACTTCTTCAGCCATACTGAGTTCGGATTTTTTTCCCCCTACCTTTAACGTTGGATGGACAAAATTATAGAGAATGTCTTCGAATGTGGGAGCATTCAAGGAGACCCAAAATTGTTCCAGAATTCAAATACACTTGTGCACAAAGCCAGCTCCAGAAACATATGCTTTAGATGGTTGGAGTGGAAGATCTCCTGCTGTAGAGCCCCAACCCTATTAAACACCTTCGGGAGGAATTAGAAAACTGCCTGCACTCCAGGCCTGATTTTTTTTTTTATCCCCACAGCTCTCGACAGGCACACTCCTCCCTTTGGTGCAAGGATATTATACCAACTGAATTAAATGTGGAGTGAGGTGTTCAAAGAGGACGTACGAATCTTATGGTCAGATGCCCAAAAACAAATGGTTGTTTCTGTGATGATTTAACTGTACAGATGTACAAATGTACAGATCTTCACTGATAATGGCTGCGCCGGTCGTAAATCTTTGTTATAAACAAACTCTTGGCAATTTAGCCACACTCCTGCTCACTTTCCATTATATCTCACTCAGGTCTGTTGAAGTAAATCCTGGCTGTAATTAGAGAAACCCCTGAGGCTGAGGGTGAATGATGAAGGCTGTAACAGTGGTGATGGATGATGAGTTCATGACGTCCTCTCATATAAAGCCGCAGGGCTTCAAATGGACTAACAATTACATCACACTCTTGACACCAAGAACACATCTTTCTTCTTCTTTTGAGTCTTTCTTTCTTTCTTACTCTCACTCCAGCTTACACTTCCTCCATCTGTGTCACCTCACGTCATGATAAAAACAGGACTGGTTTTAGGGATTTTAATGCTGAACATCTAGATTTTTGTGGTGCACAAGTGACTTACAAACGAGGCAGAATATAAAGCAGCAGTTAAAGGAAAGTTTATGTTTAGCCATAAATAAAACATACACAATATTGTTTCTTAGCATATATGCAGCCAATAAGCCATTTGTTAGCTAAAGACTGCAGCTTAGCTACACGTTTTAAAGTCTACACAAATGCTAAGTTTGGCTCTCGATGTTCGCCTTGTATACTGTACGCTTTTAAAAGGAAATGACCCTTAAATTAGAGTACATTATAATCCAGACAAGAGAAATAACAGCAATTGTCCTGAGCTTATGTGACTCAATTCGGTTAGCACAATGGTTTAGCATAAAAAAACAAATAAAATGAATATTAAAATAAAAGCTGAACTACACAATCATATCTGTACACCGTGTCTGACGCTAGCATGGGGTGATGCTTTAGTTTACTATATTTCCTTTCAGGCTCTTTTCTTTTATGGATAACAATGTGTATAATAATGTAGCATGTGATGCTAAGTAATGCTAATCTATAATAATAATCTTACTTATGACTGTTTTTTTTTCACAATTGTTCCATCATGTGTAAATTGTGTACTTTAAATATCAATAACACACACACACACACACACACACACACACACACACACACACACACACACACGAAAAGTTTAAAGGACCAATGCAACGCAAATATGTTTACTGTCAGCAATGCAAATGTATGAAGCATTTTTCGATTAACTACAGATGGACAAATACTTTGGATACATGGCCGTTCTATTGGTCACTGGATTGCATCAGAAGAGTCTGGACTGTAATTGAAAAAAACCCAAAACCAGCATTGACACTCAAGCACCTAATGAAATAACCCTGATGCACCGAGCCACGAGCTGGACGTGTTAGTTGAGTGCCATAAATGAATGATCTATAAGATATACGCGTTCAACGTCAAACACCTTGAAGGCGATCAGGAGATTAAAATGAGGAGAGACGATTGATCGCGCTGCGCAGCTGAGTGATTCATACGCTATGATGTAATGCAGTCTTTCAGTTTCAGATCCAAGTCGAGAAATGAGCATAAAATTGCTGTGACGATAATGGCGGAAAATTGAGCATTAAGACAATTTCACACCATTTTTTTGATTCATTGTTGTCTCAGCAACGCTCCAAGCAATGACCTTTCACTCAAATTTGATAGATTCTCTGATTCTGATTAGTTTAAAAATGTTGATCTTGATATTTATGCACTCATTTAAAAAAAATTCTCGTTTCTGGAGTACACAGTAACAAACACAGGAGTAAAAACTACAGCTAAAAATGGAAAAGATTCCACAGCACTATAGTGTATGAATTAGCAATGGCAAACTGTTGTGGTACAAGAGAAATAAAGAACTTCAGGATGGGCTGTTATTGGAAAAGAACGAATTTCATGTGGATGTGTTTATTTCCTCAGGATTTTTAAATATATATGTATTTTTCTAACTAATATCCTGCTGATTTCCTGGTGAGAGGATTAAAATACCATGCTTTCACCCATGTGTCCCGGATTTAATTCCCAGGCAGGGAACCAACCCAGACATCAGGGTTTGCACAAGCCACCGAAACCTTCAGTGCCGGTTTTAGGTTGGATCAATTTCGGGGGTTGTGTTAGGAAGTGCATCCGATGTAAAACATGTTTCAATTTAAATATGTGGAGCAACAATGTGCTGTAGTGAGACACTAACACAAGCAACTAAAGGAAAATAATAATTGGCTTTACTCTTTACTATATACCTTTTTATCTATTAACACAATACGGACAAAATATTGGACAAAAGTGGACACCTGACTGTAAGATTCGGATGTCCTTTTTAGACATGCCATTCCACATTTAGCTTCCATTTGCTGTTAATCTGTCTGTCTGTCTGTCTATCTATCTATCTAGCTAGCTAGCTAGCTAGCTAGTTACAGACTAATCACCATGCACTCTACTGATTATTTCAGATGTATTAAAACTATACCACAAACACACACTGACATTCTGTTTCTCTTCTTTCTCTACTGTCTTGTAAAAAAAAGTTCTTTTTGTTTCACCAGCTCCCAGGAGAGTTGTTCTATTTACACAGAACCTGAGCACACACTCTGTTGAAAACTCCATCCTGAGAAAAGCTGAGAGAGGAGAAGAACCTCGGTGTTTACATTTAGAAAATGTGGAACAAACCAGTGACCCTGTTTCAAAAGATTTTCCCCCTAACACAACAAGCTGCAGTTTGATTTTGTGGCTTATTAACTTCAACAGAAAGAAATGTTACAGTATGAAATGCAACTTTAACGGATTCAAAATTATAATGTGGTTTTCTTTATTTCTTAAAATGATAATCCTCACGTGCTTTTATTGTAAAATCATTATCTTCATGGAGGTAACAGTTACTTCACTCCATCATGCCAGCACAACGTCCTGCACACCTCCAAGTGTTTTATCACCTCACCCAAGTGGAAATCATGTCTGCTTCCTCCCAGCAAATGTTTTTATTTCTTTTAGTTCCATATTTTCTGCTTGTGTAGACACTCTTATTGCTCACTTTTGGCAGTTTAAACGCATCCCTGAGCTCGTGGACATTTTTCACAGCAATCTAATCTGATTACTCTTCATCCTGGAACTGAATTGCGTCCACTGTTTTCTTGAAATACACAGTCTCATTACGTACATTTAGTGTAGTTCCTCAACAGGGCATTGGAATAGATTGCGCTGAATAATGTATATATAATTACCTTCCGTGAACAAAAGTTTGTGGTCACCTAACAATTTTAACTTTTAGAAAAGTTACCGTTTCACATTCACTCCCAATTTACTGTTATAATAATCTTCTGGGAAGATGTTCTACTAGATTTTGTGGGGTGCTTGTGGTGATTTGTGTTCAATTAGCTTGAGGTCAGAGCTCTATAGCAGGAGATTGTCCACTCCAACCCGTGGAAAGCATATCTTCATGGAGTTGGCGGGTTTGGATCTACTAGTTCAAGTAAAGGGAATATTATATGCTACCACATCCAGTGACACCCTATACAATTGTGCTTCAAAAAGTTTGGGTAGGAACCAGAGATGGCAGAAAAAGTCCCAATACTTTTGTCCTTATAATCAGGACATCAGATATATGAGGTACTGAACATCAAG
>MU562415.1:6071700-6138153 GCA_024362625.1 Silurus asotus
AGACAGACAGACAGACAGACAGACAGATAGATAGATAGATAGATAGATAGATAGATAGATAGAGTGTGTACTGTATAAAGCAGTGGATCTGGTGCGCTCTCCCGCTTTTCTGCGTTTTTATTTTCAATGTGCGTCTCTGCGGCCAAATTTGCGCCTCGGTGCTGTTTAGCGTCAGATCTCTGATAACCGGACTGATAACCGGACTGATAACCGGACGGGCAGAAGGGGGTGAAAGGGTTCACAGCCACACATCAATACTGAGAAACAAACTGCGGAACTGCTGACGGAAGCAGATCCTGGACTACTCTCATTGACGTGTCCAGGGACCAACAGTCCACTGACCTACACAGTGCACTGACTGACAGTCCAGACTGAACCTCCGCAATAACATTTACTCATTTAGAAGTGTTTTCATTAAATCGATTTCATTTTAAGTCGAAAAACGCAACAATTAGAGAACAAAACACTTGCATCAGTCAGACTATTGACATGAATAATTTCTTCAGGAGAGCATTAATATAGATTATTTATATATAAGTAAACATTTTTTAATTATTATTATAATTATTATTATTATTATTATTATTATTATTATTATTAATAAGAATAGCTCTAACCATCATCTGCCATCTGCTGTATCACCGCTTCACAAAGGACACAAAGACTCCGAAAACCCCAAAATCCGCATTTCCTGGGGAATACAGGAGAAATGTGGAGAGAGATCCAGATCCAGATCCAGAGAGCAGGAGGAAGCAGGAGGAAGCAGGAGGAAGCAGGAGGAAATATCAGAGAGAGATTATGGACGTACCGTGTGTTCTGCGTGTCCGGTGTCCGGTGGCGTGTAAGATGCTGGCGGTTGACCCGCGCAGTGCAGAGCTCAGTGATGAAGGAGCTGTTGTCCAATCAGAGCCATGATCAGGAGCAGAGCAGGAACAGCGCCACTCTGCGGCCAGTCTTTAAACAGCATTAGCAAACAGTTCACTGATAGTTGATCTGTTTCTCCAGTCACACATACACAGGATGAGCAAAAGTATGTGGACACACGACGATCACACACTTCATCCGAACAAATTGTGTGCTTCTAGATTTAGGTGAGAAAGGAAACACACAGGTGTGATGGTCAGGTGGCCTAGGATTAGGGAGGTGGTAGCTCAGTGTTTAAATTGCTGAATATCTGATCAGAAGGTCATGAGTTGAAGTCACTGCAGGGCCCTTGAGCAAGGCCCTTAAACCTTAACTGCTCAATTATATAAATTAGATATCTGTAATTCGCTCTTCGTGAATGGAAGAGTGATGGGTGTACTTTTGGCCATATAGGATATGTGGACACATGACCTTTAATCAAAACAAATATTGGGTGTGAAAAATATCCCTCATAGGTGTGATGGTCAGGTGTCCATGTGTGCTATATGGTCAAAAGTATGAGGACACTGCACAATTGCACCCATATGTGATTCTTTTCCAAAACACACAATTATATAGAGTGTCTTTATATGCTAAAAAAAATAGCATTTTATCTGTACTAAAACTTGATGCATGATGTCACTGTGCTCAAAATTAGCTCCATGGTGTGTTAAGGTTGAAATAGAAGACCTTGAATGTCCTGTGAAAAGCTTCGATCTTTACCACATTGAACGCCTGGAACACCTCTTCATCTGACCTGATCTCAGCTCTTGTAGTTGAGTGATCACAATCCCCACACTTATGCTTCAAAATCAAGTGGAATGCCTTTCCAGAAGATTGGAGTTTATTATAACAGTAATAAGACTAAATCTAGAATGGAGTAACATGCTAAGAGGATAATTAGGTCTCAAAGTGCCTTTATTCGTGTTATTTCATGTGAATATAAGTCCAAAATTAGAATCTAATTAACATCTAATTTACATATCTCCTTACATATCTCACATATATATAAAATTAACTGAAAAACCCACAAATACAAATATTTTATTTTTTTTATTTTTTTTATTCAACAGTGCGTAAGCAATAAAATTGAATTCATGAATCTCTAACCAGCCTGAAAGTAGGGACCTGCTGATGGTCCTTTAAAACAGGGGAAGAAAATAGAATTACCTAAATTTTGTAAAGAAAATAAAAGACAATCTGCAAAATTACATACAAGAAAAAATACACAGACTAAAATGTAGGAAATAAAGTTATACAGCAAAACAAAAGAAGAAAAACAAAATAAGCATAATATATTCCTTTTTTTTTTTTTTTGTGCTGCACACCAGGTGCATTACATAAAGCTTCTTAAAAGATTTGCAATTGTGCAGAAAAGCAACACTGAATTATTGTAAACTGAGTACAAAAGATTAGTAAATGATTGCACGCCTCTCTCCATGAACAGATGTAAGGAAAAATTCGGGATATTTTGTAAGCATTAAAAAAAAAAAAAAAATAGGCTGTATGGCTGTAGTTAAACACGAAACCTCAAAGTTCATCATCATCATCATCGTAATATCTGTTCCGTTTAATTTGTTCTTCTACAGACAGCGATTGCAGATCTTCTCCCCACAGGCAGCTGGCAGCTTTGGAGTTAGAATAATCAATGCACGAATTCTCCAGTGTTTTCTTATTTTCTGACACCTCTTTAGTCTCCATTCCAAAATCCATTAGGTCATCCAGTAGAGTGGCTGAGGGCTTTGTGCTGCTTTCATCCCTGGGAAAAAAGCTTGTGGTCTCACCGAAGCCTGCAAAGATGTCGTCTAGAAATTGTGAGGCACTGAAGTTTGTTTGCTGATCTGAATGGTGCTCCAGCTTTGCATCTGATACGTTCTCTTCGTTGGCACTTGGAGGTGGACGATTGTCGTCCTGTAGTAAGAGCAGAAGGTTAGCACGCATCGTTTCTTTGGTGTCGCTTTCGGCTTTGGAGTCAGTTTTCTCAAACGTGTTGGTTACTTCTTTGGTTTCTTCTTTAGGATTGGTTCCCTCCTTATGGATGGTTTCCTCTTTGGTGTTGCTTTGTTGAGTATTAGGCGAGTAGAAGTCTAAAATATCTGACTCTGCTTTAGCGTCGTCCATATCCAGCCCAGTATCACCAAAATCTAAAAGCTGATGGTTATTGTTATTGTTATTATTGTTGTTGTTGTTGTTGTTGTTTGCATTCCCATTGGCCGGTTGTTCAGCTGTAGCTACGCCATCTATCACTGTCACCTTCACGCCACTCGTTTCTTCGCTTTCTTCATTTCCCTTTGTGTTCTCACGTTCATGTTCCTTCACTTGTTCAACATTACTACTTTCTCCATCATAATCTCCATTCATCTCCAAAACCTCCTTTTTGTCTTTCATTTCTGATTTACCATCTGTTTGCTCACCCTGTTGTGCGTTACATTCTGCAACTTTAGGTTCTTGCTCGACAGCTGCCGAAACATCAGTTTGCACTTGAGGAGGCGCTGGTTGCTCCGAGACCATCTTCTCAGGTAAGGCTTTTATTGGATCATCAGAATGGTCTCTTTGGTTTTCATTAGTAATGACTTTTTTCTCTCGTAATGCTGGTTCTGTGTTTTCAGTCGCTTCCTCTTTAGGTGGCCATGCAGGCTTGACAACTTTGAGTTCTTCTTCCAGAGTAAAGCTCTTCTTTGGTGTTTCACTCTGAGGTGGCCAAGCAATCGCAATTTTACTCGTTGACTTTTTGGCATTATCATCCAACATACTTGATTCTTTCATCTCGGCTGGGAAGAGTTCATTTTCCTTGGAAACGGGCGATTCTTTGGTATCAGACTTCCCTGAAGGAAGAGGACTAACTTGATTAACTTTTTCTGAGGTGTTCTTTTGTTTTTTTGTGCTCCAAAAATCTCTGTAAGGCTTTTCTCCAAATCCCTCATCATAGTTTCCTTTGGATTTGAACAACTGATTGTAGTGGGGTTTGCAGTAGATTCGTCCATGGAGAGGGGCATAGTTTCCTAGGCTGTTGAGAAAAAAATGATCAATAAATAAAGTCAACAAACAGAACAAATAAACTAAAAAGAGAGAACATACACAGTAAGTTTTTTCACTAAAATTAATCTCGATCGCAAACAAATCTAGCATAGTTGAATAATTTCGTTTTTAGACGTAGACCTTTCTTCGACACTTTTCAAACTATAAACATTGTCTATTTTACCCAAACTACATGACTTTGTTCCTACAAACACTATGTTAGGTAAAGAGCCAGTTCAATAAAAGGTAATGATTTCTAGAACCTTCCGATCTAAGGTCTCGGGTAGCTACATGCCAATGTGAAATGAACACAAGCCTATTTACTTTAGTTTCTAATCATTTACTGCGGTCAGAATGTTCACTTTTTAGGGTAACTAAAATTTTTCAAGCATTTAAAATGATATAATTTTCTTAAAGTTAATATACATGCAAAAGAGACAGCATGTAGCGTGTAGTCTTTTTTAGAAGCATACATGTACTGTATAGTAGAAGGTTTCCCTGACTGCCACACATACACAAGTAAAATACAGAAATGATTTCTCATACAGGTTTACAGAGTTATTAGTAAACTGGTATGTGAATTTACCTGATCTGGCTGTTACAGTGGGCACATCTGAAGCAGGTTTTATGAAAATTTTGTTTGTCTGCTATGAGAGCCTCCATGGGATACACCCTCTTCCGACATACCCGACATAGTTCGTTGTCTGGCACCCTTATTTTCTGTAATGAAAAAAGGCAATCAATCAAAATCATATTTACAATTTTTAGAATATAAATGCAGGCAAATGGTAGTTATCATAATAATGTGATCGCAGAGCGACAATAAACACAAGCAAAATGTGTTATTGAAGTAGTACAAAGCATTCAAACCAAACAATTATTGTTGTTTTAATCACAATCCAGCAGGAAAACCACTCAAAAATTTAATCAAAATTCCTATCGACCACTAGAGCAACACTTTACAAGCACGTTTGTGTTGTTTTAGTAAACACTCCTTACACTCGTTAGTGTTTCCATGCCTCATCACACAATTTTACCGGTGATGACAGTGTGCTGTTGATGTGACACACTCTGAGAGCTATGCTGTTCCGAGACACTGAATCCCAGGTTCTTGAAAACGTTTTCACTGTCTACCCAGGACTGCTGGAAATTCTTTAGAAGTTGTTCTGCTGTAGCCTCAGGTGGGACATCCAGGACATAACCCTTGCCTCGAACCACATCCGCGTATGTTGGTGGATCAAGACGTGTTGTCACACTCTGAGAATGAGCGGTGCTCTGGCTTCTTGACCCCACCACCTTGTTACCAAACTCATCAACGGTTGAGTAATGTTCCGTTACTGACTTTGCCTCAGAGAAACCTGTGGGTTCTGCTAATTGCTCCTGCATCTCCAGGTTCTTTTTATCATCTCTAAGATATTGGTGGGCCTGCTCACCCATTTCAAACACATTCTTTAAGGCCTTGATATCGAAGGATGGAATCTCTTCCACCTGGGAAGATTTTTTCTCCGATTCATGCTCTGCATCTTCAGTATCACTACCAAGTCTCTCAGGAATAACAATCGGATCCTTTCTTATATACACTGTGTGCTTTGGGGACTCAAATTTATTGACAAGTCTGGACAGGTCAACCCTGGGCATGTCCTCTTTCATTCTCTCATGGAAATCAATAGGGACCCCTGTCTCATTGTCCTCTTCGGACCCCAGACGTTCTGGGATATCAATAGGATCTTTCCTCATATAGTGGCGGTTCATCTCTGCCTTCTGAGCCTCCTCAAAAAACTCTTTCTTGTCTTTTACACTAAACATGGAGTCTTTATTGGACTCTATGGATGACTGCAGCATCGATGACTCCATCATGTGGCTCTCAAAACTGATCTCTTGGTGGGTAGATGAGTGAGAGTTCTCTGTTTCACCTAGCAGAACAACTTGCTCAGGCAAAGCCACTGGAAGAGGAGACGTGCCATGAGAGAGTTTGGTAGTGTCTCGTAGTTTGGCTAACTTCTCAGAGCGATTAATAGTGGGAGAGGGTGTAGCTCGGCTAAAATTTGCGGATGATTCAGACCAGCGTGGTGGGGGTGTTGGGGTAGCACCTGATCTGTATAGTGGAGGTGAGTGGGTGACTAGCAGAGGGGAGTCTGTCCTTTTGGCGGTCTCAATGCAAATATATGTGGGAGATGGCGTTCTCATTCTAAGCTCAGTTTTTAAATCTATATTTTTGATGTCTTGAACTGTTTTCTCAGTGAATTTCTTCTGAGAGTCCACTTTAGCAGAACCAATGCTAATTTTTGATATTTTCTGTGTTGCTCCCCCAACAGCCTTCTTCTGTTCAACTGACTTAGACTCCATCCTTTCCAGTGCAGCCAAATTTGCCTCTAAAAAAGTGAGTTTCAGTTGAGCCAAGTTCTTCACATAGACAATGATCTCCTGAAGTTTTTGCTTATTATACTGTGCACGACTCAGTTCTAACTTTTCAGTGGCTCCTAGCAACCATTCTGGGATCATAGCCAACATTATCTTGAATACCTTAACATCCATTTTTCCTGATTCCTGCATCACCTTGATATGACTGAGCAATTTTTGTATCTCCTCATATTTCTGCACATCTAATGTCTCGACTGTATATTCTTTAATTTCTTTTTCTGGGTTCTGTTTAATGGCCTCTGCATCACCTGCTGGCATTTCCGAACTTTTTATGTGCTTCTTGATCTGAAATTTTCCCTTTTGTTGAACACTTTGCTGCTGAACTGAGCTCTGACTGACCACTTTCTCTTCATGTATGAGAATATGTTCCTCTTTAGTAGCCTGCTGAGAGTGAACAACTTTTGTTTGTCCTGACACTTGCTGATTAAGTTCCATAGACATGGCTGGTAGAATATGATGCATCTCTACTGAAGGTTTTGGGGCCACAACAGGCAGCTGCTTTTTTGGCTTTTGCATGGTTTTTTTCAGATCTTTTTCCAGCTTGGTGTCCTTGGTTATTTGCTCCACTTGCTCTTGCTTTTCCATTTTAGAGGAACCCTGATCCACATATACCTGAGATATAGTTGTTTGCTCCACATTCTGGGATGCTTCCTTCTTTTCTTCTAGCTTCTCCTGTTTGGGCATTTTAATTGTTTTAACTTTGAAGCTTGGGGTCACTTTGGGAATCTTTGTTGGTTGTGG
Source organism: Silurus asotus (assembly GCA_024362625.1). Classification (NCBI taxonomy): domain Eukaryota; kingdom Metazoa; phylum Chordata; class Actinopteri; order Siluriformes; family Siluridae; genus Silurus; species Silurus asotus. Next base: position 6,078,784 of record MU562415.1, read on the forward strand.
GGACACAGTCTTTGTTTCTTCAGTTACAGTTTCTTCAGCTTTTTTAGAGACAGCAGATTGACACTGAATAGTTGCTTCAGATTGAGTAGATTGTATAGATTGAGTAATAGCTTGCTTGAATATAGTTGTTTGAGAACTTGCCTTTTGACTTTCTTGGTACTCACTTGTTGGTGGGGAAGGGATTGTTGATTTTGGCTGAACTTTGATTTCAGCTTTAGCTTGTGTGACTTGCTTTTTATCAGAGGTAACTTCAAGTTTCTTACCTATTTGCGGAAAGGAAGGTTTCCCCACCTGAAAGGTTGTAGGTACCTTTTGTGGAGTTTGGGGCTTAGCGACTTTTGAGGATGGTTCTTCCTGTATTCCTGTGGCTGTCTCTTTGGGCACTGTGACTGGCGCACTAGGACAGACTTGGTGTGCTTCAACTGTAATTTGTGACTGGATCTGTTTCTCTGTGGTCGACTCTGCTCTGGTATTCACCAAATCTAAGTCCTGAATATGAATGTTTTCAGGAGGAGACGTTGGAGTAGACACTGTCTTACTCTTCTCGGCTTCATCTCTTTGTTTGCGGTACCTTTCTTCTGCCAGCATGAGTGGTGTTTTGAATTTTCTTGCATAAGGCCTGGGCTTTGGATCAATATCTGGCTCTGGGGGTGGTGGAAGTTTTATTGGAGGAACAAATACTTTTTTAGGCCGAGAGGATTCTTCTGGCTTTGCTGTTTGCACTGGGATTTTTGAGGTAATTTCAGTGACTGCTGGAAGTGGCATCTCAAGTGACTTTGCATTTTCATTGTGCTTTTTCTCCTTCACGATAGTTTCTGTGACTGAAGTAACATGTTTTTCCTCTTTTTCGTTCTGTTTATGCACAAAAGGCTGTGGAGGAGGTGGTGGTGGAGGAGGTGGTGGAGCAGGTTGAGCAGTTTGTTTTCTCTGCCACTTAGCCTTGGGTGGATCGGACTGCTTAGGAGGCTCAGGCTTAGGCACTTTAAATATAGGTCGGCTCTTTGGCTTTGCAGGGTTTGGCTGAGTTACTGAGTACAGTTCTTGTTGCGATGGGGGTGGTGGGAGGAGGTCTTGAGGAGGAGGGGGAAAAAACTCAGGCTCTGCTTCAATGGCAGGTGGAGGAGGTGGGGGTGGCAGGGAAGGATCGCTATCCTGCCTCATGGCCAGATGAGGATGAGGAGAGCTGCAAGGGTCTGTGACTGGAGATGGAGGAGGAGGAAGTGAGAACTCTGACTCGGAAGGTGGCGGAGGAGAGGTTGGAGGAGGTGGGAAGTGAATTTCTGGCTGTGATTTCTTTTTGATCATTCCCTTTGGATTCAGGTTGCGGTTCAGACTCTTGATGTTATGCTCAGTCTTTAAGCTCTTCACATTTTGATCTGATTTTAAATTCTCTGTGTTCTTTTGTGTAATTGTTGTGTGCTCTTTTGTCACTGTGGTCTGAGTGACTGTCTTTAATTCTTGGGTTTGCTTTGTTGTTTCAGTTGTTAGTTTTGACACTTTTGTGTCAGCAGAGGACACAACAGCATTTTCAGTTTTTTTATCACCTGTTTCTTTTCCTACACATTTCTTTATGATTGCAGGTGCAGGGCTTCCTTTTTGTTTTACTTGCTTTTCTTTTACATTTATCTTCTGTGAGATCTGGGATGATTCTGAGTGGCCAACTGATTTAATTTGATTGGTTTTAGAACTTTGCTCTTGAGTAAAAATCTGATCTTGACTTTGATCGGATTTGACATCTGTTTGTTTTTGGGTACTCACACCTGCTTCAACCTTTTTGGGCATATTTTTTGAAGGGTGTGGATTCGAAATCTCAACCTTGGCTGTAGCAGGGCATTCACAAACATCTACCTGATAAATACTTTTGGAAGTTTTAACTCTACTGGAAGGATTTATTTTAGACTTTTGACTGGACTGTTCTTTCTTCTTCATAAGACATTTGATGGTCCCATGAACATCTCCCTTGACCACTTCCTCTTTTTCTATCTGGCTTTGTTCCTGCTCATGAAGAGATTTTATTGACATTTTAACATCACCTTCCGTGCTAGCTCTTCTTTGCATATGAAGAGAGGCAGGTTCCACAGGTTCCATTAGAAGCTGGATGGTGCCCTTAACATCACCCTGTTCACTCACTTGATGCTGGACAAGTTTCTTCTCAGTTGATGCTTCCTGTAAATTCAGTAAAGCTGCCTGGATGTCACCTCTGACAATTTCCTCTTTGTCAACCTCTTTTACTGCCTGTTTCGCCTCTTCAAGGGATTTTAACGTTCCCTTAATATCACCAGCTACCACATCATCGATAATCACTTCAGTCTTAGCAGTGGTTGATCGTTCAAGACTTTCAAGGGCACCTTGAATGTCCCCACAAACAATCTCAGGTCTCTCTATTGCTTTGAGTTGGTTCTGGGCTTCTTCCAATGATCTAAGTGTGGTGTTGATGTTGCCTTTCACCACCTCCTCTTTTTCAACGGTTTTGCGCTGATTTACTGCTTGGGTAAGTGAGTCAAGGGCTGCTCTCAAGTCTCCCTTTACAATTTCCTCCTTCTCAACATTGTGCAAAGACAGGACTGGTTCCATCATAAAAACCTGGACTGTGTTGTGAACGTCCCCAGGAACAATTTCATCTTCAGCCACAGTTCTTCCAACTTCATGACGACTGTTTCTCAGGATCAGTTTTGTATTCTCCACATCACCTCCGATAATCTTTTCTTTAGCTGTTTCGTTATAGGTTTCATCTGATCCTAACTGAAATTGTTTTAGATAGTCCAGGGCTCCAGACTCGATACAAGTTGAATAGAAACTGACATTACCTCTCTCTGTATCACTTATTTGTATTTTAGAGGCCTGGTCTTTGCCATCACTGTTGTACAATAGCCTGTTTACAGTTCCACGGACATTTCCTTTAACAATGTCCTCTTTTGCAAGTCTATTTTCTTCTTCCTTGTTCAACAGGGCATATATAGTCATCCTTACGTCTCCTTTCTCATCTTCCTGAATTAAAATGCCATGTTTCCCTGTTCCATCCTTCTTCAGCAGGTTGTTTATTGCTTCTTGTATGTCTCCTCTAATGATCTCTTCCTTCTCAAAATTAACATCTTTATCTTGACTAAAAAGCTGTTTAACTGTTGTGTTGATGTTTCCCCTCTCCTCTACATCAATAGTAATGCCTCTCTCTGTTGTCTCACGTCTATTGAGCAGGTTCATCATGATGCTATTCAGGTCTCCTCGAATAACCTCTTCTCTTTGGATCTCTGGAGACTCCTGATTAAGCAGTTTGTACTTGGCCATGCGGATGTCACCGATCTCATCTGCTTCTAGAATTATCCCCTGGGAGTCCACCATTTTCTGGCTGTAAAGTTCCTCTAATGTTTCCTTGACACTTTTGCCAATGATCTCTGTCTTCTCTACATTGGTCTCGTTAAAGTCAGTCAGTGCTGTCGTTTCAAAAAGCCATGTCGTAGTCTTTACGTCGGCTTTGGGAATTTCCTCGCGAGAAACCGTGATTTCTGTTCCATCACTCTCCTTAATGCAATCAAGAGGTTGCTTTTCAAAAAGCCATACCGACTGTTTAACATCACCCTTCAGCACTTCCTCTCGTGTTACTTTTTCCATATCATCATATTCGGAGCCCTCTCCGCGGATCTTGTCAATTGTACGTGTTTCAAACATCCATGTGGAGCTTCTCACGTCCCCTTTTTGTATTTCACTTACACTCACTGTTCTCACATGTTTCTGAGACATGTCATCGTTTTCAAAGCGCTGCATGTTGGTTTTGACATCTCCACCCTGAATATCTGCAACTGTCTTTAAAGTAACCTTCATATCCTCAGTAATTTGATCAAGGGGTTGAGTTTCAAACCTCCACCTCGCTGTATTGACATCACCTTTCTGTATGTCTTCCTCAGTAACAGCCTTGATGAGATAAACCTCATCTGTCTCTCTAATTGAGTCTAGTGGCTTTGTCTCAAACAGCCATCTCGCCCCAATGACGTCACCTCTCAGAATTTCCTCTTTAGTGACTGTAGTAACTTCATGAAAGTGTCCTTCTTTGTCTCGAATAGCATACAGAGGTTGGGTCTCAAACATCATAGTGTAGTTTTTCACATCTCCTTTTTCAATCTCCTCTCGGATTATGCTCTGTAGCTTGTTGATCTCTGTCTTCGAAGAATCCTCTTGAATCGTATCCAGGGAATAGGTTTCAAAGATAAAACGACCTTTGTTGACATTCCCGCCTTGAACATCCGTGACTGTACGCACCTCTCTGGACTCTTCAGCATTCTCCCTGATGGCATCAATAGGCTGATTTTCAAACATCCAGGTGCAGTTGACGACATTACCTTTCTGGATATCGTCAGTTTGGCGAGACTTTAGTTGCTGCATGGTCTCCTCTGAAGTGGAGGTCATGATGTCAGCTGACTGGGTCTCAAATATGTACTTCATCCTTGACACATCTCCAGACTCGATATCAATCTGTGTGACTCGCTTGAAGCTATTCTGATCCTCACTGCCTTTAATATTCTCCAAGTTTTCTGTTTCAAAGAGAAAGCGGGCCAGACGTACATCCTTGCCTTGAACATCCTCTTGTTGAACCGTACATGTTTTTAAAACAGTCTCAGATTCGTCTTTGATACTGTCGAGGTTCTGGGTCTCAAAAAGCCAAGTACAGGTTTTAACATCACCCTTCTGGATCTCTGTCGCGTCCTCCGTTTTTACCTCCGCCTTTTCGTACAGCTCATCCATCGGCTGAGTCTCAAACAGCCACCTGCAAGTCTTGACATCACCCTTTTGGATCTCAGTGGCTTCGTTCCTTTTGTTGTCCTCTTCTTCCATGTTGCTGAAATATTTGATCCCATCTAAAGGCTGAGTTTCGAACAACCATTTCGCTGTTTTGACATCCCCTGATTCAATCTCCTGCTTTGAAATTCCCTTGATAATCTGGAATTTGTTGATACTGTCGTCAAACTCGTCGATCGGACGAGTCTCAAACATCCACTTGCAGCTTCGGACATCACCCTTTACAATTTCCTCACGGTGTACGGTTTTGACTTCATGGTATTGTCCTGAGCTATCCTCTATGGCATATAAGGGGGTGGACTCAAAGAGTACTTTGTTAGACTTCACTGATCCACTTGTGACACCTTCCACTGCTATCTTCTGTGTATCCGTGCACTTGCTCAGATCCAAGGTCTCAAATATTTCTTTACAATTGATGACATCACCCTTGTCTAGCTCCTCAAGCTTAACCGTTCGAGTGATTTCTTTTTTATCCTCCCGAATTTGCTCGAGAGGCTTGCTCTCGAATAACCACCTTTGATGTCTTACATCTCCTTTCTCCTCCTCCAAAGCAACAACCTTTTCTAGTTTTCCAACTTCGGGCAACTCCTTTAGGTTTTCCATTGGCACGGTCTCAAACAAATGCCTGGCCGATGTTACATCTCCTCCAATGATCTCTGCTGGTTCTGAAGGCCTGGCATTGTCATTATCCTTTAATGAGTCCATAGGCTGTGTCTCAAAAACCATGCAGTGTCTTCTAACATCTGCTCCCATGATCTCTTCTTTTTGAGTTTTGGTGTTTTCCATTTCTTCATCTTTGATTTGATCTAAAGTCTTCGTCTCAAAAAGCCACCTACCCCGATTTACCCCACCCTGATAATTTTCTTCCATTGACACCCCGCAAATGATCTTAACTTTAGTTGGGTCTTTGTTAATCATATCCAGAGGCTGGGTTTCAAAAAGCCAGCGGGAGGTTTTTACGTCCCCCTTTTCGGTTTCTTCACGGCGCACAGTTGTAATCTCCAACATCTCACCTGAATCTCCACGAATGACACACATAGGATGTGTTTCGAACATTTTGGTCGTAGTTCTGACCTCACCTTTAATTTCCTCTAGTTCTGATTTCAGCTGTAGGAAGTGGGTCTCATCAATTGTCTCAGTGTGGCCAAGGGAATCAAGATGCTGAGTCTCAAACAAGTATCTGGCAGTTTTTACATCTCCTCCTGCAATATCTTTGGAATACACTGCATGTTTCTCTTCATCATCTTCTTGGTATATTTTATTCATAGTATCTAGAGGCTGTGTCTCAAATAACCAGGTCGCAGTTTGCACATCTCCTCTTGCTAGATCTGTTAGTTTTCTACTAAGCTCTTCTGAGTCGGGGGTTTCTGTACCAAGAGCATCAATAGGTTGTGTTTCAAACATCCATGTTGTGTATTTAACATCTTTCCCAGCAATTATTTCCTGCTGTGCAATGTTTCTGCTTTCATTCTCATCTGGTGTGTCATCTTTGATAGTATCAAGTGGCTTGTTCTCAAACATCCAACGCATTGACTGCACCTCGCCTTTTAGAATTTCATCCCATTCCAAATACTCTCTTTCCGGGCTCATACATTTCCCAGGGCTGCTGCCGTTGTTCTCAAACACGTAGCGCGCTTGCTGCACATCGCCACTAACTTCCTCGTCACTATCTACGTTAGAGTGCTCCATCTCAGTAATAAAGTCCCGCTCCAGGTTTTTGCGCACCTCTGGATGGATATGCTTGTACAACCGTTTCAGCTCATAGAGGTTCCTCTGCTTGGAATACTGCTCCTTGGTGATTGGATATTTTTGGCTTCCATGTTGATCAGGTGGCTGAGGAGAACTGCAACACAGTTCCTCAACAGGGACCTGAAGAAGGTCTGCGGTTGGTGGCGGTGGTGGAAACTGCTCGGCGCTTTCATGACGGGCGGATGAGGATGCGAAGCTAGCGGAGCTCGTCTTCGCAGTTTTGGTAACAGACTCGTAAGCACTTCCTGTTTCAACTTTGGATGCTGACATATTTACTGGTGCCCACTGAAACTGGTTGTAATCAAGATCAATCTTTGTTGGTGAGGGAGGAAAAGAGTAATCATTTTAGTAAATTTATCATCATGAAATATTTAAAGTTTGCAAAAAAATTGTTTTCAGAACGTCTGCTATATTTGTACATTTATTTTAATAGGGAACAAAAGAATTACAATAGAACTCCTGCAAGTGTCATTCTTATTTAATTCAAAACTGGTCAGGACCTACTGAAATGTAGGAACAAGATCTTATGTGTGGCCAAAGCTCAGTAATGCATGAGGACAGTATAAGTGCAGACACTGATAGGTTGTGATCATAGTGTTTCAAACTAATGTGTAATTTTGCATGTTCTGTATATAAGGGGTGTAACAGTTTGGATATACGAATTTATAAGGTAATAATTAAACTCAGTGGACAGTAACAAAGTAAATGTAATACGTTACTGTATTTATGTAGCTTTTTTTGCGTATTTGTACTTTACTGAAGTGTTTAGGAATTCTATCCATTTAGGAAGTCTAACATTTTTCAGTATATTAATCCTGAGTAAAATTCTCAATTTCAATGTAAATAGTATCTAATATATGTAACAATAAATATTTTAGGTCCATCATCTACAAAAAAGACCCCAAACTTTCCAGTTTCTTCAGATTATTGAATCATGGCCATGTTATTTATATTGATTGCAGGTTTGTAATAAAAGATTTACAAAATAAAATGAAAACAGAAACTGTAGCATTATAAAAGCTTTGGCCTATAACAACGTGTCATCCATTTCACTTTTATTTTTCTAAAAATGTTAAAATGTCCTTATACTCATCTCTCGAATAAAAAAAAAGCAGGTTTTTGATTATAATAAATCTGATTGGATGATTGGTATAAGGATGCGGTTCACTGTGCACTCGTGGTCCTTCATTACCTTGATGTGTTTGCTTGGAGTGGCTTCTTCAATGTTTTTCTCGTGCTGCTGCTTTAGTGCTTGGGTGGAGATTTTAGCCAGCTCCTGATCTCCAATCACCACCACTGAAAGCGCAGGAGCAGAACCAAAAAAATTTAATTAATCCATAAGTGCATATTAATGAATTCATTAATTTTGAATGGCATTAAAAAGCCAATGGGATTCGACACGCCTTATTAATGTACCTTTTTCATCAAAATGGTTCCCAAAGCTGGATGCTACATTCTGCTGAAGTTTCTGGTCCTGTGACATCTGCAGCAACACAACAGACATATTAACACACGCATACCAACATTCACAAACCCAAGCAGCGTTTTTTGCATTCTTGCATACAACTGTCATACCTTGATATCGTGACTCTCTCTCACACTACTCCTCACACTCGTTTCAGATGAGCTCATGACTTCCTGTTAAAAGACACAACAACCTTTGCATCATAAATCGATTTTATTTCTATAGCAATTTTCACAATGGACATTGTCTCAAAGCAGCTTTACATAATATATGAATTATAGAACCAAATTCACTTATATTAAATTGATCTGTATTTATCCTTGAGTGAGCAATAAATGGTATGAGAGAGAAACCTTGAGAGGAATCAGACTCAGCAGGAAACCCATCCTCACCAAGAGCGTAATTATAAATCATTAAAACATGACACCATTGAGTGAGAAATTTCATGAGCATTGGAGTTTGCAATTATATGTAATGTTCTTTGAAGTTTTATGCAGTAATTTGGGATTGTGGAACCAGGAGCTCCTGAGCAACTCATAAATGAGATGGAAATCTGAGATCCCTGAACTACATATATATGCAAAAAATTAAAAAGGTGTTTTATACCCCAGCGATGTTTGGAAGGTGGGGTCAGCCATGATTAAGCACCCCTGGAGCTCAAAGGGTTAAGAGTCTTTCTTAAGGGCCCCAACAGTGGCATCTTAAACTCCAGACCTTCAGGTCAGGTAACCAGAACCTTATATATAGCATAGCCTGTTTATGGTCTCAATATCTTGTACTTTCATTGCAATGTATAATTGGAAATGTGGGATAATACAGGGTTTCCCTCGGGTCTTGAAAAGTCAAAAAATTAAAGTTTTAGTCCTTAAAAAGTTGTAAATTCATGGTCTTGGTCTTAAAAACTTTGAAACAGGTCTTAATTTTCTGATGCCCATGTAACGCTGCCCTTTAACGCTCGTTAAAATGCTCGTTGAAATACGTGGAGACCAACCTGCAACAGCCAATCAGCTTTCTGTTCATTTTTTTCCGTTATAAGGAAGTGTACGTTTAGCCATACTTGGCTTGAATTAAATGAATTTAGGTCTCGGATAACGCCAGTCGCTAACAACGCATTTGTGTGTTTGTGTGTTTCATTTTTATTCTTAATAGACTTAAAATATTTTTTTCAAAGTCTTACATTTGACTTTTTGCAACCTGCAGTAACCCTGAGATATTAAAGGCAAAAATTATGCATTGTGACATTTTGGTCAAAACGTCTTCGATGTGTATGTGTATGTGTGTATCTGTATCTGTGTGTGTGTATGTGTGTGTGTGTGTGTGTGTGTGTGTTGTTACCTGTCTCTGCTGGTAGTGGAATTGTGTGACTGTGTTTTGAGATGAGGAACTGACTTTCTGGCTCTCAAACTGTTTCTTCACGCTGGCCAGTCCACCTGGCAGAGAGCATGCCTCAGAATCTTCCATGACCTACACACACACACAAACACACACACACACACACACACACACACACACACACACACAGACATTAGTGAGACATTGTTGCCTGGTTTCCTACTGTAGGAGGAAGCTTGATGCTGAAAAACAGTGTGGCATGTCTCTCTCTCTCTCTCTCTCTCTCTATCAATCTATTTATCTATCTCTCTATCTCTCTCAGGCCCTTTCTCTGAGATCAGCTCACACAGTGATAAATATTAATCAGGAAGTGGAAGAGGGAAGAGGAACCCTGTCTCTCGGCTCCGTATGCTTGAAGCGGTAAATCAATAGCTCTGTGTGTGTGTGTGTGTGTGTGTGTGTGTGTGTGTGTGTTTTTACCACACTAGCGGTGCTTTTCTCCTCCTTGCTGATTGCAGCCTTGTACAAGGCCAGTCGTTCTTTCAGAGGAACAGTCTCGACTTCACCTTCAGCGCCTCCGATTGAAACTCCGCCGCAGTCTGGAGCTGCAATACAAACACGCTTGTGTTTTTTTTTCTAGCTTTCATGAAATCACCAAACTGTACACACTGTTCACTGAAGCTTTAAAGCAGAACCAGAACGCGGCTTGATTTTTCTGAGCAGTGGAACATTGCTCTTGGTTTGTTTCGGCTCATCAGTGTGCCGCATTTGACCTGCAAATTCTCCCCTTCGCACTGGCACATTATTTCATTACTCATCCTTTTTCTCTCTGTTTTTCTCTATCAGTCATCAGTACTGCATTTCTCACTGAATCTCATAATTTCTCTCTGTTTCTCTGTCTTTCATGGTCACTCCCTTTTTCTCAATCATTCTCTGTCTCAATTTTAGTCTCTCTTTCTTTTGCCTTTCCTTTCTCGGTCTCTCTGTTTGTCCTTCTTCTATTTTCCTCTTATTTGATGTCTTTCTTTCTTTCTTAACCTCCTTCTCTCTCTATCTGTCATTCTCTTTCCCACACTTTGTCTCACTTTATGTCTCACTCTGTCTCTTATTCTGATTGTCTTTTCCTTTGATTTATCTCTTTCTTTCTGTCACTCATTATTTCTCTTTTTTCTTACCCGGTCTTTCTCTCTTTCTTTCTCTACTGTCTCAACCGCTCTTTCTATCAATCTACCTGTGTCTGTCTGTTTTTCTTTTTCTTACACTTTCCAATTTAGTATTCTCTGTCTTTCTCACTTCCTTTATCTATCTGTCTTTCTTTTCTTTCCTGTTTCTTATTTAAACCCGTTGTACTCTCTCTCTCTCTCTCTCTCTCTCTCTCTCTCTCTCTCTATCGCTCTCTCTCTCTCTCTCTTTTTTTCTTTTTCTTACTCATTCTCCCTTTCTCTCTCTTTCATCTCTCCTGCTCTTTGTATCAGTCGTTTTCAATCTGCGTCTTTTTCTTTGTCGGTCTGTCAGTTTCTTACACTTTCTTTTTCTTCAATTCTGTATCTCTGTATGTCTGTCTTTTTCTTTTTCTCACTTTCTATATCGCTCTCTCGTTCTTTTTCTTCCTGTGTCTCCTTTAACCCTGTTTCCATTAATGTTACTTGTTTATATTCGCTTTCTCGCTCTCTCTCTTTATATATACATGTATCTCTTTCTGTCTATCTCTCTTTCATCTCTCCTGCTCTTTTAATTAGTCGTTGTCAATCTACATCTTTCTCTTTCTCAGTTTCTTACACTTTCTTTTCCTCCAATTTTGTATCTCTGTATGTCTGTCTGTTTTTTTCTCTCTCTCTCTCGTTCATTTTGAGGTATGTCGTATGAAGGACGCTGTTGTAAAAGTGTAAAATGCAGAGGCATGAGAATCAGATCCCTCACCAGCCCCAGATATTTAAAGAATCCTGACAATAATTATGAACACAAACGGTCTAATACCCCATACATGAGGATTTTGTAGTAAAAATGAGCAGATATCATTAACATCTAAACGATTGTTTTTGGTGAAGACTGAGTGATTACAGATTTAGTTGTCTTGCTGTTACCGCTCCATAAACCTGCATGCTGCTCTTGCATCAGTTGAGCACTGCAAGCACATCACGTGACAAGGATATGTTCCACAGGCTGTTAATTTTAACAGGGCTGCTATTTAGGGCATGTCAGGGTAAAGCTATCCAGGCAGAGACAGAGACAGAGAGACAGAAATGTGTCTCGAATAGACTGGGTTTTTAGTGGCAGCTGGTCAGAAACTTAACACCTGTAACATAGAGGACACACGACACTCTTTAAACAGAGGGATGGAGGGATGCAGAGATACAGGGATCACAGAGACACACAAATATCAGGTCCTCACATTCCATGAAAACCTGAGTGCTCGGGGTAATGAGGACGTCAAGATGAATTACAGTGGTGTGGAGTTAAAAAATATCCAAATCCTGCTGTGTCATGTTTCAAGAAAAAACAGACACACCAAGAAAGAAAGAAAGAAAGAAATTCCAGGAAGAGGAACTTCCTAAAATTCAGAAGGATAAGAATGTATTTCTAGAAGATTCCACAGTTAGTGCTACACTATTTAAAATCAGCTATTTCTTTTGTATCTCTCCCTCTCTCTGTTTCTGTCTCTCTATCTCTTCTATAAGATATTTCTAGGGTACGTCTCTATTCTGAGCGCCTTCAAAGAGGTCTTGAACATACAGGCCATTTGAGACGGGCCCCATTCTGAGACATCCGAATGAAACTTTTATAAGGTCTTTCCCTAACAGAGATATCTTCAAGAATGTTTTCACATCCCATTTCCTCACACAACCCTGCCCCAAAATCTTAACGTAAAACATTTCTTTCTCAACTGAAGAAAAGAAAAGAAAAGATGTAGGGATTCGAAATAAATCCAGCCCCAAAAGTTAGTCACAGAAACAAAGCTTGAAAATCGTAGAACTCAGAAAACAGCTGAAATGTTCTCAAATCTCATTGAACATCGATGAACAGACTTAGTGCCAAGTGTTAGGAACCAAAAACGACTAGATTAAACGAAGTTAGAAGATCATAGAGAAGGTTCAGGTTTTACAATCACTTCATATAAACATTATATAAACATTGTTACGTTCCAATATTACATTCGCACTTCCTGCTAGATGTATTTCTAACTCGAATGTGCCACGTTTGATGCCACGTGCTTAATTCCCTCTACCCCGTCTCTATAAAACTGTACTCACCTTATGTAGCTGGACCACTGATAATATCGATTCACTTGGATGATACAGATCCCACCTGGAGATTCCAGTTAACTCGCTAAGCCTTGCCTCGGTTTTTAAGTGTGTATGAGTGTAAGTGTTTGGAGACCAGCTCCTGATTTCTGTCCTGTTCACTTCAGAATGCCCGAGGACCGAGACAGCTGGTTTTATTTTAGACACCCCCTCCCTCACTCCCTCTCTTACCCGTCTACCCCCTCTCTCAGCCCCCCCTCCGTTCTGTCCATTTAAAAAAAGATGACCAGCATCAGGAGCATGGTGGCCCTTTTTAGCTCAGCTACCAGACATGCCCTTAACCTGAAGTCATAGAGAGAGACAGTGTCAGTCAGTCATGCCTCACACACACTCTATCCCACACACACACCCACACACACACACACACACACACACACACACACACACACACACACTAAGACGTCATGTTCAGTCACGCTCACCTTAAGTTAGACTGACAAATCAGATGTATATGCAGGAAGAAGGTTTTCTGGAATCACCCACTGAGAGTTCCCATGAGTCAATAAATGACGATGGTCAGGTGAGATATATATATATATATATATGGGTCATTGATATATACATATATCACACACACACACACACACACACACACACACACACACACACACACAGTCTAAGACGTCATGTTCAGTCACGCTCACCTTAAGTTAGACTGACAAATCAGATGTATATGCAGGAAGAAGGTTTTCTGGAATCACCCACTGAGAGTTCCCATGAGTCAATAAATGACGATGGTCAGGTGAGATATATATATATATATATATGGGTCATTGATATATACATATATCAATGACCCAGATTTGTTTGAGCATCATATATATATATATATATACACACATCATAAGTTTGGTATGTGTTTTTTGAACATCCTGTTTCACATTTAGTCCCCGTTTGCTGTTATAATAACCTCCACACTTCTAATAAGATGTTCCACAAGATTCTAGAGTAAAGTCAGGAACTGATGTAGGATGAGGAGACCTTGGGTGCAGGCATCTTCCACTAAAACTTCCAGTCAAATTTGAGGGCACACTTAACTTGCCAATTGATTTTGCAATTAGTGGGACCATCATTACTCTTCCAACAGGACATTAACCCCAAATACACCTCTAGGTTCTGTAAGGTATTTTTCTGAAAGGAGAGCGATGGAGTGATGCATCAGATGACCTCTCCTCCACTCACCTCCAATCCCCCATCCAGTTGAGATGGTTTGAATTGAAGAGTAAAAGAAAAGCAGCCAACAAGCACACAACACTTTACGATTGTTGGAAAACCATTCCACGATACTCCCTCATGAGGCGCCAAGCAAAAGTAAAATCGAAGTTATGTAAAATCGAAAATGTCAAACGTATTCTGGGTTGTTTAACACGTTTTTGTTGACGATTTAATAATTTGTTCTGTCATAATTGCTGGTTGGATTGTTTACCTCTGTGCTACTTGGATGAGAAACAACGAGTCGATACACATGACGGCATGAGACTAAAATGAGCTGTAAGTCCATTATACACATGATACGATCAAGTGAACATTCAAGCCCACATTACAGTCCATCACTAGGCACAGCACATTAATACAGGATGTAGTTCAGTTTCTCACTGGCTCATGGTTTTACTCAGCAGTTTAAACCACTCCCACAGTCTGGACGAGAACACAGAAAAGCCTGAGGCTAATCAAACATTTATTACAGGAGAAATTACTTTTCGATCTCAGCTAAAATAAAATGTTCCTTTTTTTCTAATCCCAGGACAGGAGCTGCTCCCCCTAGTGACTCATAAAGATAAATACAATTATATTAAAAGTATATATAGTATAGAGGGATTTCAAAAAATGATGCGCTATCGCAAATTTTAACGGCATTCTTTTTATTAGTGCACGATTACCGCATTTCTGTTTGACCATTTTAATAAAAATAGATATAAATATAAAAAAGGTGAAATTAAAACCTTGACCGACACATTGATTCACAACGTCCTTTATTTACCCCATATGTGTAAAAAATAATAATAATAAAATTCAGTGTACATTTATTTTGATTCACTAAACTTTTGTTTTACCGCCAAGTTCAAATCAAGCACTAAAATCCACCATGATGCACACATCCGGCAATTAAAACCGTCCGTGTGGAAACAAGGTGTCCTGATGATTTACGTTATTTAAAACACCTTAATTACTTTATCTGAAAATGTAAACAGTAAAGTAAAACTTTAAAAGAAAGTTTATAAAAGAGAAGTAATAAGAACCTGTGGTTTTTCTATGTTCTTTTTTCCATGTGTTCAATAAAAATCACTAGTTAACTCATGACAATCATGCGATTAGTCGGCATTAAATATCTTAATGAATTAACAGCCCTAATAGAAGTGAAGTAAGGTACAGTAAGTAAAGTATATGCAAGTATATAATAAACATCTGTAAATCCAGAAACAAATCCATTAATAAATACATTTCCATGCATTTAATTTATTTGAAAAATTCCTGCATTTCCACATTAATTTATTTGTTTGTTTGTTTTTATGTAAACAATGTTTTGCCCTTCAGTCCATGCAGTCGAAGGTCACAAAGGTTATAACAATGTTAAAACCTTTTTATTCTTTTATATAAAAGGTTTATGTCTTATACTCAGAGTCTTAGTTTTCCATAATGTTCCTTTGATATTACATGTGGCAACCGAGCTGTGTACACTAAAATATCAATAGTTGAAGAATACTTGATCTAAATGTTCCAGTTGAAATTAAATACACATTTAG
The DNA here is from genome assembly GCA_024362625.1 of Silurus asotus. Taxonomy (NCBI): domain Eukaryota; kingdom Metazoa; phylum Chordata; class Actinopteri; order Siluriformes; family Siluridae; genus Silurus; species Silurus asotus. The sequence continues at coordinate 6,094,167 of MU562415.1, forward strand.
ATATTTTAGATTGTTGTTTCATTGAAGAATCAAACCATGTTTCGTTTGAAGCTTCTGAAATTGTCACTATTTAAAAATGAGCCATACAAATGGAAAGGGAAATACAAACTTTTGCACACAAGTTGCCACATTGAAGCCTTCATTTTTTCCTTATCTACCTATGTAAAAATTTATTTAGATAGATAGATTTATTTAGATAGATAGATAGATAGATAGACACATTTATCTATTTAAAAGCAGAGTTGATGGGCAGATCAGAAAGACGTGTGACTCTGTGTCTCAGTAAATTTAACACGCAACACGTCACCTCACATAACAATCTGAGCCTCTAAATCATTCAGAGCTGCTGAGTTGCTAACATGCTACTGTGATGCATTCATGCTAAAATATGTACTTTAACACACACACACACACACACACACACACACACACACACACACACTAACTAAAACAATGTAAAAACATATTATTGATTCAATAATGGAGATAAATGTAATACAAATACTAACCAATATGATATTAGTTTGAATCACATTTATATACAGTATATATCTATATATATACATACACACACACACACACACACATACACACACACACACACACACACACACACAGATAAAGTCTGGCATGTCATCAGACTTGTCATCATGTCACACAGACAAAACATATCCTCAGTCCTCAATCATGTCACCTTGAAATCACACACACACACAGACACACACACACACACACACACACACACACACACACACACACACACACACACACACACAAAGCAGAACAAAAAATAGCCTCCGCAGTGGCATGTTGAACACGGCATAGTTCCTGTCATCATCATTATCATCATCGTCCTTACCATCATTATCATCATCATCATCATCATCATCATCATCATCATCATCATGATCCTCATGGTCAAACTCAAAGTCCACAGTGGTACTCACAGTCACTCATCTCTTCTCTCTGATTGGGCCCCTGGATCTCGGATGATCCCTTGCCTCTATGTTCCTGAACCCGGCGTGTGGATGATGACGAACCCTTCACTTCCTAGGGAGAGAGGGATCAAAGAGGAGGAGAAATAAAAGAAGGAGGAGCGGTTAAACACGGGAATAATCTGCTGACCTTGCACATTTGCATCCGACAGAAAGCTTACCTGTGTGTGGAAAAGTGGGCAATAATCATGTGTGTGTGTGTGTGTGTGTGTGTGCACGCGCGTGTGTGTGTATGTGTGTGTGTGTGTGTGTGTGTGTTGCGCACAAGAGAATTCCTTTTAACATTAACAGCCTATCAACAGTTTAATATTTAATATGTTGGGGTTAAATGGAACACTGCAGTAGATTAGAGGACTGAGTCAACATCAGCGTCCTTGACTGACGAGCACACGGCGGTCCGCTATGAGGACATTCAGCTGATGTTGGGTTTTAGATGCAAAAGCATGGTGCAAATAAAAGTCAGTTAAGATGATTCATTGACAAGGACACGACTCAGCAATACTTGGCAACCACATGAATTTTTCAATTTATATATAGTGAAATTTTCTATTCTTTCGCTGCTACATTTAATGGTGTCGGGGAAAAAAAACAAGACTTTCCTGTGTTGGAAAAGTCTCCGTTACAGGATTAGGTTAGTGAGTTTGTCTGGAGAAATGGTATATTAGTGGTTAAGGCATTGGACTTTGGGCATCTGTGATTATAGACTCATCAGAACTTGTGCATCAATATAATATAATGAAGTGGAAGCTGAGTGGTTAAAAAGTCCGACTTCAGATCGGAAGGTCATGAGTTCAAATCCCAGCACCATGTAGCGTTTGTGAGTCTCACACACTACCTCAACCTCATTAATATCTCCGAGCTCCTTTGCCTCCGCTTCTCAACGTTATTTTTCGCGTTCCTTCAACATTTGCAAATCAAATAGCACCCCCCGCGGCGTTACCACGACAACCACGCAGCTGGATAAGGCCATACAAAACAGCAGGAAAAGCAACGATGACACCATGTGCCAACACCCGCCCACACCCATACAAACACACACACACACACACACACACAAATACAAACATACACACAACAAATGCCTGGGAAGTGTGTGTGTTATGGAGAATCATGTTACGGTGAGTTAGAATCACTTTAGCCCATGGTCACGCAGTCTCCACTATGCTAAGGTCAAAGGTCACAAAGCCTGTCAGGAAACAGGTGTTACAAATCATCAATTACAGATTAATGTCTTGAAATATATCGCAAGATGTAATGTTTTGAAACAGCTCTGAAATGATCCGTGAGCGAAACTGAGTATTGTTGGAAAGCATCGATTTCGTCTGCGTCCCTGTTTTTCTAATAATCATATTTATATTGACCCAAGAGCCCATTAATACTGCGTAACAGACATCTATTAATGATTTAATATTCATCAAAACACTAGCTGAAACCAGTGTGTGTGTGTGTGTGTGTGTGTGTGTGTGTGTGTGTGTGTGTGTGTGTGTGTGTGTGTGTGTGCTTGTGGGGGGTTTCCTGTTTGTATGAGCAGCACTGAGAGTCTCTCATTACTCAGCAGGCTGTGTGTGTGTGGGATAAGTGGACATTTTTAAACATTAGTCACCAAACTAAAGTTATAAATATATAGATAGATAGAGAGATAGATAGATAGATAGAGAGATAGATAGATAGAGAGATAGATAGATAGATAGATAGATAGATAGATAGATAGATAGATAGATAGATAGATAGAGAATGATTTATAGAATATAATTAAGATATATTTAACTAATCTAATAATCCATAGTAATATATTTAATAATTCTAATATATTATATATTTTTTTATTTATTTTCTGGATTAATTTTTACTGTCACACAGAGAATGACATTTTGTGTAATGAATTTATATTATATTATACTATATTATAATATATTAAATTGTCTATTCTACTGAATATATATATTGAATTGCAGTTAAAGACAATTGACAATTGCCTCATTATTATAAAATCATTCGGCAGCATCTGCATCATGACCCAGACGAAACCACATCATACTGCAGTCATGCCTGAAATCCGATTCCTTCATTAGTGTCATTCCGTTATCAGGAATAGTAATAATAGCTGTCATGATGTTTATTTCCATATGCAATTTGTTTCTCTGTTCTTTATTTTACACTTGCTATAGTAAAAAATAAAAAAACGTTTCTGCTGTTAGAGGAAAATAGTAAGGAGGAAGAAGTAGTTCTGTTGGCTGAGGTAGATTTATCTTTGTTTATTTTGCAGAACAGCATAATTTACAGCAGTATTTCTATAAAATAACACCAGCGAAACCTCCGTGTTCGACTGCTGCCGTATTGAGAGTTTGCGTCATTACGACTTCTGTGAACTTGTGAATGCCACAGCAGAAGGTTGTTATGTATGGAATCTTCTCAGAAACCTGTTAAACACAATCCGGTTGGAATGTACAATAAACGGAGGCTGGGGTTGATGTCACGCGTGAAGACGCTGGAGGGACCTCTGGACGTCCCGCATGCCGAACATCTTGTCACAGAAGCATGAGTGATTGGAGCCATGCTTAGCCTCGCGGTCCTGTTTTAACACAGCCGTAAACGTTAAGCGAGCGAGAGCGCCGCTTTTAGCCTGGACTCCACTCATAGATTTGTACTGAGGCCCGGATGACAGCATGCTTGTGTGTTCTTTACTTTTAGACATGAGGCCACCCTGTGTGCCAGTTAGCCTATAATTAGCATCCTCGCATGACAGTCTCGCTCTCAAGCAGGAGACTGAGCGCTGGATTGCTATTTTTTCAACACGAAATAGTTTTAATGTTATGCAGAAAAAGAGCACGTCTTTACAACAGGCTTATCAGTAAGAGCATGCGAAGAGAAACAGATGGTCATACAGTACGCTTATCATTCGGTCAGTAAACAGTCATACTGTGTATGCAAATGTTCTCCCAGGTGCAGGACGTTCCAGGAAACGCATTGTTAACTCCTCATATATTTACCTGTTACTGTATAACACTTCCCACATTCTCTAAACTACAATTTTTTCCATTTTTGCTGCTATTAACCAAATGATCCCGCTAATATCTCACGCTGAACGTCACCTGTATTCTCTTGAAAATGCAGAGAGGAATCTCTGCCCTACATACAAGACATTTTAGAACACCATCTTTAGACTTTGTCCTATTTACAGAAAGATATAAATAATGGAAATATCACATTGCCCTCTGTCGGTTAGCATACGTAATCACGCCTTGTAGTAACCACGAAATGACAAAAGACTTTACTGCCAAGTCTGTCTAACGTTCAGGTTTTACGCCCTCTGCTGTCTGTGAGGTGAATTGCAGATGAGATGTAAAAAGCCTACAAAGTGATAAGCCTACAAACTGGCCATGCTTAATCTGTTACACACACACACACACACACACACACACACACACACACACACACACACACCTCCTCATATTCGCATCGCAGTATTTTGGTCACTTGTCAATTCTCACCCAGTGTCAGTCCCCTTTGCGCTTATAACATCCTCTACTCTTCCACTAGATTATGGAATGTAGCTGTGGAAATTCAGCCACAACCGCATTAATGAGATGTTTGGATGTTGGATGTGGAGGCCTGGGGTGGAGTCAGTGTTCCAGTTCATCTCAAAAGTCTCTGTGAAGGACACTCATGTGCTCTACTCCAACCTTAACACCTTAATGTTTTGTGCACATTTCTCTGGAAGATAGCGCAAACTCTTTTCTGTTGGACCACTCAGAATCTATCTATCTATCTATCTATCTATCTATCTATCTATCTATCTATCTATCTATCTATCTATCTATCTATCTGTCTATCTGTCTGTCTGTCTGTCTGTCACCATACTGATGATTTACAAAGTCCCGGTGCATCAATTCAAACACACTTATAATCAGAAGCAGCTTTTTCACGTATCTGTACTTTTACTTTAACTCAATTTCACTCTGTGGCCTCATTTGTTCGATTTTTTTTTTTTGTTTGTTAAAAAAAAGGTTTTGGTTCATGAGAATTTAAATAAATATCAATCAGCGTTTGACTTGTTAATACTATTCTATTAATAGACTGCTGTTCTGTGTGTAACATTCGAGTCCTTACAGATAAAATGAGTTGATTAACCAAAAAAACTGATCTTTTTTTTTTATCTCTAATCGTCTTTTAATCTCTACTTTAATCTAAACTTGTTTTTACATTCGTAACAATTACATTTGAGAGAATTGAATAAAGCTGTGCTGTAATAAATGCCATCTTCAAACACTGAGCAGCTTTAAAAATCACACAGGGCAACCAGGATGAGAGAAAGTCTACCAATCCTCACCTCATCTCTCTCTCTCTCTCTCTCTCTCTCTCTCTCTCTCTCTCTCTCTCTCCCCCTCTCTCTCTCTCCCTCTCTCTCCTGCCTGCTTCATCAATCATTAAAGCGAAACAGAGAAACACAGAATGAGAGACGAGAGAGAGAGAGAGAGAAAAAGAGAGAGGGAGAGAGAGAGAGAGAGGGAGAGAGGGAGAAAGAGAGAGCAGAAAGTATGTGAATTATTAAACCGCACTGAGGAATAGAGAGAGGTCATGTTTCATGTTTCAGTGTGCCAAAGTAGTTGGATCAGAACCAGTATCCCTTCTAGTAATGCTTTAACACACTCTCCATTCCACTGCACATGTGGCAGCGAAAACGTGACACAAAAACACATGCAAAGAGGAATTTCAGGGTTCAGGAGACTTGTAGAATTCAGATACGATTTCCCCTGGACTTTGTTCTGAATGCTGTTACTACACTTTTCTTTAATGCAAAAATATCCTTATTAGTCATCTATTCATTTTAAAGCATGTTACTGAGAAACACGTGCAAATTCCTAAACTCACCTGCCTTTACCTGTGGTGAAATTCGAACCTTCTCATATAAAAAGTCCTGAACATGTGTAGATTTCCTTAACTTACATTTCCTTCATGTATTTCATTCACAGCTGGAGGTAGCAAAGCTGAAGATGTTGAGGTTTTCGTTGGAAGTGATTACGATGGACAGGATTAAAAATGAGTTTATTAGAGGGACAGCGCATGGAGGACGTTTTGGAGACGAGGTGAGGGAGGTGAGATTGAGATGGTTTGGACATGTGAAGAGGAGGAACATGGGGTATATATCGGTAGGAGAATGCTGAGGATGAAGCCACCAGTAAGGAGGAAAAGAGGAAGACCAAGGAGGAGATTTATGGATGTGCTTTACATGGGTTGAAGTGGAAGATCTCCTGCTATAAAGCTCTAAAACTATTGACCACCTTTAAGATTTTCAGAATTTTTCATGATTCCTCACCTCACCTACATGAGTACCTGACTTTACCAACACCCTTGTGGCTGAAGGAATCTCCGCAAAACACACTCCAAAAGTCTAGTGGAGGTTATTTCAGGAAATGGAGACTGAATTTGAAATGGGATGTTCAAAGAGAAGCACATACCAGTCTTATGGTCAGGTGTCCACACCTGGATTTCACGGTGTGTGGTGGACATTTTCTCAGGTGGCATCACAAACTTAAAGGTTTCGGTTTGTATCTGTTTCTTTAGAGCACAACAGTAGCTACGGTTTAAACGTCAATCTTTACACAATGTAATATTAAGAAGAAAAGCTCTGATAAAGTGAAGAAGTTAATGTTCAGAATTTGGGGAAAGAGAAAAATTCATAGATTGAAAGTATTACATAATATAAGCGAATTAATTGAGTTTCTACTCGGAGAAGAAAACAGGTTTAATTGATTGTGATTGGTACAGTTACCATTTTGTTTTAGATACATAACAAAAAACGTATGTTGCTGTTACAAAATATAGTGAATTTCTAGTGAATTTGGCCGATTATTTTTCTTACTTTTCAGGACCCTATAAATTCTAAGCAAAACATTTAAACTGACCAAAATACTAAACATTTTTAGATTTAATTGTTTGCCTAACATTTTGTCATATTACTATATATTTGTATAATTGCAGTACTTTAAATCGGGTAAATACTCAACAGAAGCAGGATTTGTTCGTAGGCTTTCGTTGTGGCGTTTTTCTCAGAAATAAACCCGTTAACAAGAATCTGGATTTCAATCCAGAGGTTTGATTTTATAGAAGAAAAATCCCAGGCCTCTTGATGTGGTGGCTGAAAACACATCTGCAGCTCTGCCACGTTTCACAAGGCTCGCGCTGTACATACCGAGGTTTCGAGAGTCGGGTCAAAAAACGCAGGAGAAACCGAAAACTTTAACACGGTGTGGATTTTTTTCCGGGTTTTGAATGCTGGGTGGTCATTAAAGAAATCCTCGGAACGTTAAGTAAACTCAGTACAACTAACGGGACAACAAAAAGAGGCTGGAGCGTGTTTACAGCTGCTGTAGCGTAAGTGATAACGTTGTCGTGGATGATATGTGACTAGAAATGAATAGAAAAGTACGCAATTCTTTTTTAAAGAAATAAATAACGTGAACAAGCAGGATCATATGGGGAAGTGCAGTCATGTGCACACAAAGTAACAATATGTTATATAAACCTTATTTCTGGACTCTGTCTTTAGCACTGGGCTTCTTATAAATAGCCCTATAATTTGCTTTGTGTGTGTGTGTGTGTGTGTGTGTGTGTGTGTGTGTGTGTGTGTGTGTGTGTGTGTGTGTGTGTAAACTCTGCTTTTAGAACTCAGTATGATTCTACCTTTGGTGCATTTGTGTTCCATGTGGAAAAGCACTGGTTCTCACTAAAAGATCTGGAATAGTGATTTCTTATAGAATCTTGTTACTGGTAGATTTTTGAGATCTAAGCACATGAATGTCTCATAAAGGTGTATAATGAGAAAACATTGCTCAAACTCTCACGCAGTTCGCTGCGAAGTCGCAGTGGGAATCAGGGAAACATCCATAACAAGCTAAACAGAAAACCCTGACCTTTCACATCAGTGGAAAATGTGATGTTGAAAGTGTTTAAGAGTCACAACTGGATGAAAAATAAATGGAAACATTTCGCAAATGCCACAGCGGGAGACCTGGAAAGATGGAAGAATGAAAAAAGTTGCATTATTACAGTAGAACGATATCGTTTTTTGGTACTGCTGAAAGATCCGTAACATCGAAGCTGCATTCAATATCCTGCTTTTGCAATTTTTTTATCTTCTAATAAAATGTTTCTATCATTATCCAGCTTGACTCCGCCCCCCCACATGATGACTGAAAATGACTGAATCATATGATCTGTCCTTAAAACCAGATCTCAACCCAAATAAACACTTTTTTGGATTTTGGAGAGATCTTAGCACTTTCCATGATCATCACCACCATCATTATCTTTAATATGTCCCACATCTGCATGCTATTAAAACTGAGATCTAAGTAATGGAGGATTAAATGTTCCTTTCAAATCCTTTGGAAAAGCTCCTCTCCCTCGTTTTTTAAACCGAACACACGTGCCAAAAAGATGACTCAGTGAAGTGAAGAATATTTTTTCCTCAAAGTTGACGTGTTAGAAGCAGGAAAAATGGGTGAGCGTTAGGATTTGACAAATTGGGACGTCTAGACGACTGGGTCAGAGCATCTCCAAAACTGCAGGTCTTGTGAGATGTTCCTGGTCTGCAGTGGTCAGAATCTATTAAAAGTGCTCCAAGGAAGGAACAGTGGTGAACCAGCGACAGCGTGCCGTCGAGGATCATTGATGCATGAAGGCTGGTCCTTGTGGTCCGATCCATCAGACGAGCTCCTGGAGCTCAAACTGCTGAAGAAGTTCATGCTGTTGATGCTCCGAAGGGTCACGACTGTTTTGGCAGCAAATGGTGACCAACAAAATAAGCAGGTGGTCATAAAGTTAAAGCAGATCGGTGTATGTGACAATTCGATTTATTTTTTATTGTATTTTATGTAACGGTGCAGTCGGTGCGTGTCTTCGAAAGCATCTCAGTGCATGTTGTATGCATAGGGTTAACCATGTGGCAAATAAAATTTGAATTTGACACTGTACAACGTCAAAGAGAGTAGAAGACAATGGGGAAGGTTGCAATCTGATAAGCTGCATACACTTACATGTGCTTGGTTTTTGATCATGTTTACACAATGGAGCCTGAGGGTGCCAAATAAAAGGGCATTTGTATTTGTAAGGTTTCAACTTTTGAGCAGATGACTGCCTCAAAATGCTTTTCAGTAAGAAACCGAGCAACATGTAAAAACATCCAACATCGGCTTCATTCCTAATTTTCCCAGATCTTCCCTAGAATAAAAAGAACTTGCTAACAGTTTGGTGCTACAATTCTAAAATTGTATGATACATCATTGGAAAGAGCAAACTGATGGATATTGGATCTTGATCTTAAACCTTTAAAAAATTCAGATTTGGTTGCAGTAATGCAACGAAAAAATATATAATTGTGTGTCTCCAAACACAACTCAACAAATGTGCCAATACTTTTCATTTCCTTTACTTTTTCATTCTCAATGAATTCTATTGTAAGATATGAACGCCGAGCACTTGATACGACCTACAGTATGTCTTGGTGAATTCTTCCTTGTGGTGAATTAGGTTCCATTGGGGAAGGGAAGTGTAGCTCACTGGACAAGATGTTGTACTTCTGACCAGAAGGTTGCAAGTTCAAATCCCAGCACCACCACAACTGCCACTGCGGGGATCTCGAGAAATGCCAGTTGCTTATCTTTATTAACCTTAGGCTTAATAATTCCATTTACTCTATCTACTCTACATGTGAACCAAACAAGGTGACTTCCACCATCTGTGATGACTGTTCGAATGATGGCGCTTGAAATGTCCAATTCATTTACATATTAGCGGAAATGTTCCTGTCAAATTAAACATGAGGTACCGGATCTAGTGTTCATGTCTTTTTCTTCTCTTCGGATCAGCCCGATTCGGCCCGACACCCTTCCACTGGATAGAGTTCTCCTGGATTGGAGATGGTTTCACCTCAACAGCCTAAAGATCCATGAAGTTATTGAGCAACCCAAGAACTTTGAGGATGGATTTGGACTAGAATTAATATCAAAACTCCAATCTCTCAGGACCTCTTTTTGCATGAATAGTTTTGCATTTACGTAATGAATGGACATTTGGTGTTGAGAATGAGCTTCCCTTTCGTGTCTGGTTCCTCTAAAGGTTGCTTCCTCATGAAGTTTCAGGGTTTTTTCTCCTTGACACTGTCACCACTGGCTCACTTACTACAGATAAACTTTTATATATAACAATTATAAGGAACAAACTTAATAAGCATTAAACTTATACACTCGTTTATACAACTTTCTAACCGTGATTTAGTGATTTAGGGGAAATCAATAAGAATCAGTGATTGTGTTGCTGAGGACTATCAAGAAAAGAAACTCTGGCAGACAACCACAATTGTTTGTGCCAGAAGGAAAGTAAATTCAAACGGACGTATTACTTTTGTGACTACTAACTATTGCCGCAGCTCATATCAGGTGGTACCTGGGAAAGGAGGTTCTGTAATTATTATTATTCCTCTTTTATTACTCGCTTGTAATAAAAATTGTCGATCATTTTTGGGGGAAAAAGAGGGAAATGAATAAATAATAAAAGGCAAAGTTTCGGGTAACACTGACTCAGTGTTCCCGCAGTCCCGCGTGCCTGAAGAGAAGAAAACGCCGATCACTGGGGATTCAACTTGAATATCGAGTGTTGAAGTTGCGCAAAGGAAAAAGAAAAACAGCTGGATCTCCTCAGTCATTTCTTTCGCTCACTCTAACAAATACAGTACACACACACACAGCTCATTCTCTTTCCATCCATTCCGTGTGTGTGTGTGTGTGTGTGTGTGTGTGTGTGTGTGTGTGTGTGTGTGTGTGTGTGTGTGTGAGAGAGATTCAAATATATAAAATCAGACTACAGGCTTCTCAACAATTCTTTGAAATTTTTTCTTATGCATACTACAATCTGCTTTCTGTTTAAGGTTCTAGATCCGAGGGTTCTAGATTGAACCAAAGAATGGACACAAGATGCCTAAGGGGCAGGGGTGAAAATTAAAACCTTCTAAACGCAAGGAAGGAAAAAAACAAGAGGCACCAGGAGGCCATTCCCTAAAGTTTTATTAACCATAGAGGCCCCCTAAAGGGCACATTTTCTCCTACATTAGAGCCCTAAAAAAGCTTATTTTTTAAAAAAGAAGGAAAGTTTTTAGGGCTTTGACGCTTTTTTTTTTAACTGGAAGGGCACCCATTATTGCACTTCATCATGTTTGATCACTTCACTCTGCACAGAAGGCACATTTTATCTACCATAGGGGCATGCTACAGGGCACTTTATCAAATTGCATCTACCTTAAGGGCACCCTAGAGGGCACGTTATCAGATTTTGTCTATTATCTGTGCCCCCTAGGGGGCACTTGATCAGATTTCGCCTATGATGGGGCACCCTTGAGAGCATTGGATTTCTATTTGTTTACCTTAGGAACACCCTAGAGGGCATTTTTATCATGTTTTATCTATCATAGGAAAAACCTATTGAGGAGCTTTCTCACAAATGAGTTACTGGACAATTTTTAATATTCATAAAATATTAATAAATATTATGATATATAGTATATTATTCCATTATACTATGCAGACACTATAGAGGGCACTTTATTTAGTTTTATCTTGTAGTTGCGGCTTATAGGACCCTTTTTTGTGGCAGTTCAATTGCATTTAAATATTTTCACTGTATATTTTATGTCAACTTTAATGAAGTATGATGGCACTTATATTTTTGGTCTTCAGAACCCTCTTTGATCGAGATATTCCCCTGCAACCTTTTTTTCGGTTCTAGTTCTAGACTTTATAGGAAATATTTCTAATGTCATAAAGCTACTTGGAACATGAATACACTGTATATGTAAATGATATATGAATATTCATGATATGCGCATGTTTTGTATGATCAGTTTCGTGTGAATTGTTGAATAAGGATGAAACTTGATGAAATGGAATTTTAGCAAAAAAAAAACCTTGATTATGTTGACCAGTAACTGTAGATGTGTTTGTTCTGTATATTAGTGCATTTTTTTTGTTGGAGTTTCATCATTTGTTTAATTATTTGCATATCAGATATGACATGAGAGCAACAAATTGGAAACTGTAAGTGAGTTTGGATGTAACACTCCTTCACAGAAAAGCTCAGAAAGTGTGTTAAAAACGTGGTGCATTAAACCATTATGGCCCAAAAACTCATTATTATAATTAGAATCAGACTCACATTTCTAGCACTTTAGCTGACTAAGCATTTACACATTCTTTTTACAAACACACACACACAAGTCCTTACCGTGTTCTGAGTTGTAGGGTTCTCAAACATGCTCTTCAGATTGTTGAGAGGGATCTCAAACCTCTCGATGCGCCTGCTCTCCTGCAGGTCCTCTTTGGCGTCAGCAGCTTGTGTGTGTCCCATCGCTTTCAGCTCCTCGCCTCTGCTTTCAGATTGAGTTTCCATTGTGGAAGAAACCGAACACCTGTCACTTCCCCCACGAGAGCTGAGTCAAATACCGAGGCTGTGAGGACAGGAGCTGGGAGAGAAAAATGAAGAGGAAAACACCCAAGGATGTGGAGGAAGGAACGCGTGGCACTGCCGGGATGGTGCCTGAGAGTAAAAAAGAAAGAGAAAGAGAGAGACTGAGGCAGATCTGCTCACAGGAAAGAGAGTGGGAGGAAGAAAGCTGGGGGGAAAAAAAAGTTTCACTACAAATTTCTTCCAGTAAACACTCGTGCACATGTGTGCACACTCACACACTCACACACACTCTCTCGCTCTCTTTCACACACACACAGGGGCAGGGATACAAAAGCTTTGTGTAATTCAGGAACAGTCACATGTGCCCAGCTGGGAGGAAATGAGCTTCAGCGCTGAACAAATCATGGAAACATTAAAACAACCCTCTCTTAGCCACTGCTTTTACACCAACACCCTTCCCTTTTAACACACACACACACACACACACACACACACACACACACACACACACACACACACACAAAAAGTCCAGCTACTATCTACATCTATCTACTTCTGTCTGTCTGTCTGTCTGTCTGTCTGTCTGTCTGTCTGTCTGTCTGTCTGTCTGTCGGTTGTCTGTCTGTCTGTCTGTCTGTCTGTCTATTATAAAATGAAAAACCCAACAAAGGAGACCCAGAACTGATGAGCAGCTAGAATAATGTATCAGACACCATTCCTCTTCCAACTGGTCTTCAGCATCTCGTCTCCTCAGTTCCCAGATGTATTCGGACAGAAGACGTGATGCTACACAGCGGTAACCAAGGCCCCATCCAAACTTTTTTGAGAAGTGTTGAATTCAAAATTCCTTTATGGATTTATGAAATGTTCAAATCATTGCATTCTGTTGTATTTACATTTTACAAAGTGTCCAAACTTTTCTGAAATTGGGGATGTATATATAAATAGCTCTTATCCTAATGTACATGGTCCTAATGTAATGAAAAGCTGAGAGCTGCATCAGAGGAATGCATTATTCAACTCACAGCAACACAGCTCACTTACACACACACACACACACACACACACACACACACACACGAGAGAGAGAGAGAGAGAGAGAGACATTCACAATCACATGAATTGCATTAATAATTTGCTTTGTCTGGCTGATAAGAATTAAATTCCTGGCATTCCGGACCGTAACAGAATTCCTCATTTGTTTGGCCTGGATCGTCAATAAAGACATAACTAAGTGTTTCTTCCCACGACTTCAAAAAATCCTTCTCTCAGATCAGTTCTGGAGTTTTACTACAGTGTACATGCAGTGTTGCCAGGTCTGTACATTTCCTGTAGAAGTCACTTATGAACTAGAGCCGTGGATGGAGGTTTCTATTGCGACTGTACACACTTTAGTGAATCATTTTTATAATCTTATTATAAGTCAAGAATGGATTATCAATAGTTTTTGATATCTTAAAATAAATACGAGAGAGAGAGAGAGAGAGAGAGCGAGAGAGAGAGAGAGAGAGAGAGAGAGAGGGAGAGAGAGAGAGAAAGAGAGAGAGAGAGAGAGAGAGAGAGAGAGAGAGAGGGAGAGACATTCACAATCACATGAATTGCATTAATAATTTGCTTTGTCTGGCTGATCAGAATTAAATTCCTGGCATTCCGGACCGTAACAGAATTCCTCATTTGTTTGGCCTGGATCGTCAATAAAGACATAACTAAGTGTTTCTTCCCACGACTTCAAAAAATCCTTCTCTCAGATCAGTTCTGGAGTTTTACTACAGTGTACATGCAGTGTTGCCAGGTCTGTACATTTCCTGTAGAAGTCACTTATGAACTAGAGCCGTGGATGGAGGTTTCTATTGCGACTGTACACACTTTAGTGAATCATTTTTATAATCTTATTATAAGTCAAGAATGGATTATCAATAGTTTTTGATATCTTAAAATAAATACAATAAATAAAATAAGTAAACACGTGTATGCATATTATAAGTATATATATAAAACATAATCTGTAATATTTGTGGATTAATTATGGCTGTGGCGACCCTAATTATGTAATAAAAATCAAATCAACTCAAATCAAATTAAATTTTATTTATCACATACACATACATACAGGGTACGACATGCTGTGAAATGCTTTATATACGACGGTCCGGCATGAGGGATAGGATGGGGAAAAGAAAAGGAGGCAGATAATTAAAGTATAAAGTATAAAAAACTATATACAATAAAATATAAGAATATAAAGATATATAAAGATATATGTATGTGAAACAAAGAGAAAAAATGTATATACAAAAAACCTTCCTATGGCAGTAAACAGTAAACAATGTGTAACAAAGTGTAAACAATACACAATTTTAGTGGTGGGTCGTCCATAAAGTGTCCGTGTTTGGGTATGGTGTGGTGTAAAGTGTCTAATAAGAAGATATTAATGTTACATTCGATAAAAAACATTCAAAATTACATTCAAATTGGTCAAGGATAATTAAATTGTACGCTCTATAGAGTGAAAAAAAAAAAAACAATATAGGGCTGGATGTATTTTTGCTGCATACCTGGCAACCATGGCATTGAGCTTTCTCAAACAATCAGGTTTCTCAAATCAATTAAAGAAGTTGATTAAACATTATGCTCAAAATAAATACAAATATAAAATACAACACAATAAGCATAAAGAAAATTGTTATATAATAATATTATTATCAAAAATATTGATGAAAATAAAATAATTATAATACTAATAATTATTATAATTATAAGAAGAAGCACAAGTAGCAGAAAAATTTAATTTGAAGGAAATATTACCGTAACTTTGAATACATAAGTAAACTGATAAGTAGTAAATAAATAAAAAATATTATATAAAACATAATATATGTAACAAAAGCATGTGCTAATGAACTTCACTACACTCACATTAAAATGCTAAAATACAATACAAATATTTTATGTATTTTATATCATACAGTAGGTTTATTTTTCGGCACTATTGTGTTTTTTTGTGTATTTGTGTATTTGTCCCACACTGTCTAGTGTCGTCTGTCTGATTTTTGTCTCACGATGCACTTATGAACTGGTCCATATGAACATTCAGTTCATCGTCTACGTGGTCATTTTGTCTGTTTAAAATATTAAAGCGATTGTTTGGTGTAGGGAAATAAATATAATATGGTGCAGGGATAAATATATAATCAACATTTTCCCCTCAGCCTACAGGCGAATGTCGAGTTAGCGTGTTTAGCTTGGGCATCGTCCCGCATGTTTCGCTAAGCTTTCGCACAGATGGCATAAAGGCACGAGCAGGGTTTTTTTTTGTCCTGTCATCAGGAATTTGTTTCTTTCTGAAGCGGAAAAAATGAGTCTCGCTCTCTCTCTCTCTCGTTCTGCAGCACTTATTCACTCAGAGCAGGGTGTAGCAGCAAACCGCTCAAGGCCTCGGGGAGGAAAGACACACCACTTAGGCCGTTTCATGCGGTTTAAAGACCACTCTGGCCTCATTGTGCTGTACAGAACTCGAGCTTTGCCATCTGTCATCTATACCGCAAACGATAACTTCTATTCCTGTAGACACTTGTATTTACTTTAAACAGTTTGATAGTCACAATGTAGGATTGTGTAGGTTTTATGAAACATTTTGAAACACAGGAAATTTAAAAAAAAGGAGACTGAAGGCAACGTGAAGTTGGGTTAGAAAAGAATCGAAGAGCTCCCTCTAGTGGTAACTGCCTTACTGGTAGCGTAAAAACAAAAGACTACTGATAAAAAAAGAATAAAATTACAAAAAAAAAAAAAAACCTGTATGAACAAACAGTGAATAGAATGAATAAATATATGAATGAATAAAAAAAGGCCAACATAAACAGATGAATGAGTTAATAAACAAACATTATGGAGATAATGAAGGGACAAATGAATAAATAAATAAATAAATACACAACTGGGCAAGTAAATTAATTAACAAACTCACAAGCAAAAAGCATTAAATGAATGAAAGAATAAAATAATTAAAAACCCAAAAAATAATTAAAAAGATCATCAGGCAAATAAACAAACTAACATGTGAATGACTGAATGAATTGGTAAATAAAAATATGAATCATAGAATGAATAAATTAATAAAAAAATATTGAAAATAATAATAATAACAAATAATTTAACGAACTACAAACGAATAATATACAAACTGTTCAGTTTTCTTTACCTCATGGGGAAATCTGGGAAAGCTGTAGGAACCTGTGGGGCAGTATGGCGATGTCAGGTTGCTAGGCAACAGGAGGAGAGGATCTCCAGCAGGGTCACTCCTGATTACAGTGTGTTTGTTTCTCCGTTACACAAACACACAGGCTGAGAAACGCAGTTGAACCCGAAGTAAAGTTGGCATGTGACATCTCTCTCAGCTTGTTTTAGCTTTATATCCTGCTTTCATTTCCCTCCTTTATGGTTTTTTATCCTTGCACTCATTCCGAGCACAGAAACACGACTTGTGATGTAAATATTCTTATATACTGAATTTTTACAATAAAAAAAAAATCAGCTGTTATTGAATCACTAATGAGCAGATCATTGAAGTTATTCTGTGATTAATGTGAACGTGAAGAATTGGTGCTTAAATGAATCATTTAATGCACAGCTGCATATAAAAATGAAGCTCACCTTTTTATAAAGCGCATGCAAAAGTGTTGGTAATGTCAGCCATGGCCTCATTACAGCACGGGTCACAACATCTCCTCAGAATCGAAACTTATGAGCCTACAAACACCATCTCACGTCTGCAAAATAACAGCCAACCTCAGTGTGGGAGGAAAGAAGTCCAGTAGAAAGCAGAGTAAGAACATCTCAGTCAGCTGGAAATCTCATTATTTCACCTCGTCCCAAACTGGTGTTATCTGGGAGACAGTGGGTTTCCAGGAGATTGTGTATATGGACTGTATGAACAAAGGTTTGTGGACACATGAGCATAATATTCGGTCGGATTGTTGTGAAAATCCCATCCCACATTTATTCCACTGTTATAATAAAAGGGGAAAAATGATGTTACAGTGGATTTTGGAGTGTGTAAGTGGAGATTTGTGCTCTTTCAGCCACACAGGTGTTGGTACTGATGTGGGTCTGGTGAGGAAACTTAAAGTGTAACTGTAAATGGATAAAAACTGTTAAGTTGATCAGCTGCAGTAGAAGTAGAAATAAAGCACTGAAACATGTTTTCATGTGGGAACTCAGTTCTAAATCAAATAACATTTAAATGTTACCATAAATGTGTAAACATTTCATAATATATATATACAGATTTTTATTTTAGCTTGTTACATTGCAGTGGTTTTAGAAAAAATTATGTTGTGAATCGATTTAAATCCCAGCAGGCAAATAAACAAAGTAACGAATGAATGAATGAATTGAACCCACAACATACAACTGAACCCACAAATAAACAAGCAAACAACAAAGTACACGTGACTAAATAAATAGACAAACGAATAAATTAATAGACAAATAGATTGATAAATGGATGGATAGATAGTTGAATAGACAAACAAATGTAAACAAACCATGCGAAAATTGTTGTTATTTGTTATGCCGAGGAAGAGCACTACAGAAGCAATGTTGATTGAGGTGTTGCATTGTGTGTTTGTGGATTTACGTACGAAGTCAGGTGTGTCAGAGAAGTATGTGAGGGTGGTGCAGGACATGTATGACAACAGACTGGTTTAAGGTGAAGGTTGGACTGCATCAAGGATCGGCTCTGAGCCCTTTCCTGTTTGCAGTGGTGATGGACAGGTTGAAGGACAAGGTCAGATAGGAGACTCTGTGGACTATAATGTTTGTGGATGATAAAGTTATTTGTGGTGAGAGAAGTGAGCAGGTTGAGAAGAGCCTGGAGAGGTGGAGATATGCGCTGGAGAGAAGGGAAATACAAGTCAGTAGGAGTAAGACAGAGTACATGTGTGTGAATGAGAGGGAGGGTAGTGGAGTGGTGTGGTTGCAGGGAGAAGAGGTGGAAAAGGTGAAGGAGTTCAGGTACCTGGGGTCAACAGTGCAAAGTAATGAAGAGTGTGTTAGAGAAGTGAAGAAAAGAGTGCAGGCAGGGTGGAGTGGGTGGAGAAGAGTGATAGCAGGAGTGATTTGTGATAGAAGAGTATCTGTGAGAGGAAGAAGGCGCCCAAGGAGGAGGTTTATGGATGTGGTGAGGGAAGACATGCAGGTAGTTGGTTTGAAAGAGGTAGATGTAGAGGACAGGGGGGGATGGAGACGGATGATCCGCTGTGACGCCCCCTAATGGAAGCAGCCGAAAGAAGAAGAAGCCCAATTTAGGTCTAAATTACTCCAAATACACAAACACAGTTTCCTCATTGTAGTAATAATTTACTTTGTCAGGAACCCACAATATTGATTTTCTCAATCAAACACATTCCTTAGGCTTTCAAGGGATCGGCTTCCCAAAATAGGCTTTATTTTGGAAAACTACAGTGTACGTCAGAAACCTTTTTGCTGCGATTCAAAGGAATAAAAGTCATTTTGCACATTCTGAAACACATTTTCCAACCAACCAAAAAAAAAAAAAAACATTTCAATGTAACCAAAAAAAAAAAATTTAATTCTCAGTTGATAGAGAAAATTTCCGGTACATGGCGCGGGGGGGGCGGGGCTTCATGATAGTCATGAATATCGAGTGACAGTTATAGTGATGAGGAAATTAAGTATACTTTGGTACAAAAAATATGATCTTTATTCTTTTGGCTTTTTAAAATAATGTCACCATGTAGTTGGTTAGTATAGTGCATGCAGTTTACTACAACACTACGAATGAAATATGACGACCACTGATTGCTTCATAAATTTATATGTACATTTAAAACCGGGACCTGGCCCTCACACATACTGTAGCACTGTGCAAAAAATGTAAACAAAATAAATCAATTAGAAAAAACAAAAAAACAAAATAAAAAACAGGGAAACATGAGCTCCAAACTACTATTTACACTATAAAACATTGAACAAGAGAATGGGAATAAAGCACATCAATGCTGGTCCCAGTACAGTCACATATACTAGCGCTCTGTCTCACAGATATATACTATATATCTTTCTTTCACACACACACACACACACACACACACACACACACATGCTCACACAGACACACAAAGATAATATTCATCCAGATGGCAGTGTAAAAGTGCTCCTCTACAGTGTCGAGTACAGAGGTGAGATACAGAGTGCCGATATGTACAGACAGAATCACCACAAGTTTTAACAGAAGAGCTGATCGTAAGTTGTAAGTATTCGCCCCTTCCCTCCCTTCCCCCACATCCCGAACCCGGACGTGATATTTTGTTGTTTTTTCAAGCTCGGAGTCTCCTCCAGCGTCGGAACGTTCGCTTTGGAAGAAAGACGTCGTCTCTCTTTCGAAACCGACAGAGTCGCGGAAAAATTTCGCTTTTTTTCCCCCGGCACGGAGACATTCAGTAACATTCGGTTGTGGATCAGGGTTACCAACGTAGCGGGATATTCCGGGGAGTTTTGTTAAGGAGTGGACATTCAGGCTTCTGAGAGCAACCGGATTGGTTCGGGAAAAGAAATCGCGTCTCGAAGGATTCACGATCGGCTCGACCGTGCTTGTTTGCTTTACTCAATCGTCTGTCTTGTTAAACTGATAAATAAGGCAGCGCTGCAATACATCTCTATCTATAATTATAATTCTATAAAACATTCGCAAGAAACCCCGGCGGATGTAAAAATCCTGATCCCTAAGCGGCTCGAGACGCACCGTGAGCCGAGATTTCCGCCTATTTTATTCCACATAACCGGCAAACCTTTAACATATAACCCGTTAAATATCTTTCTTTCTCTCTATGTTTTGTAGTTCTACATTTCCACACCCTCGATAAGACTCGCGCTTTGATGAAACAGTTCACACAGTTGAAAAGAATGAATAGAAAATTTTCGAGATGTTACGTAAAAAAAAAAGAAAAAAAAAAAACAGGTGCAGGTTTTATCGTAATACGCCATTCGAGAACAAGGACACCAGTGGTAGTGGCAGTGCTAGCTACTGATGACCATGTGACAGTTTCCTCATGTCCTCCAGATTGTTGGAGGACATTCGGAATGAACAGACGCGTCCGAAAGCTCCGCCTCAGTAACAGTAACAGTCACTCTTCTGAAATGTACGTGCGTGTGCACTGCGTGTGCAGTGTGTTGCGTGTTGACGAACATGAACATGAACATGTCTCATCACCATGGATCCTAGTCAGTCTCTTATTAGCACACAGCAATAGACAATCACACACACATGCGCACACACACGCGCTCATTTTGGTTCCAAAACCATCGCGAAAGGAAGTCCGTTGCGTTGTTCCCCGTAAAGTCTGTAAACAGTGTCTCGTTTCAAAGAGCAGTCTTCATCACGTTCGTATCGTTCGCATTCTCGGGAGTTCATTTCTTTCTCTCGCGTGTGTCTTTTGTACTGTTCTCCTTCTCCCGCCTTTCCTTCTCATACTTGTCCTTCTCCGATTTGGCCACGCTGTTGTACGAGGGCGGTGACGCCGAAGACGGGGTCATGTCCGTTTTTTCCGACACCGAGTTCTCAGGGAACTTTCCAATCACCAGAACTTCCTTCTCGTGAAGGGGTTCGCCGCCGCCCTGCAGTCGCTGCCGGTACATATCGGACGCCTTCTTGATCGTGATGCGGACGCGGTAGTGCCGGAAAGCTCGCTGAATGATGATGGCTGACATTTCCTCCTGCTTGCGACGCAGAGTGGTGGTGATGGGCTCGTAGGACACTTTGGACGGATTGGAGGCCATGAAGCGCTCCTCCATTTGACCACGCAAGGCGTCCATCTCGCCCTCCTCGCCCAGGACACGCAGCGTAAAGGCGAACAGGATGTCCAGGCAGTGGATACGGTCTCCGCTGACCATCGGGAGGTCCATGGCGATCAGCTGGATCTTGTTGGGTTTAGGAATGCGCAGCGGTGGGTCCAGGGCGTCGGCAAAGTCCAACAGCTTGTCGTACTCGACGAACTGCGTAGCGTTCGGGTCGAATCGCTCCCACACCTCATAAAACATCTCAAAGTCGTCCTCGCTTAGCGGTTCGGCACTTTCCTCCGTAGCAACGCTGAAGTTCTCCAGGATGACAGCGATGTACATGTTGACCACAATCAGGAAGCAGATGATAATGTAGCTGACGAAGAAGAAGATGCCCACTGACGGGTTGCCGCAGTCACCTCGGTACGAGCTGCCCGGGTGCTCGCTCTCGCTGTCGCAGTCAGGTTCACGCTTATTCAGGATGGGAGCCAGAAGCCCATCCCAGCCGGCTGACGTCGTGATCTGGAAGAGGCACAACATGGAGTTTCCGAACGTCTCAAAGTTGAACATGTCATCGATTCCGGCTTCGTGTTTGACGTAGGCAAAGTTGGACATGCCAAAAATGGCATAGATGAACATGACCAGGAAGAGCAGGAGCCCGATGTTGAACAAGGCAGGAAGTGACATCATTAAGGCAAACAAGAGGGTGCGGATACCCTTGGCCCCCTTGATGAGACGGAGGATGCGACCAATCCTGGCCAACCGGATGACTCGGAATAGGGTTGGTGACACAAAATACTTCTCAATCAACTCTGAGAGGAACATTCCTGCAAATACATCAGATCGAAACGTTTTACTCATGAGAATGTCTCCAATGTGATTTCTGAAGAAAAGACATCTGAGAAATACGTTTCTAGGCTTCTTACCAAACCACTTTCCAGCACTTACCTACAATGGACAGAATCACAACCACAAAGTCAAACACATTCCAACCGATGGTAAAGTAGTAATGTCTCAGGGAGAACATTTTCAGCACACATTCACTGGTGAAGAGCACGATGAAAACCAGGTTGATCCAGTATAGGATGTTATCCATATCTTTCGTCTGGTCGTCGGTTTCCACCATCATGGTCACCATGTTCAGGCAGATTAGGATCATGATGATGATGTCGAAGGCTTGCTTGGTAATCAGGTCAAAGACAAGACCTTGAAGTTTGTTCTGGAAAATTAAACAACAACAAAAAATTTGTTAACCGATTAATCAACTGTCTCACTTGTTTTTTTTTTTCATGATTTAGAATCACACACTAGGATTCACCCAGATGAGAATGGGATCCACATTGAGGTTGGTTCCTCTCAAGGGTTCTTCCTAATACCAACTATGGGAGGTTTTTCCTGTCATAGTTCCCCCAGGCTCGCTCATCAAGACAAATACACATCTTTTACTTTTACTTACATTTTTGTGTCTTTCTTTAAAGCTGCTTTAAAGAGAAAAAAAAACTTGAATTGAACTAAACATAATTTGACTCTGATTTGAATTTATAAGGGGGATGCAAACTTTTGGATTTGAACACACACATAAAAAAAAAACACACTCTTTTCCTCATTGTTGGTGTGTTTAACAACTGTACGTACTGTGGGTCTGGGGATGGGTTTCTGCGGTTTCTTTGAGCCGAGCTTCTTCATGGCGTTGTAGTATTTCTTCTGCTCTTCTGTCATGAAAATGTCCTGACCTCCGAAGTAAAGGACAAAAAGGAGGAGTCTGGTTACAACCTCATCCGCATGAATATTATCTATAATTCAATCAGAGTGCACTCAGAGTCGCATGCTAGTCACCTAGGAACCAATAAACGTCAGCGAAGCAGAGCTGCCTGTGCTAATGCATTCATTCATGTACTAAATATTTAAGTATACTGCAGACTGTAATCATTTTAAGATATTATTCCTTTTCTAAACACTCATCTTTTTCTTCTGCTGGTTGAAGTTGTCGATGATGACACCAATAAACAGGTTGAGTGTGAAGAAGGAGCCGAAGATTATGAAGATGACGAAGTACAGGTACATGTACAGGTTCACTTCATAGTCTGGCTGATCCTCCACCTGCAAGACAAAAGAAAATGATTAGCAATCTGTCTTTCCTGAGGTAACATTTATTATTGAGGTACTGGTGGTCATGTTCTTTTTTTCTAGACCCGCCTGATTCATTCTGGTGCCTTACTTTTTGTGTTCTTAACAATCCGAGAGCAGCTGAGGATGGTTAATCAGTGTAAGGATCCATGATGTTACCATGGAAACTCAAAAACAATGAAGATCAATCTGCACTGTAATCAATATATACAGTATAAACCAGGTGTCCCCAAACTATAGCCCACAGTCCAAATACGGACCACCCACAGATTTCTAACGGCCCTTAGAACAACGCCAGAGTCATCAAATGTACTTTTTGAGTTTATGCATGTGATAATACTCAAGTCATATTGGAAATGCTGACTTTTAACTTGTGATTGAGTGCGTTTTGCAGTACGTTATCTATACTTTTACTCAGGGAGGATTTTCAGCCACTACTTATATATTTTATTTGCAATTACGATAAAGGCTAAAGATTTTGCAGAAAATGTCAATATTTCATTATATGAAGGGTTTCCCAATGGCACTACCTACTCACTCGTTTTTCATGTGAATTCACTGTTTCATTCACAGTAATGACGCGAACACGTTCACGCCCATATCGAGAGCAACTTATAATTATCACATTTTTGCACCTGAGCATTTGAGGAGTTAAGTCAAGAGCTCAGCAGTGACTGCTCAGCAGTGCTAGGATTTGAACTCACGACGTTTCGATCAGAACTGTCCGATTAAGGTCTTATCCGCTGACCTACTGCTTCCAGTTCACTCCGGAATACACTTGAACATTTTACAATATTATTCAATACAGGGATTGTTACATTTTTCATAACATCACGGTTCAGCGTGACGCCGGTGCGAGTTGGCAGAGAACGTTAAATTGCCCAGTCACGCAGTAACCCCATGGCTGCCTAGAGCTTCTACCACTAAGGGAGTAAACGAGCTCGGTACATATTACTGGTATAATTACGCCTAAAAATAAGTCTCATCTACTCCCACCTAAACAGACCCACCACTGTGAAAGCTTCAGGTTACTGCATGGTGCATCAGTTATAACTGAAATGTAGCCTTGACGAAAAAAGAAACGTGTTGCGAGAGAGACTTACATTGCGAGAGTCTACTGCAGCATACATGATGTCCATCCAGCCTTTAAACGTGGCCTGTGGTGAGAAATAGGAAAGGGGTTCAAATTTGACCTACGCCCTATTTTACAGTGAATAACATCTTCTTGATCATTCATACAAATGCGCAGGGTGGCTGGGATTTGAACTCATGACCTTCTGATCTAATGGCTAATGCCTTAACCACTAAGCACTGATACAGAGAATAACAGCATTCAATATAGAATATCGTATCAAGGGTTCTACAGGTTCTAGTGGTAAAATATGGAACCCCGTTATTGTGGTTCGATTTTAAAGCTGTTTTTGAGAAACGTCTCCTCACCACTTGGAGCAAAGCCAGGTACCCGGCTCCTACGTTGTCGAAGTTGATCTTGACGTTTTTCCAGCGTGCGCTGTCATTGACCAGCGCCATGCACTGGGACTTGTTGTTGACCATGCTGATGGGGAACAGCTCGTCTGTGGTGGTGTTGACACAGTGGTAGTACTTGCCGGCGAACAGGTTGACGCCCATGATGCTGAAGATGAGCCAGAAGATCAGGCACACGAGCAGCACGTTCATGATGGAAGGGATCGCACCGAGCAGAGCGTTCACTACCACCTGCCCAAAGACACACGTTTCAGATCTCAATCCCCAGAAGCCCCTTTTTACGTACTGTACACACAGTGGGTTGGGGCTCATGACATTCTTGTGATATATATTAATGGGGTTAGTTTAGTGGGGTACAAGGGATCACACACACACTTTAGTTATTGCGTTATTGAAGGAAAGCAGTGATCATCTGGAGAAAAAGGGTGTTTACTAATAACTATGAGCACTACACAAGGGCTTATTTTGGCTCGTGATGAACCGGTCACATAATTACACAGCACAGAGAAGATCTTACCGCAGCTGCTGCTGCTGATTCTAAGTTCAAACTTTATTTTTTTTTTGGTACAATAGTTGAGAAGAAGGTAGACACACAAAAATTGGAACATAAAACCAAAAAACCTTGCTTGAGACACGATGATGTCTACATTTGTGTACTGCAAATGAAAAAAACAAGACACACAACAGTGAAATTAAAGGTCAAAGGCACAACAGAAACATCACAATAAACACCACGGTTTCATCTGAAACGACAAGAAAACGAACATGCAAAAGAAATGTAAAAAAAATATATATATATTTCTTGGCTGAATCGGATTACATAATGCATTTGTGAAAGTGTTATACTTACAGTGACAAGGAAAAGTTATTGTGTGTATGTGTGTGTGTGTGTGTACCCTCATGCCCTCGAAGCGTGACAATGCTCTTAGCGGTCTCAGAGCACGCAGAGTCCTCAGTGATTTAATGGCACTCAGTTCAGAGTAACCCAGGGCAGTAGCAACAAGGCTGACCAGAGACACCTACAACACACACACAAGACGTAGTAGAAAGCATTGGGATTATCAAAAAGCAGGTAAGAAATATATAATCCTAGTTTTAACCTTCCATATAAATTCATACATCTTAGACACTGAGCTCAGTTTGCTGTGAATATTTTCGAATTTAGTTCTTTATTAAACAATGACCAGAGACCAGGACTCTTCACTTAATCAACTCAGTTTATGTAGAAAGACTCTAATGTGACTCTGATCTATTAATAGAATGATATTAATGAGTCAAACACTGATTGAGTTCTATTACAATTATCGCAGAAATGAGGTCACGTGTGTGGCGGCGAGTTCGAGTCTGGAGTTTCTTCATCAGTTATTCCTCTCTAAATGTTCTGTTAAACTGATGCTAAACTGTATGTTGGTGATCAGAAGATACACCAAGCGCCGAGTTCAAAACAGAGCACACGCTCGATCCTGATTGGTGACTCACTGCGTGTTTGACCGGTTACGTTTTCATCCTCATAAATAAAAAGGAACCACCGATTTCTCAAAAAGTAGTTGTACAATATTTGACTTTGAAATGTAGTGAAGTAAAAGTCTCCTCAAATGGAAATACTTCAGTAAAGAACAGATACAAAAGAAAGGGTTACTTAGGTACATTTACTTCATTCCTGTCCACCACTGTTCAACTGATCAGTTGATGTTTAAGCTCCTTGTTCAAGCATAGTGATGCTGTGATTTGAACTGATAACCTTGTAATCCAAATTCTGGTGTCTTAACTACTCTACCACCACATCCTTATCTCCAAGTGAGGGGAAATTTTCAAAATTCAGCATCCAAAGACATCCTATACAATTGTGTCTACGAATTTGTGCTAACAGTCTGGGGAAGAACCACATATTGCTGGGAAAGTCACAATACTTAAGAACTACAAGTGTAATCCTGGGTGAAGGTTATTCTGAGGATAGCTGAGGATGGTGCTACATGATTTGCCTAAACATCTATGAGACTCTAAGGTTTAGAGCTTCGATTCCCACCAAGAGTTTTGCACTCAAGCGTCCATCAGTGAACAGTAACTTCAACAATGATGGAACTATAATGAATGGACATTCAAGAGGAGGACGGGTTTCTTTTTAAGTGTGGTTCCTCTCGACGTTTCTTAACCATACTATCTCATACCATCATACCACACCATTACACATTATGGTGTCTAGTTATTGGAAAATAAGGAACCTCTTCATGGTACCAGTCAGTCAGGTCAGTTCCTCCAGTTGCTCACTGTATTTGTACACTGATGTATGAGGATGAAAGTGAGGCGTCGGGGTGGAGTGTGGGTGCCGGCGTCTTTGTGACAAGCTGGCACCCTCTAGGGAATTAAAGTCCCAGTATTCCAGGCCCGTGTGTGTGTGTGTGCGTGTGTGTGTGTGTGTGAGAACGAGGTGGGAATGAGTCACCGATGAGTCAGCAGATGCTAAACAGATAACCACCTCCATCTGCCCTATGGGAACAGATTATTATACTGTTGTCTGGGCTGTGACCGATACTGTGGATATAATATACATAGTGTGTGTGTTGCAAAAAAAGGCTGAGTAAGGATCTTGAATTCCAAGGATGTATTTAAACCTATGATTTACAAGTGTGTACATGTAACACGCAGTGAATTATAAGATAAGATGAGGATTATTTAGTGTCATATTTGGCAACCCTGCAGTAAAATGCATAGAAGAACTGGTTGTGTCAAATTTAATATTTAAAATAAAGTTAAATTCAAGTAAACGGAATAAAAAATTGTCTAGGAAGGTGCCAGAGACTCAACAACACTCGAGGATACAGCGAATAATCACCTGAAACCAAATCCGTTCCAGCATGATACCGAATTAAACTTGGTGGATCGTGGCATCGCGGCGTACCAGAAAAATCTACTTTAGTACAGTAATTAAGTATTTGTACTTCATTACTTTCCTCCTCTGCCTGACTGTACCGTAAGTACACTATATATACACACAAAGATTCATAGACACCTGATCACAAGCATTTCCTTCGTTTTGAATCTCTACCAAAATGTCATAAATGTAAATCAGAGATAGCAGGAGATCTTCCACTCCAACCCATGTAAAGCATATCTTCATGGAACTGACACACACACAAACACAAAATTTAATACACCAGGGTTGTACGTACGTCGACAATCAGGAAGTCGAGCCAGCACCAGGCGTTGGTGAAGTATTTGACGAAACCGTAAGCCACCCATTTGAGCAACATCTCCAGGATGAAGATGTACGTGAAAACTTTATCTGCATATTCCAGCACCGTCTTGATCGTCTTCCGCTGTTCTACGTAGATGTCCTCAAACGCCTTAATGCACACACACACACACACACACACACACACACACACACACCAGGAGACGATGTTTTTTGCAGGTTCTGCATGTGGATTATTGTTGCTGCTCTGTATTTCTACAGTAGATATTAATATGTATAAAAGCACTGACGTCCGATAGCTGACGTTTGTGTGACTAAATGTATTCCTAAGCTTCGGTATGATGTTTTGCTCGAGCTAATTATGGACCACTTTCCTCTTCTTTATGTCGCTGCTTGAACCGAATCAAAGCCAAGAAGGATTCATGTCTTATTCATATGTCTGTATCTGTGTGTATGTGTGTGTGTGTGTGTGTGTGTGTGTGTGTGTGTCCTACCAAAGCACCACTGCTCAGCAGGATCATGAAGATGATAAAGGACTCAAACCAGTTGTGCTCGACAATAATAAAGCAGGTTTTCCGTAAAGTCCACCAGCTCCTCCAATGTCCCTTTTCCACATCCACCTGACAGCACTGAAACCTCATTATGCAGCCTGAGATCGGAAACAGGAGGGAAAGAAGGTGAAAAACAGAGGATAAAATGCTAGAGATCGTGTTCAGAGCTGAAAAGTCAGGTCTAGTAATTGAATCTCGGAGATGTACCGTGTTAGAAAGGAAAAAACGCACGGAAAAACCCGCTCATGCTAATTTATGAATTTACTCTTCTGTGTTGAAAGAAACGTCTTTTATTGGTGAAATGGTGAACCTCCTACACCTACAGGGTGATAGTTACCTCCTTAAACCTCTATATACAGTACCATAGATTTAACGAGCAAAAATTCCTGCATGAACATTGATCTGCTAGCATGCATGTATGCTAGCATGGCTGTACTACACGCAGTAGTACGTTTCTAGTGTGTCCTATTACTGATAAACAGCGCACGTCACGGGCCGGGCCAGAGGACGTCAATCAAGATGGCAGGCGACAGCGTTAGTGCGTGCATGGAACAGCGTGTGGTGATGAGGTTTCTTGTGAACGAAGGCGTAAAACCCGCAAATATCTACAGAAGGCTTCAAGCACAGGACGGTGATGAGACGCTCAGCCGCAGTAAGACATTTCAACGGTGTGAACGTTTCAAAGACGTCTGGGAGCAATGAAGTGTACTGACAAATCTTTCGGTGCCAAAACTTTCCAGGCAATAGTTGATTGAAGACTGGGACTTTTATTTTATAAACTCAAAAGTCCCAATTTCATATTTCTATCCGATTTATAGAAGTTTAACGTGCGAATGAATGACTTTTTTTTCACAGCAAATGGTGAGGGGTTTTTTTGCGAGAAAATGTTTATGAAACGTTTTTGGAAAGAGTCTTCAGGGTCAGGGCTTTGATTTTTAGAAAGTATCCTTAGCGTGAGGATGTAGAAATATTAACCCCTGTTGCAGGACTCAAAGGTCCAGGGGGTGGAGTTGGACCTGGTACAGCTCCTCCTACTTGGGTGAAGTTAAGCAGGAAAGATCTTGGACTATGATTCCTGTGTGTTAGGAATGATGGTCCTGGTGTGCTGTGAGCGGTTAGATCAGCTCCATCTCCACCCCATCAAATTCCGGTTCTGCAGCAAGGACTGTCTCACTTTCCGGTTTCTTGACTAATACCTACATTTATGGCCTTATCAGTCCTACAACTGAGCAACTGATGGTGAAGGACCTTGCTCAAGAGCCCAGCAGTGGCAGCTTGGTGGTTCTTGGATATGAAACAATGACCTTCTGATCAGAAATCCAACATGGCTTTAAGTGTAAATCTTCTACACTTGGTGATTTGGGTGGATTATGATTCTTAGCCGTGTTCATACTGAAGTGATTAATGCTGGCACTCGTAGCCTCGAACTGTACTGTGGAATCGAGTGTCACATCAAATCAGTCCCTGCTGCATCACACACACACACACACACACACACACACACACGCACACACACACACACACACACACACACACACACACAAACACACACCTTCAGTAAAGCAGTCCTCAGGGTCCAGTGACTCCTCTGGTTCTAGCTCGACTGATTCGGCCCCCTCTCCCGGGGGTCTGATGTCCACCGTGCTTCCTTCAGAAGAACTCAGAACCGTGTCCACTGGAAGCTTCTAAAAGCGCGCACACACACACACACACACACACACACACACACAAAAGAGCATGCAGACAGCACACACACACACACACACACACACACACACACACACACACAAAACATATGATTAAAGCTCTGCACTGTGAGATCCTTCAGCTTTTTTGCCTTTTCATTACTTTCATGCAGATTCAACCAGATCATTCAAAAGTACCTACAAGCCTGTGGATTTGATTCATTTGATTTGCTTTGTCCTGATTGGTAGCTGTGCACGATGGCCTAGAGCACGGCCTCATGGGTAATCTCACAGTCAGCTGTGGGTACGTTTGATGGGCCTTCATTCCTTCCTCATGCATTTATTTTTTAACTTTTTTAATTTTTTTATCAAGGTGCATATTGAAAAAAGAATTCATCCAAGTGATCTCATCAACAGATGTTGAGTGCTTTCAGTATTTTCATGTCCAGTCCAAAAAAACAACTACATTTCTGTTTTCTTTTTTTTTTCGTTTTTCAGTTTTCTCCCCAAAAACTAATGATTTCTGTTGGATTAGATTTCTGTTGGATTATACCATAACAGATTGAGGACAGTGATTCCGATTAGAAGAGGTTCAGATTGTGACATGTTCCCACCCCACTGACTGCCATTTTCCCCTCATTGACATGAAAACACAGGGTGGAAAGTCCATTCCGTTAAAGCAGTGGTCAAGCTTCAGTCCGCCAGTCAAGAGTTTAAAGAGAAGGGGAGCCGCATTAGCGCATCTCTAACACCAGGACCGCACCGGGCCGCGAGCCTGAGACAGCATTCACCTTCACGCCTCCGAAACGACAACATTTCATTTAAAAAATATAGTTTCTGGTGCTCTGTATTCAACCAAAAATAATAATGATATGAATTATTTTAATTATTATTATTAAAATGATACCATTTTTTTGCCAATTTTACCTGCCTACATTATTCACTAAGTAAGAGAGAACGAGAGAGAGAGAGAGAGAGAGAGAGAGAGAGAGAGAGAGAGGGGGGCAGGCAGTCGGACAGAGAGACAGACAGACAGACAGATAGACAACAAACAAAGGGAGGACAAAAAGAAAGACAAAAATAAATAAAAAAACAGAGATAAAAGAAAGAGAGACAAAGAGACAGAAACATAGACAGACAGACAGACAGACAGACAGACATAGTTGAATGGGGTCGAAAAGAAAACAGAAACAGATCAATAAAAAGAAAGAAACAAAGAGCAAGAGGGGGACGGAAATAACAAGAAGAATTGAACAGACAAAAAAAAAGACAGACAGGCAGACAGACAACACAAAAGGTGACAAAGAGATAAGCGATGAGAAAAAACACAGAACAAATACATTTTGGGAAAAAAGACAGACAGACAGACAGACAGACTAAAAGAGAACACAAAGTAAGACAGAAATTGATAACCAAAAGAGAGATAAAAGAGAGACAGAAACAAAAACAGACAAACAGACAGACAGACAGACAGACAGACTAAAAGAGAACACAAAGTAAGACAGAAATTAATAACCAAAAGAGAGATAAAAGAGAGACAGAAACAAAAACAGACAGACAGACAGACAGACGGACGGACAGACAGACAGACAGACAGACAGACAGACAGACAGACAGACAGCACAAAAGGGGACAGAGAGATAAATGAAGAGAAATAAACAGAAAAAAAAGAAAGGTAGAGACAGAGGAACCATAGCAGAAAGAAGACCTTCAGTTCGTGTGAATGAGAACAAGAGAAGCAGAGAAAGATAGGCAGAAAGTGAGAGAGTAAGAGAGAGATTGATAGATAGATAGAGAGAGACTCCTCATGTCTCCTCTATAAATGTAACATTTCCACGTAGTTAATTAAACCCTGATCTCAGCAGGTGAAGGTGTTTTGTTGCTCCGTGGTGCCTTGAGGCCTGAAGCTGATAAACGTGTGGTGTAACGCAGGACTCTACAGCGTGGGCGTGTTCACAGGCCGAGTCGATGGCGGAGTGAAAGGCAGGAATGCTGTCTGAAACTGAGCGGTAGCGCTGGTTGCCGTGGTACCAAGCTAATGCGGCGCGGGGGAATGATGTAAGCATGCCGTGTGCATATTCAGAATGTTCTAGATTATCTTTTAGAGTTCTCTCGGAGCTACGAAGCGCCACAGACCCTTCCGAGCGTAAATGCTTTCACAGCAGGGTTGGATCTTATGTTTTAGAAGCTCAACAAAGATCTGTCTTATGTAGTAGCATTTCAGAAATGTCTGTCAGCCCCCTCCCCAACCTAACACTGTCTTTTCCTTTTTTTTTGGTTTCTTTGGTCCAATTGGTGATGCTGTCTAACCCTTCATCGTTTGTGCAAACATCCTCGTTAGTGCAAGCTAAGGAAAGATATGCAAATTCATCCAAAAGCAATGTTAAACATAAAAAGAAACATTAAAAAAAACCACAGATCTTATATCGAAAGATAAATCTGCGCTCAAATCGTTATCTTTTCAACGATTAGCTTGGTTTCATCCAGGGTTACAATGAGAAATTAGTGCAATGCTAGGTCATGTTACTACAGCGTATCAGTCTAGACACACTGCCTCCTAGTGGTCATGCTTATAATAGCAGTTTAATACAGCAGCCATTCACAGTGAACAGGAATTATAATGATTAAAAAGTTATGTAAAGTAAAGAAAAGAAAGAAAAAACCCTGTTGATACCAAGCTGATAGTTTGGTTACAGAGCTGCGATGCTGTAGAGCAGCTTTCATCATTCCTTTATGAACAATACTGATGTCAAGATGCAATTAAACAAATATGGGCCATGGTCTAATTCTACTGAGGCAAAACATCCTCCTTACACACACACACACACACACACACACACACACACACACACACACACACACAGACAGACACACACACACACTGTAAAGGTGTTTTCACACTTGGTTGAAATTCTTAAACACAGAGCTGATGCTTTGGGGCGGAGCTCTTAATAGCGAAATTGATGATCGTGCAATTTAATGAAGTCATTCAGGCTTGGAAAATATCAGGCACTCGATGGTTTACTATTCATCATTCTCTCCTACCGAGATCATTTTTTAACTAGGACCAGTCCTGTTATGGATCTATATGAGGCGGTATGGGCTCGGCAATAGGGGGTAAAATGGTCCAGGCAATATGAGGCAATATAAGAGAAAATATGCCAGACAATTTGGGGTACTATGGGGCAGGCAGTATAAGACAATATGAGGCAATAGGGGCTATAGGGGTGATATGAGGTAAAAAGGACCAGGTGATATGAGGGATTATAAGGCTATATACTGTAGTTTGGGGGATATAAGGGGATATAAGGTGAAATAGTCCAGGCAATAGTAGGTGATATGAGGCAAAATGAGATAAAATGAGACAGGCAATAGGAGGCAATATGAGGTAATATAGCCTGGGGGTTGATATAAGGTAAAATTGACTAGTTGATATGAGTCATTATAAGGCTATATAGCCTGGGTGTTTTAAGGCCATGTGAGGCTATAGAGGGATATGACAATATATACTGTATTGTCTGGACTATAAGATGCTACTTTTCCACACGCTTTGAACCCCATGGCCTAAACAATGAAGCGGCTAATTTATGGGTTTTTCCCGGTTTCACAAACTTCAAGCCAAAAAAACTGAGCCCCATAACATTAGACCAATGAAATGAAATCGGGTGAACCAATTAAAACTCTTTATATTACATCAGATGCGCTCCCACTGAATCGGGCCACACCACATCATAAATATGGATGGAGGTTCGAATCATTCGTCACGCTGAAAACAACCGGGTATGAAAAAACAAACTTCACCTGTGTTCTGAGCTGCACAGCATCGGGAGAAAAGCTTCACCGATGGTGATTTTTAAACGCACGACGATGCCGGAAGATAAACTTGTTGTGAAAGGAAGGAGGACGACAGTAAACAATGACTTTCTTGGTAGGTTACTGTTTAGATACAAGCCGTGTAACAGACACTGTCTTTCCTTAAAGCCTGTGTAAAGTTTATTAGTTTCAGTGTAGACACTGCGGCTTATTTATGTTCAAAATGAAAATCTTCGTAAAATTCAGTGGGTGCGGCTTATATTTGGGTGCGTTTAATAGTCCGGAAATTACGGTAATCAATAATGTAATAACTATAATCTAACTACTTTTTTCTGAGATATTCTGTGCATTACAATAGTATTAAATTATGGTAATAAATGTCATTTAATTGCATGACAGGAAGTGAAAGTTATGAAATCTTTCAAATCAATCTTTTTTTTAATCCTTTTTTACATTTTTTTTAATTTTTTTTAAATTGAATAAATAAATAAATCATTCTTACGGCATTTAACGCGCCAAACTATAGGCTTCAATAAACAATATATCACGCAAGTGGGAAAACGAACTTCAACACACACCAACGTGTGCTCACATGTGCACACACACACACACACACACGCACACGCATACACACGCACACGCACACACGCACACGCATACACACGCACACACACACACGCACACGCACACGCATACACGTACACACAGGATGTAAGGATGCTCAATAGCTTGAATTATAGATGGAAAATGATGATCTTGCTCATTCCGTATGATGGTTGTTACTGCAAAGAAGCCCGGTGCGCTAACAACAAAACATGAAAACAATTTAAGTGAAGGAAAAGAAACATCTGTCTCTCTCCAGTGCAGTGGGTTTCAACAGGAAGGGGCAATTCAGGGAAGGGCACAGGCATAAGAGAACGAAAAAAGAAAGGGCAATCCGTTCCAAAAGAGAATGAAAACCAAAAGAGAGTGAAAGAAAGAGAAGGAGAGAATGGGAAGAGAGAAATAGAGGAAGAGAGAGAGAGAAGAGTTTGGGAAGAGATGACAGAGGCAGTCTTCATGGTTAGTGTGTGGGAAGAGGAAGGACTCTTACAGGGGTCTCTCAGAGAAAACCTGGGGTTCGTCTCTCATAACGCTGCAATAACAGGTCACACACAGAAAGATACACACTTCACAAAACATGGATAACAACGTCGGCAAAACTTCAACACACCACCAGGAAAAGATTACAAGGAGGAAGAAAGGAGGTTAGGAATCAGTGTGATAGTAGCAATTTCTTAAAGACGTATGCACGGAAATGCGCAGAGGTACGCAGACACACAAACACACACAGAAACCAGACACAACATGCATGTGTATACGTAAACACACTCGATTTCACCCTAGGCATTAATGCTGCATTTAACAATTTCTTCAACAAGCTGACTTCATTCATAATCTGGACTGAGGGAAGCTGTTCCTGCTCAGCTGGTTGTAAATAATACACATTATGTACACTATACAGTGTGTGTGTGTGTGTGTGTGTGTGTGTGTGTGTGTGTGTGTGTGTGTGTGTGTGTGTGTGTGTGTGTGTGAATATACTGATATAAATTCAGCAGCTGTACCAGGCACATGGTCCTAAGTAGTTGGCTATGATCTGGGTCATGTGATCATGGGGCTCATGACACACACACACACACACACACACACACACACACACACACACACACATGGACACACCAATATATACACATCTATATTCACAATGGCAAAATGACTTGAGTAAAACGTGAGATTTGAGTTCACTATAAATAATAAACCTTAACATTTTTCCAAAAAAATCTACAGATTCAAACACCTCTAGTATTTCAGATCTCTTCCCTACCTCTTTGCTTCCCTCTACGTCGGACGACTCGCTGCTGAAATCCTCTGTGTTGAGGTTCTCGAAGTCTGACTCGCCCACGGCGATGGGCACCGTGACCGTGAGGCTGGGGTTGTGGATGAACGACATGTAGTCCCCTTCCTCGATGCCGTACTTGCCATGGCTGTCCACCCCATTGCTGGGCGACACACAGCCCTCCTTAAGGAAGTCCTTACCGAGGTCGACGGCCACGGGCGCATGGTTGGACAGACAATTCTCCTTGCCGTCGCTGTGCAGGTCGTCCAGGGGCTTCTCCTCATCTAGGGCGCCGGGTTTGGTCCTGGCCAGGAAAAGGCTCTGCAGGAACTGCCTGAGCGCAGACTTCACAAAGGCAATGCCCTTCTGGATGCGGCCCACGGCGATCTGCAGGTTGTTCATCTCGCTATCGTCGTCAGTCGAGGCCAGGTTGTCAGCGCTGAAAGAGCTCAGCAGCAGAGCCAGGAAGAGGTTCAGCACCTGCAATTCGAACACAAAACGGACACAGACGTTACCATAATACCAGAAAAAAAAATATATATATATATATTTATTTATGACATTATTATAACAGGTTGTATGTTGGGAGAAAACGAACCACGGTAGTTTTATGTAAAATCACATGTTGAGCACCCCCATATAACAAAAATGGCACAATCCTCGTTTCATAACACCTCAGGGAAGATTCCACTGTATTCGGTAGTCGAATCAGACTCGTCCTATCGTAGCATTGAAAGTTCCACTATTCAGGGTCACTGCTATTTGACTAATATACCTAAAAAAAAAAATTATGATAGTTTCCTATATATGGTAATTTTTTAAATTTTGCATTATTACTATTTTGCGAACATCATTTGGCATCAGTGAGCTTAATAGTTTCAAAGTTAAAAGTTTCCTGGGACATTTTTTTTTCAGTCTCCGAGTGGTGCTATAGAAAAGGGTTCTCTTCAAAGCCTTTCAGAGGTGACATCGCGATTACGTCGAGGCCCTAACAAGGCGAAACAAAAGAAACATGGAGGCGGCCAATACAAACCAGCAAAGTTGATGTAAGTAGCAGGAAAAATGGGCGTGCGTAAGTATTTGACATATTGTGACGTCTAGACGTCTGGGTCAGAGCATCTCCAAAAACTGAAGCTCTTGTGAGATGTTCCTGGACTGCAGTGGTCAGTGTCTATCAAAAGTGCTCCAAGAAAGGAACAGTGGTGAACCTACGACAAGGTCACGAGCGGCCGAGGCTTTTTGATGCACGTGAGGAGCGAAGGCTGGTCTGTGTGTTCTGCTCCAACAGATGAGCTCCTGTAGCTCAAACTGCTGAAGAGGTTCGTGCTGTTCATGCTCGATAAATCACGAGTGTTTGGGCAGCAAAAGGGGGACCAACACAATATTAGGCAGGTGGTCATAATGTTAAGCCTGATCGATGTAAATACATCTTCATGGCTAACTGGTAAGACCCAAGTAAGGCAGGTGTATTCATCTACAGTGAATGCAATGCCATTTCTGTTTATGGGTCGGCCAATCTTTTAAAGTTAACTTTTTTTATTATATTTGCGGTCCTGGACAGCATATGACCTCCAGGGGTCATGTTCCGGTGAAAGAAGTTTAAACCCTGAGTCTTCATTTTAAGGGTTTTAGAATAAAGTGTGTCATAAAATCCTAACCCAATAAATCCCCATTATAAAGAGAAGAATCAACTCCACACCAGCCCTGAGCAAAAACCACCAAATCTTACCACCAAGTTCCCAATCACCATGACCATCATGAAGACGATGAGGCACATGGTCTGGCCGGCCACCTCCATGCAGTCCCACATGGTCTCTATCCACTCGCCGCACAGCACTCGGAACACAATCAGAAACGAGTGGAAGAAGTCCACCATATGCCAGCGTGGCAGCTGGCAGTTGTCTGCGATGTTGCACACCAGTTCGCGGTAGCTCTTTCCAAACAGCTGCATGCCCACCACGGCGAAGATGAAGACGATGATGGCCAAGACTAAGGTCAGGTTACCCAAAGCGCCTACAGAGTTCCCGATGATCTTGATCAGCATGTTCAGTGTGGGCCAGGACTTGGCCAGCTTGAACACTCTCAGCTAAAGGAAAACAGAATAGAGGGCATCATTTACAAAGTACTATTGTAAGACATACAACAGAGTGCAAAAGTTTACACACTCGCCCCTAGTTTGGTTTGGCTTCCCTAAATTACAAAACTTTAGAAAGTTTAGTATATTTTTAAATTTTATACATAAACAATGAACAGATTAACATTGTGCGACTTCATTGTGAGCAAGTCGAGTATATAATCATTCAACAAACACGGTGACTCTTTTACGGAGCTGAAAAACCAACAGAAAAATAGTGTTTAGTGAAAAAATCATTTGTGAATGGAAGAAAATCAGACCCTATAAAAAACAAAAACAAAAGAAAAATGAAGAAACGTTCTATACAATTCATTTATAACATATTTAGGATACATAATGTTTTATGACTGCTTTTGTTTAAAGGAAATGCAAAAATGTTCTTCGATTGGACCAAAAGAAAATATATATATATATTTTTTTAAGATTTTTCGTGAAGCGCTCAGTGTAATTGAAGAAACACCCACAAAATGATAAAAATGTGGTCTCATTAGCATCATGCTGTCATCATGTGGTCATCAGTACCATCCACTCATCTTTTGACAGTGTTTTTAAATCTTAATAAGGACAATTTAGGGATAAAGGAAGGGTGTCCTTACCAATCTGAAAGATCTGAGAACAGAGAGCCCCTCCACGTTAGCCAGCCCGAGCTCCATCAGGCTTAAACTCACAATGATGCCATCAAAGATGTTCCAGCCCTCCTGGAAGTAGTAGTAGGGGTCCAGGGCAATGACCTTTAGACACATCTCAGCTGTGAAGATCCCTGTGAACACCTGTACACACAAATGCACACTCCATTTACCATTATATATATATATATATATATATATATACACACTATAAGCCAAAATCCTCACCAGATTTCCGACTGAGAGCACATCGTTGAACTCCTTGGTCATGGGATAGTGTTCCATGGCCATGAAGAGGGTGTTGAGGACGATGCAGATTGTGATGGCCAGGTCTACAAACGGGTCCATTACTATCATGTTGACCAGCTTTTTCACTTTTAGCCACTGGGGGCAGCAGTCCCAGATCAGGAAGCTGTTGGCAAATTTGTACCAGCAGGGGGGGCACTTCTGTCTCGACTCCTCGAGCTCTACAAAGGGGACATGGATGCAGAGGAGGTGACTACAGACTTAATGTTGCATCATAACAGAAATTAGAACCGATTTTATTGTGTGTGTGTGTGTGTGTGTGTGTGTGTGTGTGTGTGTGTGTGTGTGTGTACACGTCATACCCTCCATAGTGTTTGTGAGAATACTGGCTACACTTAGGGCTCTCTTCCTAGCTGCAGCATCGTCCAGGTAATCAGAAGTCTGGTGTGACCCAGAACGCTTTTTACAGACCTCTGACTCTGTTGTCGTTCCCTAGAGAAAGAGGAAAAAGAAAGTGAGTGAGTGAGTGAGAGAGAGAGAGAGAGAGAAAGAGAGAGAGAGAGAGAGAGAGAGAGAGAGAGAGAAATAAGGGATGACAGACAAATGAGCTGAATAATGGAAGTTTGAAGTGTGTAGTGTAAAGAGGAGTTCTGGGATTAAAAATCTGCAATGAAAATATTTTTTTGCGAAAATGATAAGAATTATAGATATTTGCTATTCTAGATTTGGTACTAAGGCACAATTTCAGCTGAAAAAATTAAATGAAATGTCTCATTTTGTGCTGAATTTGCATCTTTTTTCGTCCCCATGACTACAAAGAAAGTTTCTAGCGCTGGTACTGGTGCTACTATTGTAATGCATTATCCTTGGAAGATCAGGTGCCACCACCATGACGGATGTCCCAATACTTTTGCCCATGTACTGTAGAATATACAGTATGATTGTAGTGATGATCGCAGCAAGAACGTAAACGCAAGAAATAAAATAAAGGCAATAAAATAATACGAAAGATGAAAGAAATCCGAATTGGAATTTACTACCAATATACTCACAATTTCATATATTTTTCTGAGAATATCAGCTGTGTTAATGTTAATATATCTGAGAGATGTACCTCAGGAAGCAATCGGCCGATTGGTGAAGTTGGCACAGAAGCTCCGCCCACCAAGGAAACCACTCCGTTACAGTCGACAGTACAGTGCATCTTCCCATTGGCCGGAAGCATGATGCGTGGAGCGGCGAGGCTGCACTGACTAACCGTCGAGTTCCTCCTCTCGATCCTCCGAGGTACGAAGAGCGAACCTCGCCGGCTGTCGCTGTCCTCAAACGTGCTGTGCTCATCATCTGCGAAATCGTTCTCCGAGCCGAAGTCCCGGGCTCGGCCGCGAAAGCTGAACAAACTCGCACGGCTGTTTCGCCTTGGAGAGAAGATCGAACCGCGTATACTGAGGAGAGACTGAAGAGAAGATGGCGAGACAGAGAGAGGTGTCAAAATTTAGGAAATGTAAAACGTTAAATAAATTACTTACATTCTTATTACAGTATATGCTACAACGCTGTCAAATTCTCTCTTCTGATTGGTCAGAAAGTGAAAATATGTTGATTTAGCATAAATGGAGGGAGCCTCCAGTGCTTCATGTATGTTCCACAAAATAATACATTGGCTGAGAAGTGCGATTATTGCAAAATAAAGATCTCTGAGGTGGTAAAAACTGGAAGAAGGAAGGAGAGAAAAAAGGAGAGAGAGAGAGAGAGAGAGAGAGAGAGAGAGAGAGAGATATGGACCACTAGAATATATACTCCTAAATCACCCTTCAACTTTGCCTGAACAAGGAATCACCTGATTCGGGGTGGAGCACTTCTTCTCATAGGAAAGTCTGTTGGCGTCGATAGAGAAGCGAAAGCCCGAGCGCCGGATGCTGTCTTCCGACTCGGACTTGTGAAACTTCTCCTGGTCGGCTTTCTCCTCCTCCTCCTCCCTCTGTTTCCTCTTTTTGCGCCTGTTGCGTCGCTCCTTGGCGCTCTTCGAGGAGAGTCTGGAGCCCCCGGAGGAGCTTTCCTCAGACAGGCCGCCCCTGCCGCTATACTCCCCGCTCTCTGTAGCTGCTGCCGCAGCAACCTGCTGGCCAATCACAGCACAGGCATTGTTGTCAGGGACAACC
Source organism: Silurus asotus (assembly GCA_024362625.1). Classification (NCBI taxonomy): domain Eukaryota; kingdom Metazoa; phylum Chordata; class Actinopteri; order Siluriformes; family Siluridae; genus Silurus; species Silurus asotus. The sequence goes on from MU562415.1 coordinate 6,135,319, forward strand.
GTGGATAGACTTAGTCTAGGCTGGCCGAGTCGGAGCAGTGTGTATGTAGAAAAATAAATAAATCAGCAGGAGAGACAGACAAGGAAAAAAGGAATGAAAAGAAGGAGTCTGAAAAAGAAGCGCTTCCTGAAGCGAACTCTGGCGTCTGGTTATGAATCGCTGCCGATTCATTTTCGAGCGTGATGATTTCGAACTCCTGAGTCATGGTTTGATTATGAGTGACATCACCGCTCTCAGTCAGGCAACCAGAGCGTGTGTCAGGAACTTCATGTAAATACCTTTCTGTGAAGAGGGAGGGAGAGACGAGGAGAGGATGAGAGGAGTGAGAGATGCGGTGAGGACAGGGACGGGGGACGGAACGTACTTCACGTACAATACATGATACACACAGCGCAATATTCACGACATAAATCGTCTTTAAACCACAAATGCGTAGAATCGTAGATTCTGATTGGTCATTTCTCTATAAAGTGCTGGTTAGATTCTATGGCTAATTCAGACAGTCTATATAGCAAAGAAATGCATAATCATTCATGATGTTTTCTGTACAAAACACAATTTACAGAAGAAGTCTCCAGTGTCTCCGGAGTCTCTAATGTCTCCAGTGTCTCCAGTGTGCACGCTGCTCATAAAATCCCATGACTTTAGGCTCAGGCCTAGAAAAATCTCTGTAGAACCTCACAAGGTGTAAAAAAATCCCAGCCACACCAACCTGCCAGTCCTGGGCCCCTAAACAAGGCCCTTAACCTCATAGCTGCTCAGTTGTATAAATGAGATAAATGTAAGTCTATCTGGATAAATGGCATACATTTCTGCAGGCCTTACGGCAATATGTGATGTGACGGCTGAAATCTGATTGGATAGAAACTTCAAATAAATCTTACAGAGAGAAATGCTATGAAATCAGAATAGACTATTAGGTATCATTTAATACATATTCATGGACCCCTGAAGCCCACGCGCTGGCATACTGCATAAATACATACCGTATCTTACAAAAGTAAGTGCACCCCTCACATTTCAGCAAATATTTTGCTAAATCTTTAAAAGGGTCAATACCATAGACATGATATATTTTAGAGGAGTCGATGTGCAGCTTGTAAAGCAGTACAGATTTACTGTCCTCTGAAAAGAACTCAACATACAGCCATTATTGTCAAAATAGCCAACAAAAGTGAGTACACCCTAAGTAAACACTGAGCTGCACAGGTTGTTGCTGGGAAGCTTTTTGTGACATCATGGAGCTGCTGGATGGAGCTTGCGCTTGGGGATGCCCCATGGGTGCTCAATAGGTTTCAGGTCTGGAGACGTACTTGGCCACTCCTTTACCTTCACCTTCAGCAAGGCAGTTGTCATCTTAGCAGTTTACCATGAGGTAACATGTTGAAACTTCCAGTGGTCAGTATAAAAAAACTGAACTCGAAGCAACAAAGTTAAACTGCTTTAATACAAGTATGGTAATACAAGTTTGTATGGTCCTGTAAAGCTGACAAAAACAGGACATGTGGTGCTGTTATCACTTAGGGTGTACTCACTTTCGTTGCCAGCGATTGAGACAATAATGGCTGCATGTTGAGTTATTTTCAGAGATACAGATAATGCTGCAAATTAACTACTCTAAAATATATAAGAAATGTGAGGGATGTACTCATCACTTTTGTAAGATACTATATATATATATTTGTGTGTGTGTGTGTGTGTGTGTGTGTGATCGCATCTCCAAGAGTGCCTCTAACAAAAGAAGAACGTATTGAAATTCTCATTGCTGGATCGGGACGCTATCACAAGGTTGCTATTGGCAACATCACACACAACACTGCTGCCAACCTGGGAGCCAAAATTAGGAGCAATGACTTTGTGTGTGTTTACAAAACAATGAAATCATGCAGGGGAGGTGTTTATTAGGCTTGTGCATGTAGATTTTGAGACAAACCTGTACTAAATGACATGACATGGAGGGCAGAAAAATTATAACAAATAATAAATATAATAACTCTTTAAAAAAATCATAATTTTAGCAACATTTGACAATTGTAAAGATGATGTGTAAAGATGGTTAAATGTACAAATATCAAACAAACGTACTGTAACGAATGCCTTGACGAATTCAGTGTTAGGTTTATATGCTGCCCCGCCCAGTTACGGCTTCATCACCGCTAATATTTATTCGCTAAATCGTTCGGTTACATTTGTTGATACTAATAATCCAATCCTGATCCGATCTCGGCAGTTACAAACCTTCACACAAACCTACACACTGCATCGCCTCGTATCGGACTACAGCTACATTCAGGGATCAGTGATGTCATGCTTTTACAGCTCAATCTGATCACAGACACTTCAAATAATCAAACTGCTATCATCATTAACACCATCATAAACCTTATAGACCTCCACACACATATACACACACACACACACACACATACACATACACACACACACACACACACTCCCACACAGCCTCCATTTTGCCATTCTTCACACTGCTTTCTCTTTCTCTTTCCTGCTCTCTCTCTATCTCTCTCCCTTTCTCCCACTCTCTCTCTCTTCTGCTCTCTCCGTTACCCTGTATGGGTTATCTGCTGCCGTTTCCATGGTAACAGGGGAACGTTAGCCACACCAGAGAAACTCAACAGAGAAAGAGAGAGGAATGAAAGATGAAAAAATTAACATACATGAGGGTAAAAAATAAAACAAACAAGATTTAATCGGTACAAATCTATAAATAGAGTAATAGAGAAGTCTATCTTTCTCTGGGTGTGTATGTGTGTGTGTGTGTGTGTGTGTATGTGTGTGTGTGTGTGTGTGTGTGTGTGTGTGTGTGTGTGTGTG
>MU562415.1:6140740-6164424 GCA_024362625.1 Silurus asotus
AAATAACATCTTTATTCTCAATGATGGTGTAAATTCAGTGGTTGAGACATTGGATATTGGATATATACTAGAGAAGAGAAGAGAAGAGAAGAGAAGAGAAGAGAAGAGAAGAGAAGAGAAGAGAAGAGAAGAATAAATCCTGATCATCTCTTTTCTCATCTCCTAATTTCAGTAATGGGAAGGTGGTCGCTCAGACACTGGTCTTTGTCTTGAAAGGTCACACGTTTAAATCCATGCACCATTAATCTGCCCCTGCTGGGCCCTTAAGCAAGGCCCTTAACCCTCAGCTGCTCAGTTTTAAGTCACTTTTGCTATAAATGTAAATATAAACGTAATCGCATTTGTGCTCATTCTAGTCCTCCTGCATTCGCATCAGTTCCAAACACTTTATCTGCATAGTTTTCATGTTCAGTTCCATCCCTAAAGCCCACTCACTCTTGTCGCTGATGTACTCGGTCCAGTTGAGCGCATTGGAGGCGTTGAGCAGGTCAAAGCCAGTGCTGATGTTGAGCGAAGAGGTCAGGTTGTTCTCGGTGAAGTTCCCCGTGATGTTCCACTGCGGCACCCTCACGCACTTCTGCCGCAGGTTTCCCATGAACAGCTGCAAGCCGATCAGCGCAAACACGCTCAGGCAGAAGACGGTCAGAATCATTACATCTGACAGCTTCTTTACCGACTGGATCAAAGCTCCCACGATGGTCTTCAGACCTGAAGGGACACCCCACATGTGTCAAGACAAACACACACTCCCACACATACACTTAAACATATATTAAAGGAACCCTCCAGTGTTGTTTTTCGTTTTACTTCATTATGGGTTTCTAGACTATTCACACCAAAAGTATGCAACCAGAAGTATTTTACTGTATCTTATTCCACATTTAGTCGCCATTTGCTGTTATAATAACCTCCACTCTTTGGTGAAAAGGAGTCGTTCGAGGTGTTTTGAGTGGCACATGCCCTTCAAGAGCAGTCAAACATCACTGGAAGATGACGAGAGATCAGGAAGACCTTCAAAGAGCTCAAAATTGGGAAACCATTCGACAGCTTGCGCATAATGATCATCGGAGAACAATCCACACGATCCCACTTCCGCACCCACCCTACTCCCCAGATTTGGCTCCTGCAGACTTCGTCCTCTTCCCGAAGATGGACATCAAGCTCAAAGGTCAACGTTGTGAAAATCCGGCACAAATCGCAGAAGGTGCTTGACACGCTTTAAAGACTTCCAACACACGTTCCAGTGCTGTGCACATTGCTGTGTTAGCGGATTATTTCGAGGTGACTGTGTTTGAATAAAGATAAATAAAGTACTTTCTTGTTTATCCCAAAGGTTTTCAATGAGGAGATCAGAGCTCCATTGTAGGTTCCTTAATATCTGGAACTCTAACCTACGTAAACCAGATCTACGTAAACCAGATTGTAATGCTGGAACAGGTTCGGGATCCAAAGTAAAGAAAGAATTTTATGCTACAGCATTCAAAAGCGTACAACTGTGTGCCTCAAAGTTTGGGGAAGAACCACATATGGCGGAAAAAAAGTCATGTGTCAAGTCAACTAAAGGGCAACTTACTTTAACTCTGTGTATTTAAAAATGACAATAAAAGCTTCTTGACTTGACGTAACTCGACCTCCATAATAATGCATAAGCAATGGGACACAATGTGGAATATTGTTAATGAATTTAAATCATTTTCTCTATTTTATACATTTTTTATTTTAGATTCTGGTTCTGGGAACTTGCATTTGCATTACAGACACTGTTGGACTCATGCTGGGTTTAAACAACACTGGAACACTATTCCTTTAATTTCTTTTGCTAGATCGCAATAGATTTATATTTAGCCTGATCTAAATATAAATCCTTTTAAATAGGCCAGCGAATCCAGTCATTATCATATGAAATACTTTCGAAATCTCTGTAGTAGCGGTAATTTAGGAAGCTGATGAATGTTATATGTAAAGCATGCATACTCTTGCGCACGAACACATTGTTGTGAGTCTGCGCTTCATGACTGGAGTCATTAGAGTAAAGTGTGTCGTTAGCTGAGCAGGTTTAATGCTGGCCAGCGATGACGGCGTGTTACTGCGTTAGTACAGCGCTTTCGATTGGCTCATGCTTCGAGAGATCGCTTGGTAAAAACATTAATGCATGCAGTGTACAATGGTGTATAGGAGAAACCATGTGTGGTGTGTGTGTGAGTGTGTGTGTGTGTGTGTGTGTGTGTGTGTGTCATGGCAAAGAGCTGCCATGCTTCACACTCACACAACACGAAATCAAACAGACCGGCGGCGGAGCGCATGCACACAAAACTCAAACAGGAGACGTACAACAAGAGAAGAGGAGAAGAAAGGAGAGAAGAGAAAAGATGAGATGAGAAGAGAAGAGAAGAGAAGAGAAGAGAAAAAAAGCAAACAGAGAAGAAAATGAAAGCTGTGAAAAAAGAGAAGAGAAGAGAAGAGAAGAGAAGAGAAGAGAAGAGAAAAGCAAAAAGAGAAGAATGGAGAAGAGAAGAGAAGAGAAGAGAAGAGGAAAAAAAGCAAACAGAGAAGAAAATGAAAGCTGTGAAAAAAGAATGGAAAAGAAGAGATTAGACCAGAAGAGAAAATTAATAAAAGCGAAGAGAAACTAAGCAAAAAGAGACGAAAACATAGAAAAGAGAAGAGAAAAGCAAACTGAGAAGAGAATCTGACAGTTAAGATGAGAAAAAAGAGAAGAGAAAGTGAGAAAAAAATAAACAAAGAGAAGAGAATTGAAGAGATGCTGAGAGAAGATATCAGAAAAGAGGAGAAGAGATGAGAGGAGAAGAGAAGAGAAAAAAGAAGTCCTCCAAACGTCACACTGTAGCCTTTAGCAATGTCTCATGCAAAACAATAAGAGAAAGTAAAAAGGCCTGTCTATTCCCCAAGACATGGAGATCTGTAGGAAATAACAGAGCCGAGTCTAACAGAAGGAGGAAGAACACTACAGAATGTTTTCTACAAAAGCCTGGAATCCTTTTGTCTCTCTTTTTTTGTGTTGTTTCTTTGTTTCCGAGTGAATGGATTCCTGCTTTTCTCAAGCCGCTAGGAGCGACAGAATGAGTGAGAGAGGCTAGTGGAGGAAGGGGGGGATGGCGTGAGTGAGAGTTGGGATGGACAGAGAGGCAGCCTCTGGCCCTGAGCTGGAAACTGGGAAGTGGGAACTGAGAACTAGCTCTCACCTGGGATCACTGAAATAGTTTTGAGTGCTCGCAGAACCCTGAAGGTTCTCAGTGCAGAGACATTGCCCAGATCCACAAATTCAGTTACATATCTGTAAGGAGGGGAGGGACAGGAGAGGGAGGGAGGATCACACAAACACACACACACACACACACACACACACACACACACACACACACACATACATACAAACAAACACACACACGTTAGGACAGGACAAGGCAGCAAAAGAGGGAAAACGTCGCACATGGACTCACACCTGACTGACACCTTGTGCATGTGCATTCTCACACACGCAAAAAGGAGGCATGCGCACACACACACACACACACACACACACACACACACACACACACAGCCCTTACCTGGGATAACTGAGATTGTTTTCAACGCTCTGAGCACTCTGAAAGTGCGCAGAGCTGACACATTGCCTAGGTTTACAAACTCAGTTACATACCTGTAGGATCAAATAAAGAGTTACCACAGGGCGCACACACACACACACACTCACACACTCACACACTCCATGCATCCCACACACACACACATACACTAATTGTCGCACATGGCATTTTCAAGCGCAACAGGTATACATTCTGCTTAAAAATCCTGAAAGAAAAGATTTGGAGAAAGTCACACAATTGTCATAAATATAGTCGATCTGCCAAGATGTCTGCTGTCCCGAAGCTAACAAAGCTAGCAAGCTAATCTTCCTAGATGATGTAACATGGACAGTTATTTAAAAAGAACTAAACATATTGGCATCAGTTATCATTTATTTGCCACATGAACAAGCTGGTTTTGTTTCAGCAGTTGTTAGATTTTTATTTATTGTAGATTTTAGTTTACATTTTCCATCTAAAGCTCTTAAATGGTTAAACGGCTGTGAGGAATGGGTCGATACAGAGCAGAAATTAGATTCAAAGTGGCTGCCATTTTAAATTTTACCTCCATGACCTTGACTAGCAGTTAATGCTAGCATGCTATTACTTTGGTTACTCTGCATTTTATTTCAGTGTGTTTTGTTTTGTTGTTGTTTTGTTTAATTGCCTGAACACTTTATCTGCTCCGTCATTGCTTCTATTTCTGTGCTTTACCACCTAAGGCTACAGGCCGGCTGTGTGAAATTAGCCTGAATATAAATAAAACAATCCGAGTTCATTCTGAGGTAACCGAATTTGACAAACCGGCACGACTCAAAACATAATAATAAAACCGTTCTCCATTACGAACACCAGCTCTGAGGGAAAAAGACTTTCAAGATGGCCACTGTGACTGTTTTTAGGTCTGTCAATGCTGTTGTCCATTTATAGAGCTACAAGCACATCTTACATTGTCAAAAACCTCATGAACAAGCCTGTTTGAGAGAGTGCTAATGCTAAGCCACAACTATTAGTTTACTAGCCTAGTAGTTTTATTTTTCATCTAAAATTTATTACCTGTAAATTCTTATGCGATTGACAAATTTCCTGACTCAGAAAAGATAATTCTGCTAGTACTTTATGCTAGCTTTCTTGTGAAAATTAGCAATTAGCATCAACACACAGCACCTGATAATCTTGTGCGCTACTGTTTGTTGCAATGGCACTTCACTTACTAACAAATGATGATTTTTATAATATTTATCTTAATATTTTTGAATGGCTGTGAGTTGAATAAAGGGATAAATTCAATTGGACCGCCAAAACAATTTTTAGGTCGACAGCATCCATTTTTTCAGGTAATGGTGTGTCCTACAGTGTCAGGAGAAAAGATATTCAAAAGTCTATTTGACATTCATTTATTTCCAAACTAATGTTAAGTTAGAAGTACAGCTAAAGCTTGGCATTCTGACCGTTTTAATCATGTGATATTGATATTTTCTTTCAAAATTTCTTACAATTTTTCAATGGCTACTTGACACAGAGTAATAAAATGGCAGCTATGAGTTTTAAGCTACACAATATTGCCAAAAGTATTCGCTCGTCTGCTTTCACATGCAAATGAACTTGAGTAACATCCGACTCTTAATCCATAGTGTTTAATATAATGTTGGCCCTTTGCAGCTAGAACAGCTTTAGGGAAGGCTTTCCACAAGGTTTAGGAGTGTGTTAATGGACATTTTTTTACTATGATTCCTGAAGCGCATTTGTGAGGTCAGAGACTGATGTTGGACAAGAAGGCCTGGATCACAGGCTCCACTGGATCTAAGGGGCCGAGCCCAACTTCTGAAAAACAGCCCCACATCATAATCCCCCCTCCACCAAACTTTACACTTCGCACAATGCAGTCAGACAAGTACCGGTCTCCTGGCAAACTCCAAACCCAGATTCATCCATTGGACTGCCAGACAGTAAGCGTGATCGTCACTCCAGAGAATGCGTCTCCACTGCTCTAAAGTCCAGTGGCGGCATGCTTTACAACTTTGCGTTGCACTTGGTGCAGTTAGGCTTGAATGCAGCCGCTTGACTATGGTAACCCATTCCATAAAGCTCTCTATGCACTGTTCATAAGCTAATCTGAAGGCCACATGGAGTGTGGATTGGTCTATTGTCTCTGAAGAAAGTTGGCAAACTCTGTGCACTGTGTGTCTCAGCATCTGCTGACCCGCTCTGTAATTTTACATGGGCTACCACTTGGTGGCTTAGTTGCTGCTGTCCAAAATCCACTTCGTTATATTACCACTACCATTTGACTGGAATATTTGGTAGCGAGGAAATTTCACTACTGGACTTATTGCAAAAGTGGCATCCTGTCACAGACCCACACTGGAATTCACTCAAGTTCCTGAGAGCGACCTGTAAAAGCGGTCTGCATGCCCAAGTGCTTGATTTTATACACCTGTAATCATGAAAGTGATTGGAACACCTGAATTAAATGATTTGGATGAGTGAGTGAATACCTTCGGCAATATATTGTCCACTTTTCCATACAACACTGTGTTATCCTTTACAGTGTCAGAAACCACCGAGTCTGTTCAAGATACAATTCATGCAGAATTTTGTTCGCTATAAAAGACTTTATCTTCCAGCAAATCTTAAACTCGGCTGATTGACATTTAAAATCATTTTTGGCTACATTTATTGGAAACAATGTACGGCGTTATGTATGGTGATTGTACTAGTACCAGCAATGACTAGTTTACTGTATGTGTAACAGGAGAGACAAGCGGTAATGACACGTACGCCATGACGATGACGCTGAAGTCCAGCCAGTTCCAGGGGTCTCGCAGGAACGTGAATTTTCCCACACAGAAGCCGCGGGCCAGGATCTTAATCAGAGACTCGAATGTGTAAATCCCTGTGAAGGTGTACCTGTTGGGCAAAAACGCTCTTAGACATGTAATCTATCAAATAAACATTTTCAGCATTCACTGACATGCACACTACACTTTAAGGTGTAATTGGTCACTTGAAAGAAAAAAAATAATTTTCTCTCTGGAGAAGGACACTGAAAAAAGCCACATGCTTAATCATACTTTCTCCAACTGAATTCCATGATTACTACATGTCTAGTAACACTTCAGTCTGCACTATTAATGACTTCCATGAATGCGTTAATAAACACGGCATGACTTACTCCACGTTCTTGGCCCATTCTGGGGGGTTGCTGAGCGTCATGAAGGCGCAGTTGGTCAGGATGGTGCACATGATCACAAAACTGAACATTGTGGATCATAGTCAAGGGGTTTACATTACACATACACACAGTTTGTATACCAAAACATACAGCGTTCCTCTCATTAGTGTACTCTGCTTCTGAAGGATATGAATGCACCAGCACTTTAATGGAGATTCTCCTCAGAGGGTTGAATGGACTCAGGATGTAGAGGGCAGGCGTGGCATTGAAGCGGAATATCGCCTTCCCACGATTCAATACTATAAAGGTCTGGAAAACACAAAGCATTTCAGCGGGCATGTGGTTAAAACCTTGCTCGAGTTTAGAGCTTTTTCACAGATATGCTGAATATAAAATGCCTAATCTAATGTTAAAGTCATTTCAGCAGAACCTGAATATATTGGGTTGGAAAAGTTTTCAGGCGGTAGATGCAGCTTCTAATTGTCTGTAATTGAATACCTTATACTCATAAGTGTTGTGAGAATTTAGATTGTGGATAAAATAAAACTCGGGTATTGAGAGAAATTAAAATCAGACAATCACTAAACACATTACTGCGGTCAAAGGGTTACATGGTGCTGCATTTTTAAAAATAGAAGCATTCATTTTTTTTATGTTTCTGTTTCTTTTTCCTTGTATACTTTTTTCTTAATTTCCTGTCCCTCTTTTTCTCTCCTTCCTGCATATGCTTTACGTTTCATTTCTTTTGCTTTCTCTCATCCTCCTATTCCCACTAGGTATCCTTCTATCCGTTTCCTATAGCCTTTTCTCTCTTTGGACTTTTACTTCTCTTCAATCTTTAATTTTGTCCCCATGCTTTCATTCCCTTCACCACTTTTCCGCTCTGTTCATGACGCTCATAACGCTGGTACTAGTACTTCCATGTTCTCTACTTCTATACTTCACAACATCCCTTCTTTCATCATCCCTTTCCACCTCATACCTTCCTATTAAATTCCGATCTGATCCCTTACTCTGTCCTATCCTACACTCTTCATTTCCTTTAGTGCATAAGCTAGTTCCACATCTCCTTCCCTGGCCATCCCTCCCCCTTTTTATGCTCCCGCTCTCATACTGTTTGGTTGCTGTAGTATGGGTCCAGGTCCTCCAAAGGTACGGACACCAATCCAGGAGGAATTTCTCCGTAGATGAAGGGCAAGGATTTCCCTGCCTCCAGGTCGCTGTTGGGCTTGGGCCCATTCTCGTCGTCTTCATCGCTGCGCCTCTCGCCTTTGGACCGTTGGGCCGCCTCCTCGGCGATGCGCCGCTCGATGGCAGCGAGGGATTCTGGAACGAAGGGCTGGAAGCTGTCAGGTCCGGGAGGAACGAGCAGCTGGGCAGCCATATTGACATCCTGCTCCTGGAGCCGGACCAGCTAGCCTACAGTCACACCGGGAGCTGGAACAATAAAAAAATATATTGGTGATTGAGACGTCTTTGCGTGCTTTCTGCACGGGGCATTGCTAAAAAGACAAGTAACCCAGATTGCCTATAAGTGAGGTTTTTTAAGCAAGGTAGATAAACTCCAGTTACAAAACCAGTGTCTGTTCAAGTCCAGTGGTTGAATTTTTTATTACTTGATGATTGATCAATATTTATCAATCTAATCTGCATATTTTTTTTCACCGTCTGGTCCAGAATATAAATTTCAAGATAATCATTTTTCATTCTGAGGTAAAAAAATAATAGGCCTAATAAGGTAATGAAAAATAATAGGTCTGTGAAATTTTGTTGATTAATAGACCTACCAGCATATCTAACAGTGTCAGAAACATCATAAACAACAGCTAACCTAAGCTTAACCTAAGCTAAGCCAACAACTATTAGTTCACTAGCCTACTAGTTTTTATTTTTCATCAGAAATTCATATTTTCCATCAAATGCCTGTAAATTCTTAAGTAATTGACAAATCTCCTGACTGTAGATACTTCTACTAGTACGTTATGCTAGCTTGCATCTCCTGATATTAGCTACATTGCATTTCTGTTTCCGAAAACTGAATTAGTGATTTTGTTTTCTTGGTCACTGCATCATGGTTTATATCTTAGACCACAAAAAGTTTCACGTTTTGGATCTCTGTAGATTATCCTGAAAAAAATGCAGCGAAAAATATTAGCAATTAGCTGCAAAAGATAGCATTCGATAATCTTGTCTGATTTTGATAATATTTTCTTGATATTTTTGAATGGCTGGAACCAAGTAATTAATATTGGAGAGAAATTCAATATGGCCGCCGTGACTGTTTTTCAGCTCTACAGCATCCATTTTCAAAATTTTTCTCAGATCCAGACCATTGGCTCAAACTAGATCTCCACATACAGAACTATAACCCAATTTGGAGAAATAAATATACAGTGAGGACATGCAGAAGCAGATGACTTGATTTTTTACCAAGTTTTAGATGTAAAAAAACACAAAAACTGACATATCTCTTTGCTACCATCAGTCAATGAGCTCTGTAGCCCAAACATAAACATCAACGACTGTCATGAATCCATCACCCCTAAATAATTTTAAGACTTTTTATACTTATACTGACTCTTTTTGTTCGCTCAGTCCTGATTGGCTGGTTGTCATTCGTGTGGTGAGATCTCTTTTTGTGTGTGAAGTTAATGACGTTAAGCATATCTGAGCTGGCTTATGACGTTCATTCGCCGATTATTCAGCCTGCCAATTTCTGCTGATGTCCCTGACACAGCGCCGAATGTCGATTGCTATCATAGGATTGACAGGTGACTAAGAGAAGCTCAGCTCAGCTCAGCAATCATCTATTTTTTTTTTACAAAAATACCCACTGAGGCTTTAACTTTCACAAGGTGATTTCATTTTGTCTCGTTTTTTTTTTAGCTGGAGGCCAAATGGACTCAGAGTATCTGACACTAACACTGATATCTGTGCCATCCTGTCTGTCTGAATATAATAAGAAACAATCTGTTTAAGCAAGAACACCAAATGGCCTTGGGTTGAATGAAAAATCTTATTTTCCCACCAAATCAGACATTTCTTTCCCCAGAATGGCGATTTCCTGGTCCCTAAGTATAACAAGCTCTTCTTCGGGTCTCATCTCTCCACTGATGAGACATGAAGAATTTATGGGTGAACCCACGGCCGTAGTGAGCCACACGAGATGGCGAGGTCAGCAAAATTACAAGCTAATAAAACATCTCTTGGCATACCATCGTCTGCGGGTCGCTCGAGCCCTTATGGATGTTGTTCTTGGAAAATAAAAACGAAATAAAAAGCAAGCTCTATCTAAAGGTGGTGTGTGTGGTGAAATCTGGGAATGATCATGTGACTGGCAAAATGAAAAATGGTGATTGGGAGTCCAGACGGAGACAGTGTGCAGTAATTTGTGTGCATATAGACCCAGGGAGGAAGAAATCATAGATACTGAGAGAGGGAGATAAAGAGAGGATGAAAGAGATGGACGAATGAAAGAAAACAAAGCCACCACATTACTGGTAAATTATTGAGAGAAATTGAGTGCTGGAGTTGTTTGAAAGACTGATGTGTTTTATGAAGTCTCACTTGGCCCTTTATTGCACATAATGAAATGGACACGCCCAAGTGATCAGCCCCTGGTGGAAACCCAACTCCTTCTAGTCTCACTGCTCAGCTTTTAGCACACGAGTGCTTCTGCAAAGATACAGAACACACACACACACACACACTCCAAATGTAATGTTTATGGTGTGGGGCAGGGTATAGAAAGGTCACAACCCAAGGCAGCACCATGATAAATCAATTCTCTGGTCCATCTCGATGTGTATAATTATTTATAACACAGAATTCTCCAATCTGATTGGTCTGTCAGATGTTGTTGATTCGTTTTCAAGTACTATTAGAAACAGATCAGATGTGTGCAGGATATTAACATGTATGTTTTTGTATGACACTGGAGAGATGTCGGAACAATCTATCTATCTATATAGACAATATGTGTTCAGCAATTAATATGTATTTGTTTTTCTTCCTCCTCTTCTTTCTGTTTTTCCCTCACTTTTTCTTTCTCATGGTTGTAGCGTATATTGTGTTTTGGTGAAAATAGGTAACGCAGGGGAAGGTCAGTTACAGGGGTAAACATACAAGTTTCTATTGTATTTTCTTCTTATTGGTGTTTTTGGGAAAGATTACAAAGAAAAAGGAAAGGGTCTTTAGTGTGGTTGTTTGGAACATTCAGATAAGTCTTTAAGATGGAAGAGGTTTTACATTTTATCTCATTTTTAAGACTGGTGAGAAAACAGCTGTTTGTAGGAGATTAATGTACGATCTAAAAGGTAACTGTGTCAGCAGTGAGAGAGTGGAGGGTGGAGCCTGGACCGAACGAGTGGTAAGAAACCCCTGCAGCTGATGAAACTGCTCGGGGGTGGTGGCGGGTGGGGGTTAATTCCCTCAACAAGAAATGAATACGGAGCAACTGAAATTTTGCACACAACATGGCCAAATCATTTACTTTTCTATCTCCAGTCTTTACAAACAGATCCTGTAAAAGCCTCCACTAACTCGTAGCAAATCGGCTAGCTAACTTAACGTAAAGGCATATCACAGCAATGTTAGGAAGCTGGGGTCAGAGCACAGGGTCAGCCATTACACAGCATCCCCCAGCATACAGGGTTAAGGGCCTTGCCCAAAAGTGTCAGCTTGGAGATACTGGCTCATAAACCCCCTACCTTCTGATCCAGGAATCCAGAGCCTTAAACACTAAGCTACCATGTTTCCTAGCTAGCTGCCTCAGTATGATTTGTGCACTCCAGTTAAAGCTGTTTCTGGTTACATCCTTTTGTTTTATCTTCGTCTGGTGAGCTTTCGTGTTGGGAATCAGAAGTTTATGAGAAATGTGTGGCTGTTAAACTCACTAACTGCAGTAACCGCACTGACAAGCAAACATAGAATGCTATGTTCAGCGCTGGAGAGTTGCTGTGGTGCAAATGGAATAAAACACACCAGGATATTCTGTTGTAGGAAAATGATGTAGCAGTAACTCCACTTTTATCACGGACTGTTGAGTCTTTCCCTATAACAGCCTGTTTAATTCCAAATTCAACACCATTTTTTTTTACACAATTATAATATTTGGGGAATAATAAAACCAGAAATTGATTTGTTCAGTCATTCGTACGGAAATGCCATTTCAGTAAGGGGGTTGGGTCCAGCTGCATAGTGTTTGGTATTTCTTTACCATTGTAAATGTCTTTGATCTACGTCACACCCGGGACATATCTGGCTCGCATCCGATGCTAAGACCACAGATACAGAACATACAGTGAGTGTGTGTGTTTGCCTTCTTGTCCTCTCGTCTCTCCCACTACAGCGCCTCAGTGCCTCAGTGCAGTGTTCCCTTTTGAGAGCACAGTCACAAACAACTCGGTCACACACCAGCTTTATAGCCTTAAAACCCCCCACTCTGGGACAAACCTCGTGAGAGTCATTACACAGAACGCCACGTCTCTGCACATCATCTCCCAGAGGCCTGAACACACCTCTCAGAGACAGAAAGACGTCAGGGAATAAAAAAAAAAATGTTTGTTTGCATTTCAGTTCAAGACTTTACTACTGAAGCTGAAAATTGATTGTATCTTCATTTAAGATGAAAGAAATGAAATTAGGCTGTTTTTACAGAATAATTACTAAATATCCAAGCTTACATTTCCTTCTTCTCTTTGACTCACGCGACACAATTTATTTCATTTCATTTCATGCATAATGGCCTCCTGAATCCTTGATTAACATTTTACCTTAGGACACGTGTAGAACCCTAAATCAGAGCCACTTGAGCATGCTCAGAACCCCTAAACATTCAAAAAACCAATTAAGAACCTTTATTCCCCTGCATGGTTAGGAAAAATACACTGCAATACTTGAGCATGTTGATGACACATCAATTATTTGTACTGAAAATGCACAAGGGTCTCATTTAGACTTTAATCTTTTAACCTCCTATTTAACCCTTTAATTATTACATAAAGAATCTTTCTATGTATATATAATTCAAATATATATTAAATAATAGGTTTTAATACCAAATCTGTGTTAAAACGATAAAAGTGGTATCTGAAAATCCGAAATTAAATGCTTAACATGAAAGAGTTAAAAAAATCAAGGCTTTGAAAATGGTTATATAAAACTTTTATTAAAAAAAAAAAAATTAAAATTTTTTTTTTTTTTTTTTATCGCTTTATCTACGTTATATCATCATACTGCTGAGCACCTGGTCAGCTCCCGGTGCTGAAATTCAGAATGGAGGATTCAATATAAAAATCATCTGTGATCTGGCAACTACAGTAATCCCCTGGTTTGAATCTCACTAAATAATTAAATGAATAAAAATGTAATTATTTATTATAAAATGAAGTAAAATGTTAATACAGTAAAGAACTGTATACATAAAATAGCATCATGTTTATCGCAGGTTTTAGACTTTCTGTATTTAAACAGTACCAAACTGCAATTAGGTGTGTTCTCAAGTAACATAAAACTGTGTGTTTTCCAAACAACGCCAGACATTTGTACAGTAGATATGTTGGAAACAGATTATAAGCAAATTAGAATCACTTCATCATCCCTGATTTTGTCTGCAAGCACAGGGGTCTCCAACCTTTTATACACCATGCAGCAGTTTCGTTTCGAAAATATTCTCACAAATATACCGCACCACTTGGTGGTTTTAGCAAAACAGACCATCTTAAATTCCGGCTATTTATTCCGCTGAATTATGTCTCCACCTGATATTTCTCTTAATGGATCTTCAGCTTGTTATCTGTGGAACTGGATGCATCATAATGTTTTTTACAGGTTATTTGCAAAGCACAGAAACATGCCAAGGAGTGTACAATGATCTGTTAGTGCTTATGGAGAATAAAAGTCTTGCTCTACACATAAAAGTTTAACCTACTGTATATACACGCCTTTCAAGAAAACCTTGATCTCTTATCTATCCAAAGAAGTCTTGAGGAACCCGGTATTAAAACCAGTAGAACCATTAAAACTGAAGAAAGGTTATGATAAACAGCTTCAAGTGCAAATCGTGTGGCCTGGATTCCTCTCTGCTGGCTTTATGTTCTGATGAGCTTTAAACAAAAATTGCTCTGAAAATCTCATATTTACACAAATCTGAGCATGTGTGTGTGTGTGTGTGTGTGTGTGTGTGTGTTTGTGTAACTGTGTGTAGATGTGTGTGGATGTGGGTGGATTTGTAGGCGTAGGCATGTGGACTAGGAAATATTAAAACTGTCCACACTGAGAAGATGGAGTCCAACACCAGAGTGTAAATCACAGCCAGAATTATAACACACATCCATCTAGTCACTGTATTAGAACCCGGAATTTTCTCCGTGCATCCGGATCGCATTCGATCAAACAAACCGTCATGTCCAACCTTCACATCATTCGCATCAGACGGAGTAGAGAGCAACTTCCAGAGAAGACACGAGGAAGAAACCCTGAGAAGAACCGGACAAAGGAAACTCTCTTTCTACTCTGCTCAGTTATATCATACTGTCTGAGGTCCTACAATCTCAATGTTGAACATTCCAGTGTAGATTCCTGCTTTTGAATGTCGAATGTTCTCAATTTCGCATTCCCATCAGCACTGAATCACAAATTTCAATTACTAACAAAAAAAAAACCAAGCATCTTGAAGTATAGATATATTTATACAATTGATTTATATCTTCCTTCCAATCATTTCTCCACACTTCTTCCCAGTCAGGGTCATGTTGGATCCTGAGCCAATCCCAGGAACCCTGATCCCTAAAGTGGAATAATTCCTATTAAATCCACAAACAAATTACTCAATTTAGCACAATATTTAATACAGACAGTCCACCTCAACCATTAGCATGGTTACCATTAGATTGGAAACATGCACAGACCTCAGGATCGAACCCTGGAGCTTTGAGGTGACTTAAGGTGCCTGATTTATTTCTCGACCTAATAAATAATGTATCAGATTTTAAATGATTTGAGACTCTTGTCTTGTAAGTGGTCTCTATCGAGTATTGTTTTACTTAGACATATTTTATTACTTTGATTAAGACACGATTTATAATCATGCACACACACACACATACACACACACACACACACACACACACACACCATCTCCATCACCAGCTCCACGACCACAAACAGAAACCGAATCTCAACCGTGTTCTGAAACGCAGGTGAACACGCGACCCCCTGTCACGGACCATTCGTGTCGATGCCACGTGACGTGCGCTCGCGTTCACGGCAGCCACTGCGGATGATAAACAACGTGTGTGTGTGAGTGTGTGAGTGTACGCGAAGGATCACACACGCTCACACACACACACACACACACACACACACACACACACACCCTTTAAACGTCGCCCATGATTTAAACCACGCCAAACGCGCGTGATAAAATCTACAGGTGAGTAATGTGTTCCTGAGACAATTCAGAGACACGAACCGACGTGCAGAAATGATCAGAAGAATGAACAGAAGCTCGCTTGCTTTCATCATCAACAAGTAGGATGGAGAGATTGAGATAGAAAAAAAAAAAGAGAGACAGAGAGAGGTCGAAAAACGTAATCTACGTCAGAAATCTGTAAGTGATGTGCTACACGATCTCACGTACCCAATTCGATCATCAGGGGTGATATCCAAGCCCCCCCCCAAAAAAACCTCTCATCATTAAGGATGCTAGACAAGGTCACCTAAGAGCGCGTGCCTCCCACGACACATCCGCCCCCCCCTCCCATTCTTAGATCTGGCACGTTCAAACGCGAACAGCATCTCGCGTTTTCTCGTGCGTGCGTGTGCACGCGCGCGTGTGTTCTAGGAGGCAGGTAAGGCCTCACCTTGACTGTCACGGCTTCGTGTCGGAACGCACGGGCGCAGCTACCGTTCGCCATGTTGACGTCTCTGCTCGTTTTCCAACGAAAAAAAAAAATAAATAAAATATAAGAATAAACTCTTGTAATTAAAAAGAATGCATTGTTTTATCTTCAACGCACAAACACACGAGCGCGCACGCGCACGGACAGGGTTGCACTGCACGCGCGCGCCCGCGTCACAGGTTTACCTCCTCTTTTCCCGACAGCATCTTTCGGTAACGAAAAAAAAAAAAAGGCTTCGCGACAGTTCGAGCTCGAGCGCGCGGGGAGGGGACAAAAAAAAACCGGGGACTGATGTAAGCAGGCGCACCGGAAAGGGTTAAATGGTGTCTAGGCGACAACGAAAACGTCTCTGGGCGTGCCTTCTTATACTGAGCAGCAGGAGGAGGAGGATGAGGATGAGGATGATGATGAGGGGGAATGAGGGTGAGCATTAAAAATACCAAATGGAGAAAAATAAATGAAGAAAACAAACAAAAAAATGTCCCTGGGACCAATTGGTACCTGAACGATTTGGACAGGCGCATGCACTTTTTGGACTTTTCGGTATTCTTTCGGGTTTTTCCCCCTCTCTGCAGGCAAGAGTGGTGGGTGTGGGAGTGTGTGCGTGTGTGTGTGTGTGTGTGTGAGAGAGAGAGAGAGAGAGAGAAGGAGAAATATATAGAAGGGGGGGAATGTGGGGGGGTGTGATTCACCTTTCCGAATGACACTCCTCATCAATAAATCAGATTCAGGGCCTAGAAATTCTTATGTAATAACAAATCTCGATAATTAAATCCCAGCAAAACCTACACATACACACACATACTCACACACATACACACACACACACCAGTCCGAACCCTCATTACACCCCCACCCTAAAAAAAAACCCAAAATATAGAAATCTGTTTGAAAAATGAGATCAGGAGTGATCCGATTTCATTAATTCAGAGCGTCTATGCATCAGACAATCCGATCCTGTGAACCTCCATATAGCAAACAGCGCATAATAATAATAATAATGATAATAATAATAATAATAATAATAATAATAATAATAATAATAACAGTAAAAAAGAATCACTTATATAGAATAATAGGAACAGACCCACCTGCAGTGAATACACGTATAACACAAACACTGCGATCTGAAGATCCTCCTTCAAATCTGATCTGATTATTATTATTATTATTATTTATTTGTAATCGACCCCCATCCCTCCTGTGATTTTAGGACAAATCAAACCCCACCAAACCTTCTCATCCAAGACTTTACGCAAATCCTACCATTATCCCCGATTGCATTCTTCTTCATCCTCCTCTTCTTGTTTTGTTTTTTATTTCTAGATGTTTCACCACTGATCCATGGAGCCAACACTCACCATGGCGAAGCCTCTCTGTGCGCCTGCAGATTCCCTTCCTCTTCTTTATTTGCTGGATTTATTTATTACATTTTAGGATCCACTCGGCTATTGGTTTTTCCTCTTCCCTTCAGTGATCCAAAGCAAAAAGAAAAACCAGAGACCAGAAATTCTTCTTTCCCCACGCGGTGTGATGGTTTTAATGGCGAGCGGGCGCGCGCGCCTTTCGTTGATTATCCGGTGAAAACAGCTCGTCGGTCGTCTTTGCCCATGTGTCGCCTATAGGCGCTTCCGGTTGTCGCACGGGCTGCTGTATGCGCGTGCACCGGTGTACCTTCAAACCTCATCCTTCATCTCAACCCACCCCCCCTCCACCACCACCAACCTCCTCCTCTTCTTTCTTCTATCTCTCTGTCGACCCCACCCGCGCGTGCAACTCGGGGCAGATTCTGCGTGACATAACCAGGGACGTGGTCATGTTTATTATTATTACTATATCAATTTAGCCCGATGGATGGATCTGTTTATACTCATAAAAACAACAGCAAATTATTAATATTTTGCAGTCAAGGTCTCAACAGGGATCAAACTGGAATGTGTGCCAGAAGACGTTCAAGGAAAAGGAAACTTCAGATGATCTTCAATGCGCTTTATCTTGTTATACATTTCAGATTTTTTTCTATTAGTCTGTGTCCACTATTTCTTTCCCCAGAAGACTGTCTAACCACCTGCAGTGGGATTTATCGCTCTAATAAAGGGACATAATGCAGCAGCGCTTTAGTCATTTCCAGTTCTCACTGAGCTCAAACAATTCGGTTTTAATCTTCACGCCAAAACCGCAGTCCTCCATTTGTCCGTTTGATGATTATTGATTCTGGTCTCCATATGTCACGATTGTGTTGCTGTTCAGGTGCTGAAACGGGGGCATTGTCGTTGTAGCACTGATACAACAAAAAAAGAAAAAAAAATGTAACAGTGAATAATTTCCAGGTTTTGCTTTTTTGTAAAAAAAAATGAAAAGTCTACTCATTTGACATCATGATAATTAATTATTCAGAACAATAATACGGCATACATCAGGCATAACATTATAACCGGTGAGTGAAGAACACTGATTGATCATCTCTTCATCATGGCTCCTGTTAGTGGGTGGATTTATTTATTAGGCAGCAAGTGAACGTTTTGTCCTCACAGTCGATGTTAGAAGCAGGAAACATGGGCGAGCGTTAAGGATTTGAGCAAGTTGGACAAATTGGGATATCTAGACGTCTGGGTCAGAGCATCTCCAAAACTGCAGCTCATGTGGTGGTCTGCAGTGGTCAGTGTCTATCAAAAGTGCTTCAAAGAAGAATCAGTGGTGAACCAGCGACAGGGAAATGGGTGGGCGGCTGAGGCTCTTGATGCACGTGAGGAGCTACGGCTGGTCCGTGTGGTTCCGATCCAACAGACGAGCTCCTGTAGCTCAAATTGCTGAAGAAGTTAATGCTCTTGATGCTCGACAGGTCAGGAATGTTTCGGCAGCGAAAGGTCAGGAATGTTTTGTTGTGCCTGATTGGTGTTATGAGACCAATTAGAGAGCTGGATAAACTGAAGCACTAAAGACATTAGATTTGCATTTAGTTCTCAAATGTGCACCATCTACAGTGGAGTTATTAAATGCTTCTTAAAAGCATCTGAAACAGTTTACAATCTCTACACCCATGCATTAAAAATGCGCAGTGGCTTTTGAGTATCTCGGGTTTCTAAATCAGTTCAGCAGCACAAGATTGAATCAGAATTGATCGTTGTTGGAGAGCCAAAAGTAAAAACGCCATGTCATTGTTGATTGAAGAACAAAATGATGGATGAAGTAATGTAGAAGAAGCCTCATGGATCTTTGATGCAGCTTATAACAAAATGTCTACCTTGAACACCTTAATAAGAATTTAGCACCAAACACATGACCAGATGCTTTCATTACAAATGACGAGGAACCTTTCGATCGAAGACTATAAACTTGCAATTTGAACCCTTTTGACCTTTATTTAAGAAATATAAGCATCTTTTGGTTGCCTTCACTGGTGGTGGATGATCTTGAAACTGCACTACATCATCATCACTTGCTAGCTTGGGGGATAAAATGGATCCGAGTGCTCTAGCTGTGTTTAAACTATGCCAATAATCTGCATTATAATTGCAATGTTTCAGTAGCAGTGACCAATGTTCTTGTCTCTTTGTTCTCGTTCTGATTTAACCTCATCCTGATGTCCTATTGACCCCTGGACAACAGTTTAAAAACCCAAGAGCAACTCAAGAACTTTGAGGATGGATTTGGACTGTAATGAATATCACCAGTCTGCTACAATGTCTCAGGACTGCCATTTGCATCAAGAGCTCTGATTTTAAGCTCCCAGCACTGCACACTTCAACAATGATGGACCTGTAATGAATGGACATTTGGTTCCATCCAGATGAGGAGGAGGTTCAATTTTGAGTCTGGTATCTCTCAAGGTTTCTCACTCATTTCAGCTCAGGGAGTTTTTCCCTGCCACAGTTGCTCATGTTGGCTCATTCATTGGGGATAAACGTATAAGGAACAAACTAATAGGCACTAAACATAAACATTCAAAATTCATGAGCTCTTTTTATTTATGTATAACTGCGTATTGCTCTTCACAATGTGACTTAAAGTTCATGAGCAGGAGCCCTGATTCACTCTGAATGAGCACCATGCTGTCGCATAGCCGCACCAATTGGTCCGCACCAAATCACAGGGACAGGTTCACATCTTTGGTCCCTGATTCGAGAGAACTCCCAGGCCTGTAGATGTAGGTGGTTTTCATCTCTAGCACCCTGCAAATCATTAGCCTTCCTGCATTAAAGCAAAATACGTTCATGTGCAGGAAGTGAGGTTCTCCAGGGCCGAGGATGAGAACCTGCACCATATTATAATCGCCTGAAAGACAGGAACGCCCTCTGCTGATCCAAAGCAGAAACTGCAGTTTTGGAGATGCTTTGACCCAGTCGTCTAGACGTCACAATTAGTCAAACTCAATGGGACAAAATGTTCACTTGCTGCCTGATGAAGATAATCAGTGTTATTCACTTCACCGCTCACAATGTTACACCTGAATGGTTATTGTCCATATAATATATAGAATTTATTCAATTTGTTGGAAGGATAATCTCAGGACTATAGTGTTTATATAGTGTATGGCAGCACAGCTTGAGATGTTTAAGATGTTTCACTCCAACACATGAAAAGCATATCTTCATGAAGCTGGCAATTCTTCTTCTGGAGGAAATTTGGGTCTCCTAGTTTAAAAGAAGGTCAAATTTAATGCCAGTGCATTATCCAACGACAATTGTGTCCAACGTGGTGAACAGTCTAAGGAAAAATCTCATACGGCAGGAATAACCATGTGTCCGGAAACTTTTGTCCATATAGTGTAAAGTATTTTTTTCCTATTTTTTGCAGGCCTGGTTGTGGCCAATCTGGCAACACACATGCACAGCCATGTGGAACTCCTTGTACTCAGCAGTCAAAAGGGCATGAAACCACTTAAATGTTTCTCAAGATATAAACTGTAAAATCTTTCTATGAGCTCTGTTCTTTCTTTTTCTTCTTTTATTTATTTAAGAGATTTTTGATTCTATGTATCTGCACCTTGGTAGGCAATGACCTGACGTTTGCAATTTTCCATTTTACTCCAAAAAAAAAAAAAAAAGCCCACACACATCAAAGTGAAGCTCATTACTGTGTTACAGAGATCATTTCGCCCAAGAGCTCATGCTGCCCCGAGCGTGTCTTGACGCATGACGCATAGACTCGGTTGTGACATCCTGCATGCACTGCTTAAGCGTGTTAGCCGCCAGGCCCACACACTCACCGGGAATTCAGTGAACCGCACAGCGAGTGGAGCAGTGAGTCAAGTACAGATTACAAGATGATTCTCCTCACAAACCAAAGCAATTTCAATATTATGAGTGGCCATTTATTTTTCTACATCCTCCCTGACACACACACATCCCCGCCTTTAACTCACGCCTGGAACGATTCGGCATAGAAAGATTTATCAGTACGCCTGAACCCCAGGACATCCTGCTTCACTTCATCATGACCGGGATGGTCTTCGACGGACGTACGCCATTTTTGAAGCGTTGCGCATCTCATCACCATACTGTGCTTCTCTAAAAATGTGTGGCTTTTACGCCTTCATTCACATGAAACTTCAGCACCAGACGCTGTTCCATTGATGCACCAACACTGCTGCCTGCCATCTTTGGACTGGCCCATGACATGTGCGCCACCTATCAGTAATAGCACACACTAACCACTAAGTACTGGGTACTTTTTTATACTGGTACAATGAATAGTCCCAGTTTGACTTGAACGCCCATCGTATTATTATTAATATTAACTACCATCGAGTAAAAGACAGGAGGTGGAGCTGGAGGTAGCAGAGCTGAAGATGTTGAGATGTTTGTTGGGAGTGATGACGATGGACAGGATTAGAATTGAGTTTATTAGAGGGACAGCGCATGTGGGACGTTTTTGAGACAAGGTGAGGGAGGTGAGATTGAGATGGTTTGGACATGTGCAGAGGAGGGACATGAGGTATATCAGTAGGAGAATGCTGAGGATGGAGACACCAGGAAGAAGGAAAAGATGTAGACCAAGAAGGAGGTTTATGGAGGTGGTGAGGGAAGACATGCAGGAAGTTGGTTTAAAAGAGGCAGATGTAGAGGACAGGGGGGGGATGGAGACAGATGATCTGCAGTGGCGCCCACTAATGGGAGAAGCCGAAAGAAGAAGAAGAAGAATATCTACCAGTGGCCATCCTCCCTTTCAGTAGGGGGCAGAGCTGAGACAATAAGTACCAACAGTATCACTGTGCCATTAGAAGCATTATCAGAATTTCAGAACATGTTCTTAGTTCTTTGGCATCTTTTGTATGTTTAAATACATTTGTATATAAAGAATATGTCATTTATTTTTTTAATTATATTTCATCAATATTCATTTGTTTTTGTAATCTGAAGCAGTCTCGGGCAAGAGAATTTCCTTCAGGATTAATAAATCTTCTCAATGTCAGAATTTAGAAATTGAATTTTTTTGAAATGTGAGAAACTAATAAGAAAATAAAAAAAACTGACATTTGAATATCGCATTCAAACACTGACATTTATTCTCATCATCGCTGAAATCGGATAAATCATGCAGCCTTTTTTTATTATGAGAAAATGTGTGAAAGAGGCAATTTTCCAATAACAGCACGACCCTCAAGAGTTTCATTCCGCACATAGCAACATCCATTAACAGCACCAGTTTGTGGTAATTACAGCAGCTCGGTTGCCCCTGAGACAAATGACGAACAGTAAAAACTCTAACGAATTAACTTTATTTCACCCCAAACAAACCCTTTCATGTGTTTAGGGACAGAAGCTTAACTGCAGCTGTGTTACAGATGGGGGAGGAGCTTATTTCAGGGCCAGAAAAAAAATACAGACTGGGAACATCCTTTTGTCAACCTTTCATACACACACACACACACACACACACACACACACACACACTTTCATTAGGCTTACTGTGCTGAACACCACCCTCAACTCCGTTCACACTTAAATGCACAAAGACACACCTTACACATGTATATAAATATGTTCACAATCTGATTCCCACACACACACACACACACACGTCTGTGTGATAAGACAGTCAAATTAGGCTGTTCACTAATCTCTTGTGTGACTCGCTGCCACACTCCTGAAGCTTCCATCATAATCTGGAGCTCAAGCCAGAAACACAGACGCATGACAGCAGCGACGCTCAGGGATTCAACACATGGATTGTGTTACAAACATCTCAAAAGTTTAACACAATGAATTTTAGGAATATAAGCAACAGCATCTAAACTAACACACACACACACACACACACACACAGACTCTTTCCTGGGTATACCTAAATAGTGCTGTTTTTTATTTTAAGTCACACGACTTGTGAATACACCACTTTGTTCTCCAAATTCAAGCTGTTGCCAAACACACACACACACACACATTAATACACTCACAGGAAAGAAAGCTGTTGTTGTCACAGGACTGGGCAGGTCTATAAGGTCCTGTCAGCAAAGCAGATTACCCACCATGCCATTAGCACTCTGTCTCTTCTCTCAAACCCACCCACCCACCCACACACACACACACACACACACACACACACACACTCACTCACTCTTACTTGACTGGAGAAGTCTGAAAGGACAACACACTGAGCAGAGAGGTGAGTGTACAAGCATGCAGCAAACACAGTTTGGGTTTAATGTGTTGTGTGTGTTATATTTATAATCATGTACTTTAATGCAACTAACCTGCGTGCAAGTTGGATCTGACTTGTGCGTGGAAACTTCAAGAATTTACGTTGTTCCGTAATAATAATAATAATAATAATAATTATAATAATAACTGAATAAATGCTCTTAGACTGTAAACTGATTGTAGACACCATCCTGTGTGCTCATTGCGTTTATTCAAACAAACAAACAAACAAACAAACAGGTAAACTCATTTACACACCAAGTCTTGATTAATTAGCGCGCGCGCTCAGATTGGCACCAGGTGTTTTGGGGTTGTTTTTTTTTTTTTTTTTTTTTTTTTTCCCCCCCTTGGGCGCTGTCACCGGTTGGGCCCCCGC
>MU562415.1:6169531-6186189 GCA_024362625.1 Silurus asotus
GGGAATAATGAAAAGATTTGCTGTTTATATTAAGCTCCACTCTTCTGGGAAGATGTTCCAGTAGATTTTGTGGAAATTCATCTAGCTACAAGGGTTTCAGCAAAGTCAGGTACTGATGGAGATGAGATGAGGAGGCGTCTTTAAAGATGAGTTTAAATCTCAACACTACTACGGTGGCACTGCTGGGCCCTTGAGCAAGGCCCTTAACACTCAACTGCTCAGTTGTATGAATAAGATAATTGGAATCGCTCTGGATAAGAGCATCTCACCACCAAATACTGCAAATGTAAAAAGAAAAGAAAAGGAAGCTCTATCGCAGGACACTCAAGATCTTCTACAAACTTCCAACCCATGTAAAGCGTATCTTCATGGAGCTGGCTGTGTGCGCAGAAGCATTCTCATGATGGAATAGGGTTTTTTTTTCCAAGTTGAAGGAAAGCGAAGGGAAAATTGGATCCTACACGATGGTGTGCCTCCATCTTTGTGGTAAAAGTTTGGAAAATAACTTTTTACCACAAAAAAAAAATCAGGTGTTCCATCCATCATGGGACAGAAAGGTTTTGAGAGTTCATGCTTTTATACACTGCATGACGGAAACTAAATGTATAATTGTTTATTGACCCGCACGTTTTACTTTCATGCTTTTGTTTCTCTGTCCAGATTGCAAGAAGGATAAATCGGCGTCCCAGGAGAAGGTCCAGGGCGAGAAAGAGAACAGGGGATTACTCGGCTTGTTCAGGAGAAGCAGGAAATCACTGGAAGAGGTCCGAGAGCTTGCTGTCTCAAATTAAAGCTGAACTCGAATGGCGTGAGCTGTAATGAATTCCTAATCAGTAATCAGAGTGTCTACAGGAGTCGTGTGTTTTGTCCAGAGCAGATATTTGGTCTGGCAGTTTTCCTGTGTTTTTATGAACCACGAGTTCTATAATCGTCTTATTTCAGCAGAATTCGGGGCGTTCCTCCAGGCGCTTCTGTATCTGCTTCAGACATCTAATTAGCCTTTGCTACATCCTGTTTCCTGTTTCACCCTGTTTTTTTATCTGCCTTTTTTCGTCCGGCCACAACAGACTGCACCGAACACCACAGCCGTGAACGTCGCCAGCTCTCTGGTGCTGAAAGATCCGCATGGAAATGAGACGTGTTGTCCAAAAGTAAACTCCTCCTCATCCATGACGTCTTGTGAAATGACCAAGAAGAGACGAGCCCCTCAGCCTCCCAGCATGCTCGGCTCCCGGAGTGTCTCTTGTGAACTGAACTCTGGTCAACAAGTCGCACTGCCGTCCACCGATGATGAAAAACAGGTGCATTATAAAAAATATTGGCATATTTTTGTGATATTTATAACGATTTTAAAGGACAACTTTAAGGGTGTATGTATTAACAGGCACCATATGGCAAAAATTTGTGGACACCTAACCATAAGATTGGTGTGTGCTTCCTTTTGAACATCCCATTTGCTGTTATAATTCCTCCACTCTTCTGGGGAGATGATACACTAGATTTTAGGCCTGGGGTGCAGCGTTCCAATTCAACCCAAAGGTGTTCAATAGGGTTGGAGCTCGTCCATTCCTACCCTTGTCAAACAGATCTTCACAGCGCTGGCTTTGTGCACAGGCGCATTGTCGTGCTGGAACCATGTGATGGATCATATGTGGGTTTGTGGAAGAAAAATAAAATATGGCAATGAGGGGGTGTATTTGATCACAAACATGCTGTGTGTGGTGTGTTCAGGGTGTGCCGAGTCGGGTCTCGTCCGCCGAGTCGTCTCTGAAAAGGCACAAACGTAGAGCCCCACCCCCTCCATGCACAAGTTCCTCCCTTCCAGACCCTTCTGATGATAAAGGTAAATGCTTCGACATTATTATACGTATAAATATTTATATATACTTATGGAATCACTTGAAAGTACAAGGGAGATGTCAGGAACGCTACATATTCCAAGAACATCACATTGAGTAAGTGCTGGCTTGCCTCTGTGCTTGTGTGCAGACACTGTCCTGCCAGGAGGGGGCGCTTAGGAGACATGGCTGCATCACTGTTGCTTCTGTCTTACTGTCCAGCTCACTGGTGAAGGGCAGATCCTGTCTTCTTTCTACTCCTCTTCTGCCTCTGGGTCTCTTCATGTCTGCTTTGTCACCTTTTTGTCATGTTTGTCTCGGCGTCAGTCATGTTATCGATCCTGTGCTCTCGTCCTTGTCGCGTGTGTGTGTGTCTCGGAGAAGCCGATCCAGGATCAGGCCTGCCTGTCCTACTCTACTCGGCATGAATGGACTAAAAAGGCTAGAGATAGAGGGAATGTTACCTCTGATGCTGTATGACATGCCCCTGAATGTAAACATTCATCTCGCAGTAAATTGATTGATTAATTTTTTATATATATATATTAGCCAAATAGTAATTTATTACAGATATTATTATAACACGCATTTGGTCTTTATCATACTTTTCATGTGATTCCGTAAATTTTGTAGGATGACAAAAGCATTCAGTATCTAAAGACGTGATTCGCTTCAAAACCGTTACCCGATAATTGAGGGGAAAAAAGAAAAATGTCTGCGTTTGTTATTTTTGTCCGTACATCCAGAATATAAAACGAGTCCCTTTGGAAATGCCTCATAAATACCACCATCTTTCTTCTGACACACATCAGCTTGCATTTACTGACGTCTCGCTTCAGTAATTAAATATCGATCAATCGGGAAATCTGGTTCGGTTTCACCTTGTCATTTTAACCTTTTTTATATTGCGCACTTTTAAAAACAACAAAAAAACCCAGGACTGTTGTAATAAAGGATTGTTATTTATCTGCTTTGTTTGCTTTTGATGTAATATTTCTGTCGTAGCTTTTTTTTTTTTATATATATAAATTTTATATTCATGTTGCTCTTGTGTTCGGCGCCGTGTCTGTTATTACCACCATCAATAAAAAGGAACTGTTCATTTTTAAAGAAAAAGGAAACGATTCGTAAATATTTTAGTACCATTTTAGGCTTGAAATCTCCGGATTATACAGTATGCTGTGTTTTGATTAAAAAGAGTGTGTGAGCACTAGGGATGTGCGTCTCCATGTCCGAGGCCGATGCGTTTAGTATTTCGATACGTGGCCGACGATACGTTAAAGATCCATAAAAAGCAGCTACCATTGTGATTATATGCAGTTTAATATGGTACAGACGGTTCGCTTTTAACCCCCAAAAAGACGAAAACAAGTCGTTCTTTTCCTGTTGTGTCTGCAGGAAGTTACAGCTCTACCTCTGCCATGTTAATCTGTATTGTAAGTGACTCTCAGGACACGCCTCTTTCTCCGTAGCGCTGCGATACGTCATATTCACGTAGCAGCGGCGGTGCCGAGACACACGGTTTAGCGAGGAGAAATCCATCTACATATCGAATATTACTCACAAATTATTGGTCACTTTCCAAATAATAAAAAGTATAGCGCATCTACTAATAATTCTACGGAAATTGTTTTTCCGACGCAAATATGTTCAAAACGATGCGTCGTGATACAACTTTGTATCAAAAACTGCGATGCGAATTGCAGAATTTGACCTTCCCTGACCTTCCCTGGTGCGCACACAAGGAGAAAGCGGTAGTACAGCAGGTTGAAGGTCGTAAGCGGTGTGTGTTGTTTCTAATCAGAAAGCTCGTATACAGGAGGCTTTCTAGAGGACGAAGAGGAGAACGCTACTTTCAAGAAACCGACCTGCTCGTCCGTCCCGGTGTCCACTCTGATGAACGAGGTCCTGTCCGAATTTACTAACCGAATGAAAACCATGGAGCGGAGACACGTCTCGTTTGACGGGTATCACAACACCGTTCTTATCGCTTTTGGTTTCTAGGTGCGATTCTGCACTGCATGTAATCCCTCTCATCATCTCCTCTCTTTAGGTCCATCACACATCCACCCCCAGCGTTAAGCCATTCCCTAGTGTCTGGGTCTCTGGATGGTGATCCTGTGGTGCCCCCTGGCTGTAAGCTCCTGAGACACGGCTCTCAGAGAGACGGCCTCACCACCTTCACCGTGGTGCCCCAGAGAAGACCACAAAACACGAGACAGTACGAGTTTCTCATCACGATGGAGACTTCGGAGACTACCAATGAAGATCCAGGAGGAAATCTGGAAGGAAGTGGGTCAGAATCCGGAGAGGTTGAGCAAATGGAGACGTTTGAAAAAGATGATGCTGAATTTGAGAATGAAGTGGAAACTGGTGAGGTGCTGAGTATCAAGGAAGGGTTTGGGAAATTAAATCTGGACGTAAGTTCAGAGAAACATCATTTGAAGCACAAAGACGGGACGGCCGATCAAGACGGGAGAGAATGGATGGATGAGTTTAGAACAAGGAGAAATCTAACAGATGATCATTGGGAGGGAGGAGATTTAAAGACATCTAGAAAGGTGCTTGATCAGGAAATGGAAGATGATTATGATGATTGCTGGGAAGTGGAAGACACTGAGAATTTGGAGGAAACTGAGAGTTTCAGGAAAGAGGAAACTGAGGAACATAAAGCAGGAAATGTTTTCCCTTTTCACAACCCAAATTTATGCGACTCTGACCCTCAGCGTGACCCTACATCTGATGTTTCGTATAACAAAGACCCCTACTGGGATGTACAGCGTTCCTCTAACCTTCACACCTCCAATTCTGACGCACCTTTCACAAGCTTTTTCCAAACCAATCCTCATGATCACCAACCAGTTCAGTCTCTCTCGAAGTCCAAACCTGATCCCAGCACTGAGCATTCCCCTCCAAACTCAACATCTCTCTTTGCTCTGGCTGTCAGCAAAAGAGTTCAGAGTCGTGGAAATGCCAGTAGTCCTTTAAGTCCTTCTTCAAGAAGAACGCCCTCTCCAACTCCGTGCTCTCCAAGTGCCAGTTCTCAGCACACTTCCTCTAAAAAGCTCTATTTCCAGAACCTGATCACAGAAGAGTTTACTGTGAAGACACCAGCGTCTCTAGGTCCCTGGAATGAAGCCCCACCCATTTCTACAGCTCCGCCCCCTGTCGCTTTGACACCTCAGGCAAAAAGGCAAACCTGGAGTTCTTTTTCACGTGCACAGTAAGTCGAGTTCTTCATTTTTCTTTTGCATTTTCTTCAGTAGACTGTAACGATACCCGGTTTGAGTTATCGGTCCGAACGCGTTTTCAGTTTCAGGGAAAATACGTCTGCACAGACTTTTTACAATATCCAATTGGCATGGTTAAAAATAAACTAATAATTGAACATTGAAGTATCCGAGTTAGTTTTTAACATGAACCATGTGAACGCAAGTCTTTTGCGAAACCAATGCGAGTGTGATGTCATAAAACCAGGCTCACCCAATTGGTTTAACGCAATCATGGTCTGATATGCAAATGAGAGTTCAACATATTTACTAGAAAGTTGGTTTTCCGACTGCAAGGTGACAATTATGACTAAGTGTTGGTAAATTATGACTGAGGACAGACTGGCGGCCAGCATTTGGATTGTTAATGTGGCTAAAAGTATCGACTTTCAATTTTTCGATCTTACGACGACGATAGCGATACAAAAAATTGGTACAAATATAAACATTTTCCCACATTTGAATTTTCGCACGATACGTTGGGACTCTTTGTTTGATGCCTTGCTATCTCCAGTTCCCTTGTCTCCGTGTGTTTGGTGTTTCAAATCCCAATTTTAACTCGTCTCCTTTTTATCGCCGTCACCAGACGCCGAAACCGAGCGCGTCTGGCCCGTCCCTCCACTCACGAACCGACGCTTGTCCACGAAATTGTCAAATTTAAGCTGTAAACTGCTCCATTTGTCTTAATTATGTACAGTAATTTGCTCAATCTTTAACAAATGACTGTGTACTACTCCATACTGATCACTGTTCCTTTAGACACCTGGGTAGGCGTGGCCATGTCTCCACTTACGATATTTTCAAGTTACTATTTGGTCATCAGAACGTATTCCATCTTAAATCCGGGGGCTACCCGTAGTAACAACTAACACAGGAGAATCATTCATGGTTTCAAGGTAACGTGACCGTTATTTTGTGTCTTGTTCAACAGTTTGTGTGTGTTTGTGAAGTAGTACAACGTATAGATCGACATGTCGCACTCATAAGTGTCTGCTTGACCCCTGTCCTATGTATACAAGTGGTTTCTTCCTTCCCTGAAGTGTGTTGGTGTGTGTTTATGTGAGGAGGAAGCTCCACCTTTGTGGCAGCTCATATCCTGTACAACTGTATTTAGAGTTAATATCCTGACTGTGTGTGCGCACGTGTGCAAATAACGTGTCGTCGTTCCATTATTGTGCTGCAGAGTTTATTTCCGGTCTTCCCTGTGCTTTGGCTGCGGATGTGTAAGAAATTCCACTTGGGCATTGTGCTGTTAAAGGAAAGTGACGTGACCCGACATGCAGCACAGTTCAGCTCGTGATCAGTCGCTTGATACCACAGACAAATGGACACCTGAGCATTGATATGAGCTGCTTTTTGAACATCCCATTCCACATTTAGTGCCCATTTGCTGTTCTAACAACCTCCACTCTTCTGGGAAGATTTTCTACAAGATCTTATAGTGTGCTTGTGGAGATTTGTGTGAGATTCATCAATCCATGAGTGTGTTACTGTAAAGTCAGATACTGATGCCTGCGTGAAAAATTCACCCCGAAGCTGTTCGGTAGGGTTGAGGTCAGAGATCTTTACCAGACTACTCAAGATCTTTCACACACACACTTCCAAACCCATGTGAAGCACTTCTTCATGGAGTTTGCTTTGAGCACAAGGGCATGGTCATGCTGGAACAGGTTTGAGTCTCAGAGTTCAAGTGATGGAAAAAAATTTCATGCTACAGCATCCAAAGACGTCCAATACATATGTGTGGCTCCAAGTTTTCGGTTTGTGGAAGAACTACATATGGCTGAAAGAAAAAAAAAAAGTTGTCCCAATACGTTTGTCCATAAGGATCCATGAAAAGTTGAAACATTGCAGGGTACATTTACTATCTTTACTATGAAAGATCTGATTTTACTGTAATGCAATAAGGAGTCCAAGTTTATAACTCTGATGCTTCTGCATAAATTATGAAGCAATTAAAATCCTCATTATGATTTGAGTTACAGGTTGACCGAAAAATCCATACAGATACTGGCTTCCGGTCCACTGTCATTACGAGAGCGGCCTCTAGTGGCGAATCTCTGACACAACGTGCTGTTTGTTATTACACTGTGTGCTGCACAGAGAGAGCAATTTTATTTTTATTAAATTTTTAAATTAGATTTAATATTAAAATGTATTTTATTTATCTAAACTATTTTATATGGAGTTTTATGTTAGTTTTTAGACAATTTGAAAAACGGGTATCTGTAAAATCTACAATCGGTCGACCTTTAATTAGATTATTAGATTAATTAAATAATATAATGACATAATTGACATTGTGTTTTTTTTGTGTCCACAGAATGAAGAATTTGGAGCAAATATGATGTTCAGATGACGCTTTACATCTTTTTTTTATTTTTATCCAAATCTAAAGTTTTAGTTTGATTCTGATTGTTATTTTTCTTTATATTAAACTCTATTCCTATATAATTTGTATAATTATGGTCAATTAAAAAATGTGTGAACAATGGAATAGAAAATCTGTTCTGAAAATTTTGTTTAGTTTTTATGTAAATAAATGTTGCAAGCATCCGATTTGGCGTCGTTTTTTTTTAACTCTATTCCTATATAATTTGTATAATTATGGTCAATTAAAAAATGTGTGAACAATGGAATAGAAAATCTGTTCTGAATTTTTTTTGTTTTTATGTAAATAAATGTTGCAAGCATCCGATTTGGCGTCGTTTTTTTTTTATTTTTTATTTTTTTACTTGTATGCAATAAAACAGCTACACACACATATTCACGTGCAGGCTTCAGTCCAATTTCCACTCTCTACTATGGATCTGCTTTATAAAAATAGCCCAGAGGACACCCTCAGATGGAGCCCCTGTGCTATATTTGAAATTTAAATGAAAATCATGGAAGTTGAGTTGAATTGTGAAATGTGTGTGTGTGTGTGTGTGTGTGTGTGTGTGTGTGTGTGTGTGTGTTCCTCTAAGCGAGATTCAGTAATGCTTGGTTTCAACATGTTTTCTCTCCAAACGGCCCCCAGACACAAACCCTTCATGTTTCAGAAATACAATACAGTAAGCTCAGGTCACTAATAATGGTAGTGAGAAAACCTCCATATGAATAAACCAAACCCAAGGCCAGAGATCCGTTCATACAGTGCATAAACTGTACTTACTTTCAAATTCATAACCTTTTTTCAGTTTTATTGCTTCTGTACTGAGGGGGAACGAAAATATCGATACACGTGCGTATCGCGGTATTTAGTTTTTTGGAAACACGAAACTCGACTGTCAGAAAACGCAGTATTGATGATATAAAAATCCATACAAGATTCAGAGCAATTGTATTGTTTTGACTTTATATCTTATCTCTGAACCTGCACTTTCCCTCATCTTATAACCAGATGAAACTCAATATGTGGCTTAAAGAACAGTGCTATATTCAGTACACAAACTAAGATGTCCACTATCTTTATAGTTAAAAAATAGAGTCTTTCTACTCTACTGTTTTCTTGCCTCCCATAGTATTGTAGTTTTTTAGATGTAAAACTGTAGTTAGCATTTAGATCATCTTTCTACTAGTAGTCTAATATTAATACTGATACTAATAATGCAATACAGTAGTCTTCATCAATCCCACTTCTTTATCGATGAGGTGTATATGCTTATTTATTTATTTTTTAATAACCATGTTTGGTATTAACTGTGTTTATGTATAGCAATACACTAATGTCACTGAGGAGCGATATGGGTATGAGCTGGCACAGGGTTTCATGGTACAGGATGTGTAGTAAGGGGTTTCGGGGTGGCAGCTTTTTCTAAAATTATATTCAAAAGACGGCTTTTCTAAAATGATATCCCATTTCAAAAAATAAGAAATATCCCAATATATCGTGATCATTTTTCTATCCCCAGATTCTTGCCGATGCACAGCCTATCATTAATAACAGCATATATTAATCTTATCCACTTTTATTACATCAATAATAATTCATTTATCTTCCATAGCATGATTGTGTGTGTGTGTGTGTGTGTGTGTGTGTGTGTGTGTGTGTGTGTGTGTGTGTGTGTGTTTTTTCTCTTTCATCCTGACCAGGAACAGGAAGCTGAACTTCTTCTGCTTCTTCTTTTCAATATTATTATTATTATTATTATTATTATTATTATTATTCCTATTATTATTATTCATATTATTCACATTCAAGGCTTTTTGTTTTTATATGCCACCAGCTGTACATCACTAATTATAACTCATTATAATGTATTTGTAATTGTGTGTGTGTGTGTGTGTGTGTGTGTGTGTGTGTGTGTAGCTTTTATTTCTACTGAAGCCCCTTCCTAATAAAACTATAAAGTATGTTGTTTTTTTGCAGACCACTAGGTGTCACTGTTTCTCCACCATCGATACAAACCCCTTGCGGCCTACTGGTGCAAATTCAAAACTACGTTTCACCTGTAATTCATTCTTATAATCTCCAGGACTTTACATCTTCAGTTCGCATGGCCTTCTGGGTAAATCCTGTAGTGCATTTTGCCCTTAAAGGTGAGACGAAGAAAGTAAACCTGAAGATGAATAAAGCGGAAGAGCGAGGCCCTTGCTAAGGTGACATGCTAACATTGATTTGAGTCATGTAGAAAACAATTCCTACACACACACACACACACACACACACACAGGTTCATGTCACAATACACAACATCTGTCCAGAGCGCGCTTTCCGTGTAGCGATTCGTGTCCCACTTTTTGTTCGCTGTTGTATACAAACGGTTTGATTTTCCCCCTGCTTTTTCCCTCTCGCACCGTCGAGAATAGAAAACGCATCCCGTCTCAGGATAACGCGAAACATATTCATGGAGCAAAGTGTAAAAAAAAAAAAAAAAAAAGGAAAAGACGATCGATAAATGACCTCAAGCACAGAGAGAGAAAGAGAGAAAGAGAGACAGGGATCTGACATTGCCAGAGGACTTGTACAAAATCATGAATCAATGCAGGAGCGACCTTTTTATCCTCAGCTGAAGTTCTTCACCATATCCAGTTATTAATATATTTGTAAACTTGTGTGTGTGTGTGTGTGTGTGTGTGTGTGGTGTTGTATTTTAGTGCCATCAAGACATCGTCTGAGCAACGTCTTTTGTGTTGAATAAATTCGCCGGACCTTCAGACGACACATGTGACCTTCGTTTGACATTTACACACGTGCTTATTAGAGGCTTCACGTATTTTGGTTCACACGTTTTTTCTTTTTTCTTTAAACGTGATTTTTTTTACACATGATTTGTTTCTTTTCAGATCGGATTCTCACTCGATTAGTTTATTTTCATGATTTTTCTTTCCACATTGGATTCTAGTTACTTAAAACCCTCGGACTTATTTTTTTATTGTTCTGGTCTGGTTCTGGTATTAAACCGGTCTCGATTTCAGATGGAGGAAAAAAAGAACGTTGTTTTTCCAAGACATACATCAAAATCTCAGACAGCGTATATACATAAGTTTGTTTATTCCTGACCATAACAGTGGCATGTCCTCCTTTTTGAACCTCCTATTCCACATCTAGTCCTTTATAATATCCTTAAATCTTCTGGGAAGATGTTCCACTCAATTTTATGGAGATTTGTGTGAGATTTGTGTGAGATTTATTCAGTGACAAGTGTGTTAGTGAGGTGAAGTACTGATATCTGTGCGGTGAAAAGGCCTGGGCCACAGTCAGCACAAAGAATTCATCCTAAAAGTCATCAATAGGGTTTAAGTTCTACAGCAGGAGCTTTTCCTCCAAATCCAAACCAGATAAAGCACATCTTCATAGAGCTGCACAGGGAAATGGAACAGATTTGGGTCTCCCAGTTTGAATGAAAATCCCATGCTACAGCATCCAAAGTACAATTGTGTGCATTTATATTTGTGGTAACACTTCGCAGAAGAAGCACAAAAAATCAGGTGTCCCAATACTTGTTCATGTCTATTATCTCAGGTTCCTTTTACTATTTACTGTATGTTATCATTTATTATAATATGGTTTAATCTTCAAATGACTCAAATCTCAGAGACACACCCGGGATAGAAACAGAGGTTCCACAAGAGTGATCTGGTAATAAACCGGGTTTAAGATGGAACATCAAGAAGCCGTGAAGATTTTGGACGAGAACCGAGAACGGCTTGCTCACAAGGACCCGCCGACGCGCCGTGACCTAATGTGTGTCGCTCAGGGAGAAAAAAAACAAAACAATGGCTTATGAGTTATACAATTAACTGACAGGATCCCATCTGCTGCGATGCACAATTTGTAAATCTACTCAGCTCAGAGAAAGGGACCATCCCAGGACCAATACGGAGCAGATCTTTATGTGGTGGCGGCTCGTTTTCTCTTCACAGCTAAAATAATCTACAGACTCACAGCTTTGGGGTAAAGATAGATAAAGACATTAACTATAGTTAGCG
Organism: Silurus asotus; assembly: GCA_024362625.1. Lineage (NCBI taxonomy): Eukaryota > Metazoa > Chordata > Actinopteri > Siluriformes > Siluridae > Silurus > Silurus asotus. Next base: position 6,181,053 of record MU562415.1, read on the forward strand.
TATAGCTATTATATGTTAGGCGTTCCTAAAAAACTGGCAACTTTCTACATACTGTAGAAACATTTGAACATGGTTTCTTGCAAAAAAAATCAACCCTCATGCAGATAAGACCCTTTAATCCCTCCTTTTTATAAATTCAACGTTCGCTTTTGATCTGTCCATCCTCACTGCTCTTTTCCTCGCTCTCCTGAACACGTCCACACACACACACACACACACACACACACACACACACACACACACACACGAGACGTTCAAAACCACACTGAAGATGTTGTAAAATCCGTCTGCGTTTAAAACACGTGACTCTCTGACCCAGTGTGCATATTTATGGCGGTGTGATGCAGTGAACTGCGAGGTGTCTGGAATCGCAACCTACCGCGGAATAAACGCGTTAAAGATGCAGTGTGGCGTTGATTTTTTTTAAATTTCAAAACATTTCCTAAGAGTGATAAAAATACCTCGCATGCGGCGATGCGCCTCGTACTTTTTAACGCTGTTGGCAGACGTACATGGCACGGCGCTGTCAAAAAAAGAGAGGAAGTAAAGAAAAAAAGAAAAGAAAGAAATACAGGAAACGAGATGCGGTGGGAGAGAGGAAGCAGGAAAGTGCTACATAGGGGAGATAATGAAGAATGAAAATGGCAGACTACCTTTTATTGGAGGGAAAGTACAGGGGTGGGTTTGTAGATTCTTGCACTGCTTTGTTAAAAACGAGAGACGGACAAGGACAAGCAAACAGGTTCTCAGATATGGGTCGCCAGACAGACAGACAGACAGACAGACAGACAGTCTCTCAAATACAGACAGACCAAATCAGATACAATGTCAGCATACAGACAGACAAATCAAACCAGGGAGAGACAGAATGAGACATAGAGAGAGGGAGAGACAGACAGGGACAAACAAAGACACAGATGGAAAGAGGGCCCCGAAAATACAGAGATATCAAACCAGAGAGAAGGGGAGAAAAACAGAGAGTGAGAGAGAGAAAGAAAGAGAGAGAGAGACAGATAGACAAGGATGAACAGACAGACAGACAGATAAACAGACAAAGGCAAACAAACAGGCCCTCAGATACGGGTGAGCAAACAGACAGACCAACAGACAGTCCCTGAAATGGGGGNGGGGGGGGGGGGGGGGGGGGGTACAGATACAGATAGACAAAGAAAAAAGACAAACGGATCTTCAAATACAGATTGAGAGAGAGAGAGAGAGAGAGAGAGAGAGAGAGAGAGAGAGAGAGAGAGAGAGAAAGACAAACAAACAGGCCCTCAGATACGGGTCAGCATACAGACAGAAAGACAGAAAGACAGTCCCTCAAATTCAGACAGACCGAACAAGAGATAAAAGAGAGAGAGAGAGAGAGAGAGAGAGAGAGAGATGAGCTGACATGCTCGTGTTTAATATGCTTCTTGTGGTCAGTGTTGTGAGACGGCGGCGGCGGCGGTGGTTTCAGTCGGAGAGGGAAACGGCTGACTTCCTCCTGGCGGACCGGTGGCTTCTTCACCCCGCGCTCATCAGTATTCCGCAGCGGTGGCCTCGTGCTCCTTCCTGGCGGCCAATGCAGCCATATCAGCCTCAACGTTCCTTCTCTCTCCTTCTCTCTCTCTCTCTCTCTCTCTCTCTCTCTCTCGCCGCACGACACCTAGTGGCACTCACGTGCGTCCGGCGAGAACGGATCGACGCGCCTCACGAGCTGCTGAAAACCACCGCGGCCTCTAATTAACAATCCGAATCCGAGGCTCATTTGCATGGAGGCATTGAGACGAAGCTGTCGGGCGGAAATCTCCTCTTTTTTTATTATCCGCATCTGTTTTTTAATACATTCGAAAAATACGATGGCGGGTCATCAGTCAATTAGCATAAACCAAAAAAACGCCAAACATACAAACGACAGGTGAATTAACCACATTCTAACCACTAACCCTAACCCTAACCCTCCTCCAACAACGCTCTCATTCCCGAACTATGCAGTCAGATATGTTTTTGGTGACAGTTTTACACACTCGACACCTACACGACCTTTCCAACATCCCAAAAATGTCAGCGACTCTTTTTTGGCCTCTCTTTAACATCGCCTGCACGAGCGCCTGACATTTCCTCTGATGCTAACCTGAGGGTTGAGGTGGCGGAAGTAAGGCGTGCCTCTTGTCATGTACACACTGCTGTGTTGCTCGTTCAGTAACGACAAGAAACCAGGCTGATGATTACCAGGGAAAAGCTCAAGCCTTTGAGAGAGTATGATGGAAACGCTGGACGTGAGTTAGAAATACACCTTCAGAGGCGAAACCCTACATTGGGGTTTGCAAACTCATGGTTGGCGCCCTCTCCCTTTCCCAGAAAAGAGGGATAAATACGAGCACCAACCCCTATGTGAGGCTCCTCTATGCACAGTATAAATAGCATACTCCATTCTCGAGCCTCCGTAAACCCTGGATGAATAACATTCACAACTATGGCAGTCGCAAAAATCTCCGTAGGTTATGTACAGGAAACAGAATTGAGTAGTTCATCTCATGAGTCCTCTGATCCGAGTCGTAGTGTCATGTGACTCCCATATATGATATTATACATTAATAATTAATTGGAACTATAGACAAAATCCGTGTATGTAGACGTCCTGGGGACCTGCTCATTGAAAATGTAACAGTTTCTGATTAAAGGAACGAAATGAACTAAATGGCAAAAACATTAATGAGATTCCAATAACCAGGTTGTGACCAGGTCACTAAAATGATCGATCTTCCCAACACTACTATTCGGCTCTACAATACAGTGCTATTGCATCATGCAAAGTCTTCATTTAGCATTCATTTCTGAGGACGTGCACAAACTGAATGCGGGATATACGCACGTCACGTCACATGCATGCGACAATCCCAACACAAAGAGTTTGGCTCTTTGTACACTTTGTAAAATTGGCGTAAGTCATGTCGTACGGATACGAGGGCGAGCGACGATTTGTTTCGTCACGTTTCGTGCTTTAAGGTCTTCGGGGATTTCCACGTGTAATCGTGTTTGGTTCGGTTTTGATGGCTGGTGAAAAGTGAGTGTCAAGAGAGACACAAAACACACACACGAAAGGGTAATTCACATGTTAGACACAAGAGAGGGAAAGAGTGAGAACAATAACAACTGGGTTGTGCATTTGCGAGTGTGTGTAGACTATAGTCTATTTCCAGAACACATTAAATCACAAACACACAATTTTTCCCACGATCAAAACAGAGGATATTGTTTATTGCTTTCTAACAACCACTTGGTATTTTTCTCCAGTTGCCCAGTTTTGGTGGCACAGTGGTGTCAAGTATTTGAGTAAATGTACTTCGTTACTGTACTTAAGTCTTTTTTTGGCTACTTTTTAGTTTACTAGTTTGGTATCAAAGATAGAAGCGACTTTTACTCTCAACTCAACTACATTTGTGATTCAGTAGATGTGCTTTTTACTTCACTACACTTAAATCTACATTGAATTTTACCAATTACATTTTGCACCTCTGTTGAAGATTCATTAACACTCAACACTCCCCGACCAACATCTGCTCTCTGTGATATATATATATTTTTTTTTATCACCACTGTCCTAATTTTTAGTCTGAAAAAAACTCGAATAAATTCCAAACACTTGGAGAAGCAGCTGAAGCTGAAGTCAAATCCTGGCCGTCTCTGAGACCGAGAGCCGCATCAAATCCCAATCGGCTCTGAATATTTAGGTTTTCAAATTATTTACTGAAATTAGATTTTTAAATACTAATGGCTCCTCGAATTTTTGACACGATTCTGTCACTTTTTTGTTCACTGAAGATCCCTTTTTAAAAAATTGCTTTACAAATTTGTCTGGCAGTAAAGTATCTCAACTTTTACTCAAGTATGATTTTCAGCTACTCTTTACACCTGAAGCTTTTCTGCTCATCACAGTTATCTCTTGACTTAGTGAAGTCCATCTCATTAAACTTGAATCAGTCTTCTTTCATCAGCAACGTGTTTCCTCTTCTTCTTCTTTTTTCTTCTTCTTCCATTAGGGGGCGCCACAGCGGATCATCCGTCTCCATCCGCCCCTGTGCTCTACATCTGCCTCTTTCACCCCAACCACCTACATGTCTTCCCTCACCACATCCATAAACCTCCTCCTTGGTCTTCCACTTTTCCTCCTTCCTGGTGTCTCCATCCTCAGTATTCTCCTACTGTTTGTGCTGATGTCATATGATTAAATAACTGCGGAAATGTTCTAGTGTGCAGGTGTTCCTAATAAAGTGGCCACCGAGATTCATGTAATTATCAGTTTTACCTCTGCTTCATGAAAGATGATGAATTGCTACCGAGTATGATGATGTGTTGGGAGGTGAGGTGTGTGTGTGTGTGTGTGTGTGTGTGTGTGTGTGTGTGTGTGTGTGTGTGTGCGCTCACAGAGAGTAGGAGGATTTGTATCATAATTGTCTCTCTTAATGGCTGCATTATACTGTTTCACTAATCACATTTCATTTAGCTTTTCTCTGTGTGTGTGCGTGTGTGTGTGCGTGTGTGTGTGTGTGTGTGTGTGTGTGTGTGTGTGTGTGTGTGTGCGTGTGTGTGTGTGTGTGTGAGACTAGAGATTATGATTATCATTTAAGACTTCTTTCACATCACACAATGCTCAAACTGCCTGTTCTGTACAAACCTGCACTAAAGGTATAGGTCTGTATTTAACACCACGTGTTGTTACTGAAGATCACGGTGTGGAAACAAAATCGAATAAAATCTCAAATCAAATCACCAAGATTCATCAACCAGAGCTGTTTTTTTTTTATTTTATGTTCTCTTCAATACATGATGCTTTATTATTCATATCAAATGCATCATTAGTTTTGGACTCGTGACTTTGTGCTCCTTATCCCGATGACATGATTTTGAGATATTTGAGCAGCTTTGAATTGCTTCCTCAAATAGAAACAAGATGTATAGCAGTTATATGAAATGATTTATAGTCCTTCAGCTTCCCACTAAACCAACCATACACTCCTTTTAAGCTCATTTACTTTTAATAGGATATTTAACTAGGCAGGGGGTTCATGTCAGGACCAGAAATCTGTAAGCATTATATATATATGTATATAAAACATGTATAAAAATCAGATTTTAATTACAATTATATATA
>MU562415.1:6186331-6217892 GCA_024362625.1 Silurus asotus
TTATATTTTGATTGAATTAAATATTTCTAAAATTGTAGAAGAAGCCGATAGTATGTAATTTTTCCTGTATATTCTATATAACATCTATTATAAAATATTGAATCATTAGCCGTAACAGTAAGAGTCTAATTGAAGGTTATTTTAACAGTAAGTGTCTATTTGAAGTCAGTATATGTTGAAGTTAAAGATGAGGCTTTTACGAAGAAGGAATTTGTGCATGTACACTTATAATTGTACATGATATTTTCACATATTTATTAGTATGGACCCGACTTTCAACTTCGCCAACAGCATCTTTAACGTTTGTAACCTTACACTATATTAAACAGTGTATTAGATGATTATTGGTCAGTTGGTTTTGTAAACAGATAAATATAGGTTTCTGTTTCTGCAGATTCTATATAACATCCACCATGAACTGTTAACAGTAACAGTCTATTTCAGATCAGTATACTTTAATTTTATATATATATATATATATATAATATAATATACAATAGATGAAGCTATCGGTTGTCACTATGTATCACTATGTATTATGTAAAGGCAAACTTGACATATTTATTTGTCTGGAAAAATCTATATAAATATATATAAACATCCACAATGAAATTTAAGTATAAAACTAATAGATGATGATAATATACATTTGTGCATGTACACATTTTCACATATTTATTACTATGGAAACCTTTAAACTTTACCAACTGCATCTTAAATGGTGGAAAATTTATACCCAATTAATCAGTGTGTTGTTATTTTTTTCACTTGAGAAAATATTCTAATATTCATAATCATAATCATAAAAATATCCTGTACAACATCCACTAGGAATAGTTCATCATTACTGTAACAGTAACAACCTATTTAAGGTCAGTATATGATCACATTTTTGTAAATATAAAGGTGACTGATATAATGAATTTACTTTGTAATGGAACAAGTATATAAAGGTTTTATTTTTGATGAGATTAATATAAATCTTGATAAAGAACTAAAGGCATGTTGAGGGTTTGATACAGATGTGGTACTAATGATTTATTTGGGCTCCTAAAACCTTAAAGAAATCAATCAGTTTATACATTTATTAATAAAATACAGTAGATAAAGAAACACGTTGAGACTTTACAATAAAAAAAAGCCTATAATATAAACACTTTTCCTCCTAATGATGAAATACAAAACATCTGGAATTGTTGATGAGGATGATGATGATGTGGATGATGATGAGGGTGGTGGTGATGATGGTGATGATGAAATGACAGCCTCGAGGACTCGCCTAGGGATGCATCGAGCAAGAAATCCGATCAGCCTCAAGAGCCATCTCGGACACGAGTTGGCCTGTCCGGCAGAAGCGCATGCGCAATGCGCGCCCCGCTGCTTTCCTTTTCCAGCAGCCGCTCGGAAGAGCCGGAATTCCAACATGGCAGTGTCGGTGGTGGTGGTGGTGGTGGTGGTGGTCAGTCTCACCCGCAATAACTTGGAGCGGCTCCAGAACACCAGCGTCTGAGACTGGGACTGGTCGGAGCGGAAGTCCTGCGCGCTTCCCGACGAGCACCGACGGTCGCCAAAAAAAATAGAAAAAAAAAAACAAAAAAGAAAAGGAAAAAAGAAAAGCGCGTGACGGCGTGACCGCATATGAACAGGTAAGAGTTTAGTGTTTTAGATGATACATCTGGAGCTTATTGTGTCCGTTTCGTGTGTGTGTGTGTGTGTGTGTGTGTGTGTGTCGGAGGGAGAAAGGGGCCATGACAGCGCACGGACAGCGGCGTCGCGCGCGGACAAGAGCGGACACTGGAGATCTGATCCGCCATGAGATCCGACACACACACACACACACACACACACACACAAAGGCGGTTCCGTTCATCTAATCGCTAATGTTCGGGAGTTCGTCAAACAAAGTCGGATTTCTTTTCTTTTTTTTTCTCTGATGTTCATTTGAATAGTCTGGTGTCCTGTTCTGCGGTCAACACACACCACCGACCGACACAGGAAACCACAATCGAGCCTGAAATATAATTAAATAAATATAAATTAAAATATAATCATCAGCTCCTTATCTAAATGATCAGTGTGTGACCTCCAGAAAACATTTTCTCACCAGGATCTGATGGTTTTACTGGAGAAACGCAGCACTTCACCATGTCGGGTTTGTTTATTACCTCTTTAGAAATAAAGGTGCCTTTTGTGTCTTCAGCATCTATCTATCTATCTATCTATCTATCTATCTATCTATCTATCTATCTATCTATCTATCTATCTATCTATCTGATCATCTTACGCAACCATTTAAGATACTCAATTACACCTTAATAACCACAGATTTATATAAGGAACCTATGGAAGCACCATTGATGATCATCTTGTGACCCAAAAAAAAGTTCACGACTGATCCTGTGCTTGCGAACGCTTTTATCATTTCCACCTGGAAAGATTTTTTACAGCAGATCATATAATAAAACTGTATCCGGGTTTCCTCGGGCATTAATTCACAAACAAACCGGCGGGATCGCGATCTTCAAGGTTGCTTATGGCAGCTTTAATGCATGGAGAGTGAGGAGGAGCAGCTCCAGGTTACAGTAACGGCTTTCCATTGTACATTTTAAGGATCACACAGAAACCTATTGAAATGAGGGGAGAACAAAACGAGGGGATGAGTTTGGAGTGGGCAACTTTTTGGTTTTGGTATAAATAGGTTTGTGCAACAGGAGAACAAAAAAAAGCTAAAAAAAAAATGCTCCTGTCTTTCTCTCTCTCTCTCTCTCTCTCTCTCTCTCTCTCTCTCTCTCTCTCTCTCTCTCTCTCTCTCTTTTCCTCTCCCAGTCTCTCTCTTCCTCTCTCACTCTCTTTCTCTCTTCCTCTTTCACTCTCACTCTCTATCTCTCTCTCTCTCTCTCTTCCTCTCTCAGTCTCTCTCTCCCTCTCTCTCTCTCTCTCTCTCTCTCTCTCTCTCAGTCTCTCTCTTCCTCTCTCTATCTCTCTCTATCTCTTCCTCTCTCAGTCTCTCGATTCCTCTCTCACTCTCTCTCTCTCTTTCTCTCTCCCTCTCTCTCTCTTCCTCTCTCACTCTCTCTCTTCCTCTCTCTCTCCCCCCTTGTTTCATTTCACACAGAGGTTAATGAGTGCCCGTCTGTCCTGCTTTACTTTCTTCCCAACTTAAAAATGGTCTGATCTCTGATTTCCTGTCTCCCCTCTCTCTCTCTCTCTCTCTCTCTCTCTCTCTCTCTCTCTCTCTCTCTCTCTCTCTCCCTCTCCTTCCATCATCTCTTCTACCCTAGCGACATGATGAGCAGTGTATATGGTAGGTGTGTTTTTTTCCTTTCTTATCTTGTCATTTCATATTTTTGTTTCTCTGTTTATCTATTTTTCTTTTTTCCTCCCACTGCCCACACGTTTCTACATTTCCACCCTCGAACGTTGTCAACAAAAAAAAATGCTCTATTTCATGATTACGCTTCACTTCTGATCTTAATGCAGTGGAGTTAGTTTTGTATTGCAATTGAGCATGTGAGGTTCAAAGTTGTGTGTTGTGTGTGTGTGTGTGTGTGTGTGTGTGAGTGAGTGTGTGTGTGTGTGTGTGTGTGAGTGAGTGTGTGTATATGGCTTTATATGTACAAAACATTTATGCCATGAGAGAATCCCATCACGGACGCATGAGGACTTTACCTGCCGAGGTTTTTTTTTCCCCCATGCACTCACTCACTTTCTCATGCTTGAGAGTTTTCTCTCTCTCTCTTTCTCTCTCTCTCTCTCTCTCTCTCTCTCTCTCTCCCGTCCAATCTCCGTTCTCTTGTTCTCCAGAATATTTTATTCATAGCCGCTGTTTGTGTGGCAGATTGATTTTCGGTGCTATGATAGCATTTTTTCTGGAGGGAGGAAGAGAGTTGATGATGGGAGGTTACCGAACACAATCATGTCGCGCAATATCCCCGTGCGTTCGCACCAGGCGTAATAAAAAAAAAAGGAGCTGGAGGACGGCATTGTGGAGCTCACAGTTGTCTCGCGCTGGAGACACGCACTTTGTAATTTGGACCGAGATGATAACATGCGATTCTCCAATATTTCAATCTCTCTCTTTTTCATGTTCTTCTCCAAAACTTGAATACATTTCACAGTACCCGGGATGAATGAATGCCGAGCTGTCAGGGATTTGAAATTTCACTTTATATCGTACACCAGAATTGATCTGTGTTTTCGTATAAATGCTGCTTTAAAATTTGTAGCCTTCAAACCCTAGGATTTGTGAGTTACGCTGATTTTCTTCGCAATCACTCGTTTTGATTGATGCCAGTCGGCCTTAAATGACGGAGCACCAGCTTCAGGACATGTTTAAAATTTTAGCCACGCCCACAACGTCCATAAAAGGCGAGAGTTAAAAAAGACTAAATGACAACTACATGGCTTAAGAGTGCAATGCAGTAATGCAGCTCAGCCACTGCAGCGCATCAGTGCACCATAGACACTCGCTATCATTTCTTGTGTGTATAGGGTGCCATTACTTTCGTCTTAATTTGTCAAAAATCTCAAAAATCATAAATATTTGTTTGACAAAAAATGTCTGGGGTGAAGTTAAACCTTGATGGTGTAATCTGTAACTCATCGCCAGATGTGTATCACTTTTTTCATTATTACTATACAATATTTATGTTTATTATGTAATATATATATATATGCAGGAGTGCAGGTATCTATTCATTGAGATAGATAGATAGATAGATAGATAGATAGATAGATAGATAGATAGATAGACAGACAGACAGACAGACAGACAGACAGACAGAAAGATAGAGACAGACAGACAGACAGATATAAATAGATAGGTAGATAGATAGATAGATAGATAGATAGATAGATAGATAGATAGATAGATAGATAGAGACAGACTGATAGATAGATAGACAGACAGACAGACAGACAGACAGACAGATAGATAGACAGACAGACAGACAGGTAGATAGATAGATAGATAGATAGATAGATAGATAGATAGATAGATAGATAGATAGATAGACACAGACAGACAGACTGATAGATAGATAGATAGACAGACAGACAGACAGACAGATAGATAGATAGATAGATAGATAGATAGATAGATAGATAGATAGATAGATAGATAGAGAGACACATACAGACAATGTTGCAATGTTGCGATGATGTTTGACTTATATACTGTCTAAGGTATACTGTGAGCCTTTTTCTCGTTTCTTTCTCCCCTTTCTTTCTTTCTTTCTTTCTTTCTTTTCTTTTGCAATGTCCTCTTCTTCCTCTCCTCGCCTTTTCTAAGGAGTCAGAAATGTGAGCACTTGCGTTAAAATCGAGGGGAAAAAAATAGAAAGTAAAAAAGTGCAAGGTGCAAATGTGTGAGAAGAACAAAAAAAAAAAGGAAAGTCCACACATTTGTAAATGAAAAGTTGAGAATATGTAAATCAGGTTTGCACAAAATGATCCTCGACGTGTAAAAGAGAAAAAGTTCCCGAAGTGTGACAGGAGAAGTTCATGCGCTTGCTCGTGCTTTGTGAGAACTCTTTTTGGTTGTTTTTTTTTGCATCAAATTCTAGAAACCGACCGAGCGCGAGTCCGATCGGTTTATTCTGTCTAGCCGGAAACGAGCATCCGGCTAGCTGTCTGAGCACGGCTTTTAATTATACAACGATTCACGCGCACCGAGAACGTGTGTGAAAATTCGTTTTACATGGCTCCAAACCTTTCTGACTCCTTTTCAAATCTTCCTCTCGTTTTTTTTTCCTTCTCCATCTCTCATTCCTCTGAGTGTGTGTGTGTGTGTGTGTGATATATGCAGAGCAGATTGCTTTGCTCGGTCGTGTTTAGCTGTGAGCGTGGGGTTGGAGTCTCGCAGATGGTGTTGCGGGCAAATTGCAAATCCTTCCAGCACTGGTTCATTATGGCAGCGAGACAGCAGAAAAAACCTCGACATTTACACGGACTCTGGGAAAAGCGAAATGAAAAGATTGGCGTGGGATATGTTTGGGCACGATGATCGGTTATACAATGTGTAACGAAAAAAATAAACCCCAAAAACTCGACCAGATGCGAAACGCCATTGACGCCACTTCCCGAAGTGTTTCATTCCGTTTGTACCACAGTGAAGCTGCGATGACGTACAAACAATCCTCTCGTTCTTTCTTTACCGAGACGAAAAAGCAGTTTTGCCATGTTTCTTTGCCATTTTTTTTTTCTTCAAAGCACTAAAACTGAAGACTCCTTCCATTATTGCAAAATGAGCATTGAATCTTCTTCTTCTTTCGGATGCTTCCAGTAGGGGGCGCCACAGCTGATCATCCATCTCCATACCCCCCTGTCCTCTACATCTGCCTCTTTCAACCCAACTACCTGCATGTCTTCCCTCACCACATCCATAAACCTCCTTCTTGGTCTTCTGCTTTTCCTCCTTTCTGGTGTTCCCATCCTCAGCATTCTCCCACTGATATACCCCATGTCCCTCCTCTGCACATGTCCAAACCATCTTAATTTCACCTCCCTCACCTCGTCTCCAAATTGTCCTACATGCGCCGTCCCTCTAATAAACTCATTTCAAAACAAAATGTTAATAAAATAGTATATAAAAATAGATTAAATAAACCCAGACGTTCTTTTCCTGTTGTGTCTGCAGGAAGTTACAGCTCTACCTCTGCCATGTTAATCTGTATTCCATGTGACTCTCAGGACACGCCTCTTTCTCTCCTCCTGTAGTAAATATTAGCATTCTCAGTTAAACGGGGTATAAAATGGTGATACTGAACACACGTGTGTGTATTCGTGTGCATTAGAAACGATTTTAGATGTTCGCGGTGATGATGAAAAGTCCTGGGTGCATTTCCATCTGCATTCCCACGGGAAACCCTGTCCAGATATAATCCTGATGCTCAAAATGCATGAGGTGTCCAGGTGTAAATGGAGTCTTATACATGTGTAAATGTATCTGTTTCTTCAGGCATCGTCTGACAGCTTTAAAAAAAAAAACGCACCACTCATGGGCCACTGAATGCCTTTCAGAAAAAAAAAACGCGTCGCGAAATTTCATTTTTAACACAAAAAGCAAAACATGCGAGTGTTTGTCATGCGTTATGTGTTAATTTGAAGCGAATAGACGTGTGAATGTGGATCAAATCAGGACCACGATACCAGACGAATGCGTTTAGACGCAATCCAAAACCTCCTGAAGTGTTTTGATCGGATTTGAAATCTGTTTTGAACGCAGGAATACGGTGCGACATGCTGATACAAATACATTTACGAGGGAAAAAACAGCTTCGCAGGGCGTCTGATTGAGGATAGAGGCGTTCATCTTGACGAGGATCCACATGCTGTAGGAACGCCGTTCATGTGATCGCGTTCCGTTGACAATCTCTCTCGCTTGTGAAGACGATGATCACGCTGGATTGCAATGATTAGTTCTATAGCGACACAAAGACATTCATAAGGATGAAAAACGTTTTCGTGGCTTTCAAACAACACCACGGAAATGCCACAGAAAGCGGTCAGTTTAACCGATCTTGGAGCTCTGTTTTTGCTTCTGGGCTCATTTTTCAGTCCCACGTCCACACTTTGGTTTTAATTTTATTTATAGGACAATTTTTATTTACTTTTTTCTAAAATATAGAGATAGATTTTTAACTAGACTTGATTTTTTGGAAGTTTTCTTGAAGTTTTAACTAAACAAAAAATCATGTCTTGTCTTTCAATTTTTGTTCACAATATTCTAAATGTGTAGCCAGTATCATAAATCCAACTGAAACATGAAGTGGATCATCACACCCTTAATTCTTAGTAACTGCCACAAAAAGCGATAGCATGAAATTTTACCTTCACTACAAACTACAAACCCGAACTTGTTCCACCATGACTATGATCCTGCGCACAAAGCCAGCGAGAAGATCTGCTTTACATGGTTTGGAGTGAAAGATCTTCTGCTGTAGAACCCAAAACCTGTTGAACACCTGGGATGAATTGTGGAATGGGAATGTTCAAAAAGAAACACATGACAATCTCATGGTTAGGTGTCCACACACTTGTGTCCCGTGTAAACCTTAGATAAGATCACTCATTTTGGTGTATAACGATACCTTGTATTTTCTAGACACATGGTTTGTGTGTGTGTGTGTGTGTGTGTGTGTGTGTGTGTGTGTATACATTGTGGGCAGCTATGAATGATAAGTGGTCACTTTTATGAAATCCTTCAATAATGGAGAGAAGAACAGAATCGGTTTAGTGATTCAGGACACGCAATGTGTCCCGTGTCATTTTCTCCCTCACGCCCTCACTCCATCCCTCCATCTCTCAAAATCTCTTTTTCCTCCACCTCCTCCTCCTCCCATCTCTTTGTGCATTTTCAGCTATTCGTTTTTCCTATCGTTCCTCCTCTTTTCTCCACCTCTCTTCCTCTGTTAGAATCATGAGACACTTTTTTCCTCTCCTCTCAGCCTATTCGCTGAAATATACACCTATATTTATCACCGTATGCATAATTCAGGGAACATTGGAGAGTTTTTCCGACGTTCTCGATGGACTTCCTGTGTGTAATGGAAGTGACCAAAAGAACCGCGCAACTCCCGACTGCATATTTTTGGGTCATAAACAATATATATATTTATATGATGTCCGGAAAGTCTGTACAATATCCGATTGTCTGTACTTAAGTTTGTAATTTATACAGTCGTATGCACGTAGATCTTTTGCACGTCCATAAAACAAATAGAGGAAAACAGGAAATTTGACTGGAGACTGATTTTTAATTCAACCTCATAAATGTGATTTAGACGCATAAATTTGTGTTTCTTTTGTATCCTCGAAACAGCTAATTGCTCTGTTCTTTTCTGTTTATTTGGATTTGTCTTGATTTAGTTTTATTACAAGAAAATAATTTTAAAGGTAAATTTTTTTCAAAAATAAAATAAAATAAAGGTGTACAAACTTATGCACATTGAACAACCTGCCTCTTTACGTCTAAATTCTTAAAGACACTCCAATTTTTTCTTATAATACAGAAAATTAATATATAAAAATGAGAAATTAATGTTTAAAGCAGTTCTGTGAAAAATGTAAAGATGCCAAATCATAATATCAAAAAAGAGAGAAATTTGCATATTTGAATATGATTGGCTTTTATATTTTATGACGCCACACCACACGACTGTGACATCACTCAGGCCATGTCTACACTAATATGTTTTTGTTTGCAAACGCATATTTTTTTCTCCATTTTTGGCCTCCTGTTCCGACTCTGACGGCGTGTTCAGTCAACGAAAACGTAGCTTTTTGAAAACCCATTTCGAAGTGGATACGTTTGAAAACGGTGTTGATCTGGATTAGTTTAAACGTAGACTCATTCTCAGGATTATGGTTTCCTTTATTGAAATGCAGCGTAAGTGACGTAGCAATGTGTGGAATTACATACGTTTGTCATAAAAGGAAAAGAAAATCACATCTAATATTAAACCTGGGTGACATTTCATGGACCATTGCAGCAAAAGTTTACCGTTTTCTTTTAAAAGCCGTAATGTGAGGGAGTGTTTATTCAAATTTCTTCCGCCCGTCATTTCCACATAAATAAAATCCGAGCGAATATCAGCCAAACCATGTCCATGTGATCCGTGGTTTAGATTCTGCACACTTTTATACAAATACCTATTCAGGCAATAATATTATAAACCCCCCCCCCCCCACCCCCCCCCCCCCCCCCCCCCTCCATTCTTTTTAATCCCCCGTCTCTGGAATATATGAGCACACGACTGCCAGTCCTGATTGAGACGTTTAACATGCTAACGACCTATTAAAGGCGCGTGTCCCCGGCAGGCTACAGCCGTCCAATCCTCACGCCCCCCGCCGTGTTCTCCCCTTTGTGCCCGTAAATTAACATGCCACTCTTCTAATTAAGCAAGCGAAATGGCGCTCAGAGCCCAATTGGTCATCGGCATGCGAGGCGCTCGTCTCTCGATTAAAGAGCCCAGAATGTGATTTAAGCCCCGACTGCGTATTTCAGACAGATTCTGAATAATGTGTCTTCTGGAGAAGGAGGGGTGACATGGAGAAGGTGGGGGGGTGGAGAGGGGGACATGAAGACATCCAGCGGAAAGGAGTGGGCCTTTCTTCTTACCTCGAGTTTATTAGTAAATGCGTTTGCGCGGAATTGTTTTTTCCCGGATTTAATTAGATCGAAGCGTATTTAGAGCTGCAATATAAAATTACGCACAGCGTTTCGGGAAACGTCGCGCGGCCGAACGAAATGAGACGCGGAAATGGAAACTATTCCGAAGCAAATCGTGTTTACACGTGTTATTGAAGGTTTTTTTTTATCCTGTAATCTTCCACATACAGAACCTAAACCGCATTTCTCGATCATGTTTGTACATTTCGTAGCTTTAAAAATGCCCATCAGATTCAAGTTGACAGTGTTTATCTACTTTCTAGTGTGAATTTTAATATCTTTCTTATTTTCTCCCCAATTCGATCACTTGCAAATTCCCAGCCACCAGCCAGAACTTTCCCATCATCTCTACAAACCAGGCAATGCGAAACTTGACCTGCTCGCACATCACAGGGTTGTGGATCACACTCAGAGAAGAGCGCAAACATGACCCTGATGGACTTACCAGGGTTTACCAGGGAAGAGGTTCTATGCCCCACCCACCCGGACAGCATGGGCAGTTTTGTCTCTTAGCTCCGCAACCACAGATTTATATTTACATCATTGGGCAGATGCCTTTATCCCGAGAGAATTACAGTTTATACATTTATACAAATGAGTAGCTAAGGAGTTAAGAGCCTTGTTTAAGGGCCCAACAATGGCAGCGGGATTTGAGGTCACAACCTTCCGATCATAAATCCTACATTTTAACCACTGAGCTACTTCTTCCAAAAAATAGCCAATCATAACAAGTGCTCTTCTGTTAGCAAATAATCATAACTTCACTAATGTAAAGTCTAAATCTTAATACTAACCTTTAAAAATAACCAATAAATCTCTAACATTTGCTGACTGACCTTCCACTCCACAATATCCTAAAAATGAAAAGAATTATGTTTTAGCTCTGTCATTTTACCCTCAGAACAAAATAAAAAAAAACAAGGAAATAGTAGACTATGTGGACAAAATATTGGTACCCCTGACTTGCCCACCCTTATGTGCTTCTTCCCTAATGGGAGAAGCTAAAAGAAGAAGAAGATGTTTTTCTTTTCCAAATTGTTACCAAACTTTGGAGGCACACAATTGTATTGAAAGTCTTTGGATGCTGTAGAAGAAAATTGTTTTCCCTTCCTTTGAACTTTGGAGACCCAAACCTGTTCCAGCATGACAATACCCTGTGCCGGCTCAAAGCCAGCTCCATGAAGATCTGCTTTCCATGGGTTGGATTTAGTGGAAGATCTCCTGCTATAGAGCTCCAATCCTATTGAACACCTTTGGAATAAATTGGAACACTAACTACATCCCAGGCCTCCTCACCTTCTCACCTACATCAGCACCTGACTTTCACTTTTGTGGCTGAAAGAATCTCCACAAACTCTAGTAAAGCACCTTCCCAGATAAGTGGAGGTTCTTAGAACCAGAAATGGGGATTGAATTGAAATGGGATGATCAGAAAACACCAATTATGGTCAGTTGTCCAAAAATCTTTTTTTTAACATCTCGAAATTTAGTGTACTATGTAGATTTTTAGTGTCAGAGATGTTCCCTTCAAATCACAAGTAACAAAAATGCCCAAAATGTTTATTAATAATAAAATATCTTTTGAAATGGTTTTGAATTTAATATAAAAAAAATGTCAAATTATTTGTAAACATTAATGTTTTAATAGTTTTTCTATAATATAATATATACACATTACATTCCAATAGTAACTCTCTAATAACAACACACATTTGCATACTGAAAAATGATTGGCTGATATATTTTATGACACAATAACTCTTTCATCTAAAGTCTGGAATATATTTTGGGTTTGAAAATCCACCGGTTTGCGTATTCGATTATATTTATTCAGTATTTTCCTTCGACTTGTGTTGACGTGGACCATTTAGTCTACAAGTCCTCGTGTAAACGTGCTACAGAAATTCTATGCATTCGAACAAGCGATTTTATTCAAACCCATGATTCGCCTTCAGACCAATGGGAATCGGGAATCCAACAGCACTGTGGTGTTGGGAAAACATGGCACTAAATAAACGATTTCATATAAAGAAAAACCTGTGGTAAAAACGTATGACGTTCGGAGCTCAGGTGGTTATTCTGACACAGGAACGTATCATCGCCTAGCGATAGCAAGTGTTTCTGAGTTTTCCATCACGTGCGACGAGATACTTGCTCTCCACTCCGTAACGTTCCCTTTTTTCTCTTTCTCTCACGGAGAGAGGGCACTGACTCCCTCAATGGCTCATTCATATTAAAGCAGAATTAAAGGGTTGGCCACTCGGCAGTTCTGACAAAACCCTTTACAACAGGGAGACTGTTCACGCCAGCTTTTATTCTCACACACACACACACACACACACACAATGCGATCCACTGAATGCATATGTAGGCTTGTAAAAGTTCTCGCTCAAAAGCACTTTTGTCGTGTTGTGGGTGCTCTGATGGAGCGATACCGAACTGAGCTGCTCGGATTTCTGTGTATTGTTTCGATGACACTTTATTAGCAAACGACTCTAGAAAGATTATTAGCTACTATTTGATGTGTGATATGTAATACACCATGTTATAAACCACGTTATACCAGAAACAGCTCGTTTTTAACCATTCATTTCTGGTCTAAAATTGAAATTTTGTATCACGTTGAAATCATATTTCACATCATCATTTCGGTTCCGCTACAGCACTTTGCTGTAGTGTGCGCTTTTTATAGTCCTTTTGCGATTGTTGCTTATCAGACTGTAGGAACATGATCCCCATCTCCCACTGTAGGGCCTCAGTTTGTCATAATGTCAGAAAACGTCTGGAAGTTTTACCACATCGATCCGTGACTCGTTCAGACATGCGTTCTCTCTCGTAAACGAAAACACTCTGTAGCGTTAATTTAGGTTATCCATGATCATGAAAACGTCAAACACTCATTTCCGCTCCATAAGTTTGCTGTGGTGTCCACCTGAATCGTGTTCACAATTTTCCTAACTTGATTCGAAGTTGCCACACTAATTGCTTTATTCTGTCGGTTAACATGTCAAACTAGCGATCAAAAACTACAGATTTTAGCCCAAGATTATAGAAATGAATTAAATTGATGAAAGAAAAAAAGATTTCTATGGAATTATTAGTGAATGCGCTAAACTCCTATATACACTCATATTATATAGCAAGTGGCCAATAATGAATAATCAGTAATTGATATGTGATTTCTCCTCGTTAAACTGTTGAATATGTAAATATGACGAATCACAACACTATGGAGAAAGAGGCGTGTCCAGAGAGTTAAATAGAATACAGATTAACATGGCAGAGGTAGAGCTGTAACTTCCTGCCGACACAACAGGAAAAGAACGTCTGGGTTTATTTAATGGTGTTTGTTCTTGTCTTTTTTGCACCACAAAGACGTGTTTGTGAAAGCGAGATAACAGAAGTTTCCTGCAGTTTCTGGAATCCTGGGTGAATTGTTTCACTTTAGTCAGGTGTGCAGGAAGGGGCATATTCGAGACAGGAAGTCTTTTTTGGAGTAAAGCTGATATGTTCTTGAAATGACACTGGATAAGTAAAATTATTAGCTTTTTTAAAAGAAATGAAAAAAAACCCAACACATTTGTTCTGTAACAGTTGAATGAATTTGTTTGTATATGGAAGTAACGATACATTTTAAAGAACGAATTTCAGGCAGCGTGAAGGTAATTTTTTTAATTGTATTATCTTTTATGCTATTAAGATTAAATGTAGAAAATCGTGGGAGATTTTTTTAGCCTGAATTCTGTCCTTTAGTGTTTGGGTTTTTTTTTTTTTTTGGTTACTGATCTGAGCCAAGATTCCAGTTTTGGTACAAGACCACCTCATGTTTTTTTTGTATTATTTATGCACTGGTAAGAGAAAAAAAGAAAGAAAAAAAGGATATATATATATTTAGTTAGGATAATCGAGAAGATAAGTAATACAGATGTGACCCTTGGAAAGGAGAGCTCGTCCTTCTTGTGTGCATTTCCACTGTTCGAGAAGATTAAGTATTGTTTGATGTCTTTGTGCTGTGTGTGTGTGTGTGTGTGTGTGTGTGTGTGTGTGTGTGTGTGTGTGTGTGTGTGTAATGTGTTCAGATCCTCCTGTTAAAGGCTTTATCTGATTTACCGTTGCGCCGCCAGCGACAGTAATGGGTGTTTAATTACTCAATAAAAGCATTTTATAGATTCAGCAGGCTGTGTGTGTGTGTGTGTGTATGTGTGTGTGTGTGTGTGTGTGTGTATGTGTGTGTGTGTGTGTGTGTGTGTGAAGTATTGATTTTGCTGGTATAGGAACCAGAGATTTTTTTACAGGGAAGAGAATCTGCCCGTCTGTTGATGTGAGGCTGGTCTCTCTCTCTCTCTCTCTCTCTCTCTCTCTCTCTCTCTCTCTCTTTCTCTCATTCTTTTTTCTACTCACTCACACACACACACACACACACACACACACTAAATGCTTATGATATTATGTGCCCCTGAGCTGAGTAAAACAAACTGAATCGTGTGAGTTAAAAGAATAACAAGCGCGAAAAATAACTTTCAGTTCCTTCGCTCTTAAAATGGATAATAAAATGTGTTCCTCTAGAGGAGCTGGAGCGTTGTTTCAGGAAATGGGGGTGGTGTGTGTGTGTGTGTGTGTGGAGAGAGAGAGAGAGAGAGAGAGAGAGAGAGATGAGCCTTCCCCAGAGGACAGGAGGTTAGGGGCTATATTGGAACAACTGAAAGGCATTCTCTCATGCACCCACACACACACATATATACACACACACATACACACACACACCCTAGGTCAGCAGGTTTGGAGATAATGGGATTGTCACGGCTGTTGTGTAGAACAGAAAGTTCGAGATTGAGAACTTCGGCTCGGCAGCGAATTTCAGCAACAAGCAGAAAATTTCACAAATGACTGCTTAAAGGGACAGTACAGGGGGGCAAAAACTTATGTACACACTTCCTCTCGCTGGCTCGCGTTTCGACAAACAGACATTAGACATTAGCTAATTAAAAAAATGTTCTGGAAATATTCTGATGGTGGTATTTTTTCGACAAGGGTTTTAATCAGGATAAGGCTAATACAAGGCTAACACTCACGCTCCTATGGCAAGTTCTCTAAAAATACTCCCTATGATAACATTAGACCTAGCTTATCTCAAGTGAACGCTCTAATAATAAAGTGAATCGACATGAATATAAGGATAGACAGCTAGCACAGATTGATACAAGGCTAACACCTTCAAATATAAAGCTAGCACTCACTAATATCAGGCTTACCTCAGGTCAAGGCAATTCTGACTCAATATCCCAGAATGCATTGTGGCCTACAAACATGGCCGCCCATGACAAGACTTCTTAACACAGATGAATTTTGTCACAGCCACCTGATGCATCAGGCTTGCTTCCTATCATCGATCACCTGACCCATGTCATCAATCACCTATCATCTGTTGTCGATCAACTGGCATTAATAACCCATCATCTGTCATCAGTCACCTGTTGCCACTCAATTGTCATTAGTCGACTTGTCATCAATCACCTGTAATCAGTCACCCGCCATTAATCCCCTGTCACTTGTCATAACTCACTTGTTATAAATCACCTGCCATTGATCACGTGATAAATATATTACCTGCCATTATTTTCTTGTCATCTGTCTTGATCACTTGTCTTCAATTACTTGCTGTTAATCACCTGTCATGAAGCACTTGTCATTAATCACCTGCCATCAGTCACTTTTCATCTGTCAAAAACCACCAGTCATTAATCACTTGTTGTAAATATACATTTAGTGCCATATAGAAAATGTAGTGTGTCGAGTTTATGTTTATTCAGTGTTTTGACATTTGGATTTCGGTTTCCCGCTGACGTCTTCACCTCACAGCTTTTATCTGTCCGACAATTTTTCAGAACCGAGCTAATATAAGGCTAGCTCTGAATAAAAAATAAAGCTAGATCTTGCTAATAGAGGGGTACCTCTGACTTAAATAAAGATGTAGCTTGATAATAGCAGGCTAGCTCTGACTAAAATAAAACTAAGCCATGCTAATATAGGGCTAGCTCTCTCTAATACATGGCTAGTCCACACTAATAAAAGGCTGTCTCCCACTCATATCAAGCTAAATCTAGTTTATGTCAAGCTGAGCTTCGCTAATACACGGCTAGTCTGCGGTGATACAGGGCTAACAGTTGCTAGTAAATGTATAAGGTCTGATTCGCATTTAGGCTCTTTTTCAGTCATTATTTCAGGATATTGTTTGTGCTTCATACCTCGGAGTTATTTATTGTGAAAGTGAGACTTTATTTTAAGTCTTTATTTTAACTTTATTTTTAAGTTTCTCTCTCTCTCTCTCTCTCTCTCTCTCTCTCACTCTCTCTCTCTCCTTCTCTCTCTCTATCTCTCTCTCTCTCTCTGCTGTCTGTCTTTCTGTCTGTCTGCCTGTCTGTCTCATTCTGTTTCTCATTCTCTCTCTCTCTCTCTCTCTCTCTCTCTGTCTCTGTCTGTCTTTCTGTCTGTCTTGTTCTGTTTCTCATTTTCTCTCTGTATCTCTTTCTATCTTTCTTTCTCTCTGTTTATCTCTGTCTTTCTCTCTCTTTCTGTCTATCCATCTCTCTATCTCTTTCACTTTGCCTCTCTCTCTCTCTCTCTCTCTCTCTCTCTCTTTCTCTCTCACTCTGTGTCTGTCTGTGTCTGATTGTCTGTCTCTCTCCTTCTGTTTAGATTTTTCTTTCTCTCCCACTTTCTCTCTATCTCTCTATCTCTCTATCTATCTATCTATCTATCTATCTATCTATCTATCTATCTATCTATCTATCTATCTATTCTCTCTCCCTCTCTCCTGTGTGGACGTGATGTTTCTCACACTCTACGTCTCCACTGCTGCCCTTCACTTTCTTTCATGCCTCATTTACAGGTTTTGCAGAATTAATTACTGTTATCTTCTGGGGGAGTTTTTTTTAGCATGGAGGGAAAAAAACGTGTTTTCATCAAACTACTGAAGAGTCCTGTCTTTTTCTCTCTTTCTTTTTACATTTATAACTTTTGAATATGATCTCAGCGTGTGAGTGTGAATACACATCTGACCACTAGTGTCTCATTTAGAACAGAGTTCCTTAGGGAGTGTAACGTGACCTCGGGTTGTGTGTGTGCGCACGCGTGTGTGTGTGTGTATATCGATCAGAGGGATTAGTGGCTTGATAGAAGCGAATGTAATTAGTCAGGCTTATTTTTGATTGCAGTAGATAGCGGATGTAAATGCAGCTCCTTCCAAGCGAGTCCGTTATTATCTGCTGTAAAAGTAATTTTACTGACAAAAAGAGAGTCAGTTTTTTTGACCTCTAAATGAAGTAACAAACATGAAAAATGGAAACTGAGTTTTTCATTTTGTTTTAAAAACATATTTTAAGATTTATCTTAAAATCGTGTTTGAGGGCATTGGAGACACTTTAGACTCCTTCCAAAAATAATATGTATGTGCTCCTTTTTTTCAACATCCCATTCCACATTAGTCCACATTTCATGTTCTAAGAACCTCCACTCTTCTGGGAAGATGTTCCACTAGATTTTGTGGAGATTTGTGAAGATTCATTCATTAATAAGGATGTTAGTAAAATCAGGTACTGATGCGGTTTCAAATGCATAGAATTCCTGTAGTACGCTTGCACAAAGACTGTACACAAAGACTTATGCTTTGTTATTACCGTAATTTTCCGGACTATAAAGCGCACCCATATTTCAACCACACCCACTGAATTTGACAAAGATTTTTATTTAATGAGCCGCAGGTGTCTACACTGAAACTAATGAACTTTACACAGACTTTAACGAAAGACAGTGTCATTAACACGGTGTAACGGATGAAATATGTTGTGGCTCCTTTAAGAGCAGAGCGGCATTTTGGGAATAGCCTGTATTTTTCCGCTATTACAGCATGTGTGCAAGACCGAGGAATATGTCCTTATTATTTTCTGATGCTCATTTCTAAGTTTTGTTGACTAACCCGTAACGCTGTTGCCAAGAAAAATAAAAAAGCAAGAGTTTTGGAAACCTGTCTGTGCTGATATGATTTCTGTTGTAACTGGAGTTAGCGAGCTCTCCCTTCACCCAGACTCAACACGCTACAACGGCTTGTATCTAAACAGTAGCCTACCAAGAAAGTCATTGTTCACTGTCTTCCTCCTTCCTTTCACAACTATTTCTCTCGGGAGTTTATCTTTTGGCATCGTCGTGCGTTTAAAATAAAAAAATATCGAATTCAGAACCATTTGAATGAAGATGTTCCTTTAGGTTTTGTGGAGGTTTGTGGACATTAATTCAGTAAAGACTGCTAGTTTGAGTTTCAAATGGACTGGTCCATATCAGAACACCTTTCAAAAAGAAAACACTGAATAAATTCCATATATTACGCACACCGGTTGATTTTCAAACTCAATGTATATCCCAGACTTTGGGCGAAAAAGTTATTGTGTCATAAATTATTACAGCCAATCATTTTTCAGTATGCAAATGTGCTTTGTTATTAGAATAAGTTGCAAAACGAATGTTGTGTGTGAGACTTTGCTAAATGAAGAATTCCAACCATTAAATTTGACAAATGATTGGAAAATATTTTAATTAATTTTAAAACCATTCGACCCAATATCTTAAAAAAAAAAAATCGCATTTTTGCTATAAACTTGTAATAATGAAGGGACATCTCTGGTTCCCAGCACTAAACATCTTGAATTACACTATATTGACAAACGTTTGTGGACACCTGACCAAGATCAGATTTAGTTCCCATTTGCTGTTCCTCCACTCTTCTGTGAAGATGTTCTAATATATGTTGTGTCAATGAGTGTGAGATATATATGTATTCAAGTCAAGTATATTAAAGGGTGTTGAAGGTGAGATGAGGAGGTGTGGAGTGCAGTCAGTGTAAAAAATTCACTTCAAAAGTGTTCAGTAGGGTTGGAGATACATTGACGAAGATCTTTCAACCCATGTAAAGCATATCTTCATGGAGCTGGCTTTGTGCACGGGGGAATTGTCATGCTGGAACAGGTTTAGGTCTTGTTAAGTTCAGCATCCAAAGACTTTCTATACAATTGTATGATAACAATTCGGAGAAAAATCACATATGGATGGAAAAGTCAGGTGTCCTAATGTTTGTCCATATAGTGTACATGTGTTATAAGATCTTTATAAGAGCTTATTTCTATAACAAACACGTGACGTATATTATTTGTTGTAATAATATATACATGTAAATGCATGTTGTATCTCTGCTGCTATTACTGTCCCGTCCATGGCGGGATGAAATGACAGCACAATGAATACTCGAGTGCTTTAATAATGAAAAGAAACTCTAGTAGAATGCGCAATACACAACAAACACATCTCATTTTCATCCTGAAATGCTGTGTGTGTGTCGGTAGAGGATGTGGGTAGGTCAGTCTCTGTTCTCCCGCCGGGTAGAACCTGGATGTGTCCGAAACCGCACAACATACTCGGTATATAGGTCATCCGTCATCTCCGAACAGCCCAGTGCATTGTGGGGATTTTGTGTCTGCCGTGAAACAACATTTGGACACGATTTCTCTTCGTCGTATTTTTCCCCCGGACAAAATGGAGCACACTTCTCAAAATAGTGCAGTACACACAGGGTCTGGGTTTCTACAGAACTCGTAGCTCTGTGTGTACATGTGTGTGTTCGTGTGCGTGGCCTTTATGTGCCATGGTGTGGTCCAATAACGCTCCCATGACTGATATAATTGGTCGAAATGGCTTGATGAAAAAAAAGGAAATCTGTTCTGTGCACTCGATCTCTCCCTCTTTCCCTCGCCCCCATATGGTGAGTCGTATAAAAGCCCATTGTATTCACAATATAAAATCTTTTTATTCAATGTTAGGGTGTGTGTGTGTGTGTGTGTGTGTGTGTGTGTGTGTGTGTGTGTGTGTGTGTGTGTGTGTAAGCAGAAAATGGTTGAGACACATTATGTTCTGGGGACCGGGGGGACAGCTGTCATCGGCTACAGTTGCTAATGCAGAGAGCGACGTTATTGATTGTTCATTATTACAGTACGCTGAAATATGATGTTCCCTTCTGGTGTGTATTTGCATGTATGCGTGGGTGTGAGTGTGTGTGTTTGTGTAATAGGAGATTTCTTGATTACATTAAAGAGCTTTCATTTGATCCACTTGAGATGAAGCCTTCTGCCATATCTGTGTATCAGACTTCAGTGATATCATCCACTACACTGTTTTTCTTCCTCACCATGTGTGTGTGTGTGTGTGTGTGTTTGTTAGTTTCCTATTATCTATTAGTGATATTGGGTAAAAAAATTAATATTAACGTATTACTATTTTCAATAAAGTCAAGTCAAGTTTATTTCT
The DNA here is from genome assembly GCA_024362625.1 of Silurus asotus. NCBI lineage: Eukaryota > Metazoa > Chordata > Actinopteri > Siluriformes > Siluridae > Silurus > Silurus asotus. Next base: position 6,206,853 of record MU562415.1, read on the forward strand.
ATAGCTCTTTTCAAAACAGACATTGTCTCAAAGCAGCTTATAAAGTATTTACAATTTGTACATTTATTTATACATTTTTAAAATATATATTATTTGTGTTGGATTTACATTTTAAAAATTCTTTTTGACATAGTTTCTATGCTGCTTAAATGTAAAAAACACTGGTGTGTGTTTTTCCTTTCTTTCTCGTAGGCGTGACAATGCAGTGGGCCCCTGAGCAGCCGCAGTGGGCAGAGCAGCATTATGACATCACATCCACCACACGCTCACCAGCACGCAAGTTCGAACATTTCCGCGGTCAAAGGTTAACCAGTTTATCTTCGGCCGGCGCGTACCACCATTCCTGGGCCAACGATGACATCTCGGCGTTGACTGCCTCCAACCTGCTAAAAAGATACGCGGAACGTTACTCCACCATTTTGGACCTCCCCTGCGATAATGGACTTGTCGGATACCCAGACCCTAGCATTTCTGCCAGTGTGAATGGACCTAGCGTTGTCAACAGAGCGCCCCCTTTGCTTAGCGGGCGGAAACTCGAGGCAGAGCCTTGGCTTGAGAGCGTATACCCACCACTGGGTTGTGTCCCAGAACTGGTCCCTAAGGCACCATTGAGTGTCTCGGAAATGCCCACAAGTGTCGGTAGCCCTCCCGGTGTCGGAGCGGGTAGCTTGCCAGAGCCCAGTTTCTCCAGTAGTAACTGTGGTAGCCAAACAAGTGCACAAGAGTACAGCAGCACCCTCTATAGTGCCCCTTACTTGCACTCTGTGGGTTCCTATAATGGACCACTTCTCCACCCGGTTGCCTCCCATCCCAACTTAGTGCCAACTTACGGAGCTAACGCCTCACCCAGCCTTCCGACATATGGTTACCCAAGCACTGGATACCCCTATAGTCCTCCATCCCCTTCTGCTGCCTGTCTTTCAACCAGCATTGCACCAGCTACACCTTTACCAGCATCCAGCATTAGTGGCTACTCTTACCCAGCTCCCAGTCTGGCTCCATTACCCGCTAGCATTGCAGATAATGGTTCCCCAAGTTCGGACAGCCTCGGCAAACCCTATTACTCAGTCGGACCTGGTGACATAAGAGCATTTGAGGAGTTTAGTTTTGGTGGTACTTCTAATTCAGACAGTCCTTCAGCAAGCAGTCCGCTCTACAGGCCAGCAGGAGGAAACGAGGGACATAAGGGAAACGGATACGAGCAGGCGAGCGATGCCACAACTCTTCTCTTTAAACCTACCAATCCCAGTGACTCTCTCCGTAACCTTGAGTCGCTCACTCAAGGAAGCGCTGCATCTGGACAGTGCTTTGCAGCGACTTCGTGCTCAGCCACTTCGTCAAATCTGTACTCGTCTGCCTCGTTGCACACACACCTCTGCCTTGACACACACACACCCTGCTGAACTTTCACCCTCTGAAGGAGCATTCAAAGGGATTTTTGTGTTGGTGTTTTGGCTCTGACGATGTGCACTGGCACCCCCTGGTGCTCTGGTGGGGGATATTACTTGAGCACAGCTATAGGAGGTTGTTAAATCCATGGAAGTGTACTCCTTACACATACTTACAAATGTTGGCTTAAAGTTCGTACTTGCGATGGGCTGTCCAGAGAGACTGCACTGAGTAAGACGTAGAACTGGGCTCTGTTTGGAGGTGCTGAATAAAGGACGCATAGGGGACCACTGGCTGGAGGCACGATGTGTGACACTAAATGCAGTACCTTAAGAAACTCTGAGCTCCTTATGAGGACAAAGACATGAACGGACAAAAATAATGGTGTTGATTAGTAGGAATTTGGATTAGATCCTGAGGAACAAGATTTATGAATGTACCATGTAAGTGTGAGTGATGAATACGCAGTATACTGTAGTGTCAATGGAAGCTCAAAGGCAGGATTACCCATCATTAGGCTTGAAGCTTCTCCGTGTCACTTTTGTCAGACATTTTTTCCTTTCTTTAAATGCACAGTTCGGCAAAAAATCTGATGTGTCCAATTTCCCACTTACACCAAATGTATTTGGAAAGTCGACGCCAATATAGTTCACCAGATCGATAAGGCTAAATTGTAAGCCTAGCTTTATAAGATATGGAGAATTTAGGTTTCATCATGCTGCGTTAGATATTACTAAAGCGCCTAAATGGAATTGGAATAACCAAAGAAAACAGCAAATCGGGGAAGTTTTCCTTTAACCTTTACTCTGTGTTTACGCTAGCAAGCGGCATATTTCAGTGTATGTGCCCACAAAGCCACCACAAAACATATCGACCAACCTACAACAGTCGCACAAGACGGAAAAACGGTTGTTACCAATTCTTACAAGGGCGAACACTTTGGAGTTACTAGTTCGGATTCATTTAAAACTTTGATTGATTTCAGATACCCATAATGTTTTTATATTGAATGCTACACAGAATGGAAGAAGAACCAACACACTGGATTGCCGTTAATCATGTGTACCTGTGGATTGTCACTAAAGGTCGACCGATTGAATGGCCGGCCGATTAGGATTTTTTTATAAAATTAATATGCGAGCACATCAGCAAGTAGCGAAATACATGCCAGCAGGTGGCAGTAGTCTATATTCCGCGTCCAAGAATGTGAGTTTCATTTTTGATACCTGTATTGTTAGAGAGTCTTCATCTAGCTGTAGTTTAGGCAACATGTAGACTAGAGTACCAAACTTAATTACAAATGCACTGTTGGAGAGGCTTGTGTCGTTCCGTATCACTTCTTATTACTTAACTGTTCGATTTAATGAGATGAAGGAAGGAAAATTGAAAGTTGGCCAAACATAGTGGCCAAAAACAAAATCGGCATCATATATCGAACCATCAGCTGCCTTGATTTCTAATTATCGGCTTCGGGGAACAGAAAAACCCATATCGGTCGACCTTTAATTGTCATTGTTTTTTCATTCTCTATGTCCAGGTGTTAATTTTCAAAAGATAAATAGCAAATAGAAGTACTTTTGCACCTTTTTTGCCACTCTCACATCAAGTCGCCATGTTTTTCAGCTAGCTCTGGTTTGTATTTGCATAAGAAAATATAACTCTTGAATGGAAAAATACCAAATTCTGGTAAAGAAACTTGATTTTGCATAGATTTAGAATAGGGATTGTGGGTGACGAAGTCTTCTAGAAGTAAGCAACATTTCCTCCATTTTACAACTGAAGAGGAAAAGAAGCAGATTGTCCGCATTTGATTTCCCACCGTGTCGTCACTTTAACTAGTTTCAACTGCGATTTTCAGAATTCAAATTTTGCAATCATTTCCGCCAGTGTTTTAGGACCCAAAATGTGTCCAGTGCCTCGGATCGTCACGTTAAGGGTTTGTCCACGGATTAATGAGATAAAATCCAGTGTGTTATTCCAGATGTGGTTGAACTCCCAGATTTTAAGTTAAACTTAAAACATTCGTGATCATGCTCTGAACTTGTAGAGTTCCAGGACTACTCTGTATGTGGGTGTGTATATGTGTGTGTGTATTTCATTAATCAGATTCACACTTGCCACAAAACACAAGATGTCTTCTAGCCATTCAAAGACCTACAATATTCCACAGATTGTGTATGTGTGTAAGAGCGAGTGTTTGGGTGTGTGTGTGTGTGTGTGTGTGTGTGTGTGTGTGTGTGTGTTTGTGTGTGTGTGAAATTGAGCAGGAGAGATCCTCAGGAAAGAATTTGTAAATTTGTACAGTTCCTCAGATGGTTGTGTTGAGGGTTTGTGCACTAGTGTTTTGTTAAGGCTTTGTGTATATCTTAAAAATAGTGCCACGTTTATGTCTCTCCAAGCAAGTAGTGCAAACGGAGCTGTTTCGCTGAATGTACAAAGACATTATACAAAGTTGCTACAAAAACCTATCGATGAGTGTGTTTTCTTTATTCATCTGATGTGTGTTCAAGTGTTTTTACTAAGCAGAATTCATGAATAGAAACTTTTCTACATTCTATTTCATTAAACTTAAAAATACTTTAGTAAAGTACCACTGGTATCACTCAAAACACGATCATGGTGCTTCCACCACCATGCTTCACTCTATGGTTGGTTATTATGGAAGCGCCATAATAACAGGCTTCAATAGTTATTCAGTGGAATTTAAAAAACTTATATAATTAGACATACTGCTTTGAAAATAGTCCATTTTATCCACTTTCTTAAAGCAGAAATTCAACACAAATATTTCAATGAAATATATAATGAAATACACACATTCTTGGCATTGCAAATGAGGAAAGTTCACCCAAATTCAAGCTCAGTAGGAGCCCAGAGGATCCACTGACAGAAAAAAGACTTGCAAATTCAAATTATTTGGTTTGTAATACAGATTTTCTCTTAGGTCATTATCTGACTGTGAGTATGTGCTTGTACAGGGTGTGCGGTCCAAGAATAATTTAAAATCCACCGTAGCAAACTGTAGTTAAAACTCCGTAAAATCATTTCCGAAACACGATTCTGAGAGTTAAAATCCATCCAAGATCTCCTTGACTGAAAACAGAATCCAATCTTAAAGGTCATAAACATGCACTGCGGGCTAGACGGGGCTCCGAAACCCATACAAACAATCAATATCTGGTAATGTGGGCTAACCTTACAAAAAACAGGGGGCAAACAGACAATGGTCGAAATAATAGGAAACAGAAAACGGCGTAACCGAAGCTCTGGACCTCGGCTTGTTAGCGAGATGCTTCACGAACTGCGGAGAATTGTTGAGGCAGGAAGTTCGCAACAGGAAACAGGGCGAAAGCGACCAGACGGAGAGAGTAAGCAGGGCTGCTTCTTATTTGCTGAAATGTGAATTCTTGCTTTTGTGTCCTCACTTTTTGGTTCCACATTTTGAAATACTGAAAACCCCAAAAAAAAACCAATATAAATGGTGCTCTAAAGCGTGACATGTTTAACTGCTGAAAATATCTAATACTGGATTTGTTGTTCATTTTGTGTGATCGATCTTGGTGATTTTTTTTTAATTATTTTGTAGGGTACCAATACTTCTAGATTATTAAAGTATAAAAATTATATATATACATTTCTACTTTCCCAACTTGAAATGGCAAACAGATAAAACTGTCTCCTAGGAACCTCTGCTGTAATTCAGTCGTTTACCATAAATCATAAGTACGACACCCACACTGACAACTCTCCATTACTTCACGTTCATTAAATAGAATCACGATGCAATCACACACACACACACACACAAACACACACACAAATAATGTGCTTGTTTACAAAAAAAACTGACTTTTGTGTTCAATCTGCTTCAGACTTTTGTTTTTTCAAAAATGTTTTAAAGTGAGACAGTAAAAGAAATCTCTCTCTCTCTCTCTCTCTCTCTCTCTCCCTCTCTCTCTTCCCTTTTCACTCTGTGCACAACAATTAAAGTACTAAAGTGTGCTAATCCTCAGTAAGTGCCCTTAAATGGACAGCATATGTAAATGCCAGTTTAAAGCATCGAGCTGGTACAGGAAGTGAAGGAAGAGGAATAAATTATGCAAATGACAGGATTTGACCATCTGAAAGCCTAATGCCTCTGTAACAAGCACGATGTGTTGCTTTATTCCGCCGTGCAGTTATTAGTGACAGCTGCATATGTTCGTGTGTGTGTGTGTGTGTGTGTGTGTGTGTCATACATGTTGATTGCTTTGACACAGGGTGAATGCTTCGCTGGACATTACTACGTATGCAGAGTCATCATGTGCTGGACACTATAGGAATGCTGTTTAATTAAAGTCTTTACAGGAGTGTGTGTGTGTGTGTGTGTGGGTGTGTGTGTGTGGGTGTGGGTAAGTATAAGAATATAAATGAAGAATCGATAGATTGCACCGTGTTGCTTTAAATCGGCTGCAGCTTAGCAAAGGCTGCATAATAAACTACAGGGATACAGATACACCCATCACACACACACAAACACACACACACACACACACACAAACGCACACACCACAGCATCCAACTGGCCATTAGTTGCCACCATTCAGCAAATTCTCCGTAATTGGAATCAACATGTTTTGTATTTTGTGTGTGACCTCCTGCTTGTTTTCTTCCTCGTGTCTTTAAAAGCTGCTCGGAACAAATCTGAAATGTCTGCCTCTGACCCAAAACCTGGAACAGGGGGATGAAAAAAAAGGCACATCCACATCACATCAGAGCAAAAACACAGAGCGAACTGCATCCATCCATCTTTCTCTCTCTCTCTCGCTCTCTCTCTCACTCTCTCTCTCTCTCTCTCTCTCTTTCCGCCTGCCTCTGACCTCTCCATGGAGACCGCCAACTAAAAATATGCCCATTCATCTCAGACGTACGTTAAAGCGTGATGATGTACTGAATATAGACCGCCAGTCACGCGCTATACGTCTTAATCATTCCTAAAGCGTATCGAAGGGTTGATTTCCTTCAAATTACAGGCAAAACAGCACGAGGAACGATTTCACATGAGTGGCCACTGTTCTTATTGCTTTTGTGCATACACACACACATACACACACACACACACACACACACACACACACACACTATGAAGCGTGTTGTCTGCAGCAAGAACATCTACTAATTTATAGCCATATATACACTTCTTCCCAACTGTTCCCACAAAATTCCGAAGTGCGCACAATTCTTTAGGGCGTCTTTGGACGATGTATGACAATCCCCCCTGTGCACTAAACCAGCTCTATGAAGATATGCTTTACATTCCTTGGAGTAGAAGATCTCCTGCTATAACCCATATTGAACACTTCTGGGATGAACCGGAACGCTGACTGCACCCCCGAGACCTCCCTAAACTCCTCTTATTCTCAATGTCCTCATAATACATCAGTACCTGAAATTACTAACACACATGTGGCTGAATGAGTCTCCACAAATCTCCACAAGGGCATTCAAAAATCTAGTGGAACATCTTCCCAGAAGCGTGGAGGTTATTCTAACAGCAAATGTGGATATCAATCTTATGCTCAGTGTCCTTAAACCTTTGTTCCTATATTTTAATTGTTTATGTAACATTTATAGAAGGAGTCTCCAGTTTCAGTGATTTGATGATCCCACAATTTTCTGACACTCATGACGCTGCTGTAATGTTTCGCGGACATTATCATCTCCCAACATTAAATGTAATAGTAAATAAAAAAAATTAAGACATGCATCGGTAAAAGTCGCAGAAACATTTGCTGTGGTCTAAAAGAGGAAAAAAGACAACACATGATGTTAATGGAAGGGAATTAGCGATCGCTGTTTGCTATGTGATGCTGCTGAATATTTTTCTATAACGGAAGTGTGTTTTCGCTTCGTGTACAGCACATGTTTGGGTGTGTGTTTTTGAAAGTGCCTAAGCAATTGTGAAGAACATAAACTATAATATAAAAATGCAGCATCTGTGAAAAAACCCAATTTAATTGAACTTGTATATAATGGAGACACCTGATTGGTTTGGTTTATTGCCAAGTGATAAGCAAGAGGCAGAGCCAACGTTTGGATGTCAGAGAATGTCACGGGATATGGTATAACATCAGGCTTTTTTAATCCAATTTATGTAAAATTCTATATTTTTCCTTTAAGAAAACTTTTTTCTCAAACATTTCTTTTGTGCTATGAGATTGTGTCTGATTTGAAACCATTTCTTCTTCCTGTCTCTCTGTTTTCCCTTCTTTTTTTTTCCTTTTCTTTCTTTTTCTCTCTCACACATGCACTTTTTGTGTTTACAGGTTTGAAAATAGCAGTGATCCCTCTACAAAATGACTGTGAAATTTGAAGTAAAAAATAAAATCCTGCGAAGATGTCAGCAGAGGTGAAGAGACCGAATTTACCTCAGGAAAAAAACGCTGTAGTGTTTATAGATTCAGAAATCACGATGCTCGTGTATTAATAAATTCATTCTCAGGTCATTAAAGCTAACTCAAATCACACATTTCATCTCACTATGGGTGGAAAATTAGTTCCTTATTCAACAACAATCCAACACAATGCAGGAAAACATCGAGCTCCAACTCTTCATAATCTCTGCCTACTCGCTAGCATCAAAATGATGCTAATCGCTAGTCATCCCAATACAAGTTGCAATGAGGTAAAGGGTGACGTAGGGAAATGGGAATTTTTTGAACTAGGAGTTGGCGAACCTGGGACATCAGGAATTCCCTGAACCAGTGTGAGTGAGTGCTGTTCAGTGGTACATTTTGGCATCATTACCACTGGGACGTCATGATCGTGTCCCGTATGCTCGTCCAATTCCATAATAGTTGTGTCATTTCAAAGTAACAGCTCAACACAGTGAACTCCTCATTATGGCAGTTTGAACAGCCTCGATATTCCCCGGTGTGTGAGACGTTTAATATCTTCGTCTTCTTCTGCTCCCGTTAGGGGTCGCCTAAATCATGCAACTGTCTCTAATCCATACAACATCTCAGATCTCACCACAGTCCTATAAACTTTCCCTTTCACTCTCACAGATACTCTTCTATCACAAATCACTCCTGCTGTCACTCTTCTCCACCCACTCCACCCTGCCTGAACTCTTTTCTTCTTTTCTCTAACACACTCTCTATTACTTTGCACTGTTGAACCCAGGTACCTGAACTCCTCCACCTTCTCTACCTCTTCTACCTGCAACCGCACCACTCCACTGCCCTCCCTCTTATTCACACACATGTACTCTGTCTTACTCCTACTGACTTTCATTCCGCGTCTCTCCAGCGGTTACCTCCACCTCTCCAAGCTCTTCTCAACCTGCTCCCTACTCTCACCACAAATCACAATATCTTTCGCAAACATCATAGTCCATGGAAACTCCTGTCTGACCTCGTCCATCAACCTGTCCATCACCACAAATCCAAAATGTCCCCTTTTCCTGCGCCACTCTGTACAATAGTGTATGTCCTATCAGACAGAGTACACTGATGAGTCTTGGTCTACAGTAACATGACGAATTTGAAGTTGTCCAGTGCTAAAAAAACGTCCCCTTTTGGATTTCCACTGCAGACTTTCAAAATGCAGTCAGTAAAAGTTAAAAGAAGATCGAGATTAAGGTGCAAAACGAATGTAATTAATATCGTACTCGTCATGCTGTTAAACACACGTGTGATCGGGTTTTAGCGTGAGCCAGGACGTCTAGCCACTTTCGCTGGATTTATGCCCGGAGTCTGGCATCTGCTGGGAAATAATTTGTCTCTTCTGTGTCTATTAGCTTTGCTTCTTTTCTGCCGTGCTGTACATTAATCATCGTTGGCTTAGCGCGTGTGGCAGCGGCGTATTGATTACCTGCTCGCCGTTCGGCCCTTAAACCGTTATAAATCCTGACCGAAATTAGCGCGAATCCGCAATTATCGATTTCTTTTTCATTTAGGTAGTGTAAAAGAAAGAAAGAAAAAAAAAAACAAACAGGTCTAATGTCTGAGGTTTGTGTGTGTGTGTGTGTGTGTGTGTGTGTGTGTGTGTGTGTGTGTGTGTGTTGTGTGTGTGTGTGTGTGTGTGTGTGTGTGTGTGTGTGTGTGTGTGTGTGAGTGATCCATCAGGTGTCTCTGGAGTCACATTACACGCCTAATGGTCTGAGTTGGCTTTGTTATTGCCCTAATCCAACACTGTGAGATCATTTAAACACACTGACCGTCTATTGTGGCTGTGATCTTGCCCCCCCCCACAGACACACACACACACACACACACACACACACACACACACACACACAAGCGTTTGTATTACTGTCCTGGCGAAATTAATAATCCTGATAATAAACGCAGATCATCTTAAGCGGTAACCATGGTAACGAAATGTTTTTATTTTTTTTTGTTTTTTGGGGTTTTTTCTTAATAAAAGCTGCAGAGTTTATTAAAAGGCAAAATACATCTTTATATTTGGTCCTTAGCAAAATAAAAAAACATGCAAATACACTCCAAGGAGTCCACACACGCACACACACACACACACACACACACACACACACACACACACATATATGAATGTTTCAATTACTATCCTTCTAAGAACCTTCCACAATTAGCAAAATGTACAATTCTGTTAATAAACGCAGATCATATTAAACGATAACCATGGTAACCAAAAATGTTTTGTTTTGTTTTTTTTTGACAATTTTTTTATTTTATTTTATTAAAGCTTTAATATTTTTTTAAAGGCAAAAACTCTATATTTGGTTTATAGCAAGATATAAAAACATGTAAATATGCTCAGAGATTTACACACACACACACACGGGCGCGTGCGCACACACACATACCTAACAAAATTGCCAAAATGATAATAAACACAGATCATATTAAATAGTAACCATGGTAACCAAAGGTTTTTTGGATTTTAATTTTTTTATTTTTCACTAAAAGCTGCAGTCTTTATTAAAAGGCAAGTCTCTCTATATTTAGTACACAGCAAGATATAAAAATGTGGAAATACGCTCAGAGAAGTCCTACATACACACACACACACACACACACACACACACACACACACACACACACACACACATAGACATGAGGTTGGAACTTTTAAAGATGGAGAGAGAGAGAGAGAGAGAGATAGAGAGGTGGAAAGAGGGAGAGAGAGAGAGAGAGAGAGAGAGAGAGAGAGAGAGAGAGAGAGAGAGTGTGTGTGTGTGTGTGTGTGTGTGTGTGTGTGTGTGAGAGAGAGAGAGAGAGAGAGAGAGAGAGAAAGGACTGAAGAGGAGAAGGGCCTGAGGCTGAATGGCACAGGGGTCAGTGGGTACATAATATAAACCTTGACAGCCACATCTCTCTCTCTTTCTCTCTCTCTCTCTCTCTCTCTCTCTCTCTCTCTCTCTCTCTCTCTCTCTCTCTTTCATTCTTTCTTTCTCTCTCTCTCTCTCTCTCTCTCTCTCTCTCTCTCTCTCTTTCATTCTTTCTTTCTCTTTATCTCTCTTTATCTCCCTTCCTATAAATGCCATCACAGAACAACAAATAGTCGGACTTTTAGCCTCAACAGGTGCTCCGAGCTCAAAATATGCATATATGCTAGCTATCTATCTATCTATCTATCTATCTATCTATCTATCTATCTATCTATCTATCTATCTATCTATCTATCTAT